>JAXDDX010000082.1:1055000-1502500 GCA_034670405.1 Hoplostethus atlanticus | reverse complement strand
TGTCCTGGAGTATTGTGTTTACTGACACACCTCCAAGTCCTGGATATGTCCTGGAGTATTGTGTTTACTGACATACGTCCAAGTCCTGGATATGTCCTGGAGTATTGTGTTTACTGACATACGTCCAAGTCCTGGATATGTCCTGGAGTATTGCTATGGGTGTGGGATCAACTGCTTTCCATGAGAGAGATAGAGGGTTCCAGGGAAAAGTCTGCGATGAGTATAACCGACAATGGAATATAACAAACCAAACATTGATTACTTGAACGTCTTCCCAACCCAAAAAACATTTTCTGTCATTTGATTTCTAAACTTTTGGCCAAGGATTTTATGTTTGCATCAAGTGAGTGCCAATTAATATCAACAGCATGCTTGCCAGGCATAGAGGAGCAAGTTCATTTAATATTGGCATTAGCATCAAGCTAGCAGTCTGGTGGATCATTTTAAGATGATATGTTAAAGAGATGAAAGGTTATACTTTTACACTTTTTGCAAGAGACATACAGTTACTCTGGTACACTGTTGCTCAGAGATGATGCTCCTACTCTAGTCCTAAGTGTAAAAAATGGTAACTATGATGAATTTTATAGTATTATTTTATTGAGTTTGGCATAAGTCATAAGTCAAATGTAAGTCAGGCTAATGTTAACAGTTATATTACAGATCTCATTTAATATGGTTAAACTGTTTCACTTGTTTGTCATTATAGGGGTGTTGCTCACATTGTGTAAAAGAGAATATAAGAAATTACATTCGTGATGCCAACTGATTCCTCTTCACCCTCTTGTTGCCCCCGATTTAATTGGTCATGAATCGTCGAAATTGGGTAGGAGACGCCCCTGGTGTTTCATTGTAGCCGCTCAACCGTGAAGCTGCATCAAGCACGATGGAGAGAGACAGAGTAATACCGGAAGCTGAGATATTTTGCCTTCAGAATAAAAGCATAGAATTAATCACTTCTGGGGGAAAAAACAGTAAACATTGGTTGTACAGAAGCTACACTTCTGTCTATTCCAGTACATTACAGATTACTTGCTATAAGCAAACAACAAACTGTACGCTTCCTATTCTGATATGTTATAGACCAAAGTGATATTTAGTCCTTGGTCTGATTTCAGTGGAATTCAAGCAATAGAATTCATCTGTTTGAACTGTTTGGAACACAGCGGGGAACTTTCCATGCAAAGCAAATATTTTGACTTGGTGTAGAAGTGATGATAGTCTGGATCAAAACAAATGACTTAGCTTGCTAGTAAATCTATTAGCTATTGCATCATTATATCAATTTTATACTTTTTTATAATTTTATAATTTTATACACTGTCACCCACCAAAGCAAGGCACAATAATTACAGTGCGGTGAAGAGAGGCCATTTCATGGGAAATGTCGATTGAACTGCACAGTACACAATCTTGTACCCTTGTACCTTTTCCTCAAAAGTTGCAAGAATGTGTATGTCTTGTAATGTCACGTCTTATATTTGCTAGACATCCCTGGTGTCTATAGAAAACCACGCTAGCCACCTTGCTGCTAGTAAACATCTTGGTTAACTTCCACTCTTTATAGGGGTTCAAAAGGACTTTTCTAAATTAGCAGACATACCTCTAATTTGTCTGGTGTATGTTTTGATATTAAATGTATTTTCAACAATACAATATTTATATGACATCTTACATAGACCTCTTCAAATATACTCAATAACAGATTTTACTTTGATAGTTGAAACCGGAAGTTGTAGTTTTCTTTTATTCTGGCACGCTTGACACCCTGATCACCAAACTGTCTTGTATTTTTACTGTTGTCGTCGGTAGGATACAGTAGAAGCCAAACACATCCTCAGCCAACAGCCCGATATCTATAAATTCAGTATTCATGGTGGATTTTATAAATCTATATTAAGGATTATTTGCTGCTGCGTTTCCTTCGACCAGCCGACAGGTGAGTTGCCGCTCTGCAGCACATTTTTTTAGTAATTAATTTGTTATTATTCACAGTTGAAATAAATAGTTTTGTAGGTAGAGTGGTTTCTTTGTTTTCAGACTAGTTTTCAAGAAGACTTCAACATAAACGAAAAATCACTATAAGATATAAAGTATCATATAAAGACTTATAGTGTGTCTGTGGTACTGAACAGTGAGTTTATAGTGACCTTATCGTGCTTTATGGTATTTATTCTACTATGATATCACTATAATATAACTTTAGGGACTTACAGTGTGTTACAGCTACTCAGTAGTGAATTTATTGTGACCCTATCGAACTTAATGATATTTCACACTATAATATTCCAATCGGTTATTACATATAGTTCATAGTTATGTTATATTTGTATAATATCATTATAAAATGTATCTTTTGATTTTGATGCCATTTTTGTAGATGACATAAAAAAAACGATATCAGATGAGCAAAAACGTGTTGTAGTCTTGACTCATTACTCAGTATTTTTTATTTTGTTTAATTCCATTGTAGATTCATCTACAAAGTAGTATTTCTCTTGTTGTCTCTCTGTCATTCTCTCACAACTCTACACACACAAACACACGCACACACATACCACACATGCATACACTAGGCAGGCTCCCTACAAGCAGTGGGTCCTTAGGTGAGGTTCGGGGGCCCTCTGGGGTCCTTGAGGGGATTCCTGGGGTTCATCCAGCACTATTATTTTATTTGAAGATAGGACCGTGACAGAATCATGGATGACTGATTATTTTGTTCAGAGGTTTCAATCTCTCTCACCGTTGTCCAGTTCTGCACCAAATCAAATCCAACAACCAAAGTCTACTCAGATGTTTTAAAGTTCTTCTTCTTCTTCTTCTTCTTCTTCTTCTTCTCCCTGACCATCCAGAGCAGAATGGACCTGCTGCCAGACATATGGAGGCAGGACTACTGGCTTCCTCCGGGGGTGACTTGGACGGACATGGAACAGCTGGCAGACTCGGACCGACCGCGACCCCTGGACCTTCTCACCGCTCTTCCTCTGGCACTGGGCTTTGTGGCCCTGCGCTACGTGTTTGAGAGGTAAAACTCACTTGATTTGGCTGTTCTCTAATAAAGTTTGGTTTCGGATGTCAGAGCCTTTACAGGTGACAGCAAACCCTAGAGGAGAATATGTGTTGTTGGTGTATTTTTTGTGTGAAGCACCGTCACACACTAGGTCAAAATGATTATTGAATATAGCGTTTTTACAAAGTCCTCTCTTAGAAACAACTATCTGAATGAGTGGGAAAAATGCCCAGCTATGAAGAGAAACAGCCGCCTGTCAGTGCAGCAGAACTGAGGGTGTTCTGATGGTTCAAGAAGCCGGTATTATTTGACTAGACTCCAAAATGTCACGCACCATTTCCCAACTACAACCAAGTCTCAATTTGACTGAAACCAGCTCTCTGTCCCTATTGGAGGATGCTGTAGTTGTAAGAGGATCTGAGCTGTGGACCAGCGAGCAGGTGTTTTGGCAGGACAGGTATTATTATCATTAGAAAAAGCCTTTAGGGAACAGAGGAAGAGAGAGAGAGAGAGAGAGAGAAGGAGGATGGGGGGTTTGATTTTATTGTACGTCCTTTTGTAAGTTGAGGATTCAAAACTATGGCAGTGCCTATCAACCTGTTTACATTTTCCTCATCTGAGCATTTTAATATTTTTAATATTTATTTTGACAGTATCTCTAAAATGTTAAGAAATAAAAAAAATGCCCAGTTAGCTACTTGAAAGTAATACATCAGAGAAGAGAGCGAGAGAGAAGAGAGAGAGGGAGAGAGGGGGGCAGGTGTTAGGAGCTAAAGCATAGGAGTAGGCAATGGGGGAACAAGTGAACAGTGGGGGAACACACACTGATCCACACACACACACACACACACACACACACTCACCTGTTTTCCCGTGGCTGATAGTGTTAATAGTGTTCATATGTACACAAGCAAGCCTTGATCACCTGCGTACATGCACACACACATTGCAATATTTGGTGTCTAACACATACAGCTATAGGGTAGCCTACAGGCAACTTAGTTCTGGACCGTTTGCTCTTGGACAGCACCTTAACGGTTTATTTTGTGTATGGTTAAACCACAACTGCAGGCTATAGTGGAGTGCCTTTCCCACAGTCAGAGCTGTATCATCATTTGTGTAAGCTGTCTTTTGTTTTCCTTGCTCTCAGGTTTTTTGCCCCTCCCATGGGCAGGTATTTGGGGGTGAGGAATAGATTGCAAATGACAGCTGCCCCATCCCCAAAGCTGGAGTCCTTTTACACCCAGCAAAGCAGACAGCCATCACAGGTTAGTATGACAAGGCCCTTACACACACAAGGGTGGCGCAGAGGAGAAATGGCAAAAATAACAGTAAAATGTTGCTACACCCTTTAAAAGGATTGGTCATTTTCTACGTGTCAGCTATGTGTGTCTTTGTGTCTAGGTTGTGTTCTTTTTCAGCACAACCTGTTAATAACAACGTGCTGTTTCAAGAGCTTGATCGACAGTGATTAAGACGATAGGCTTTCTCATAAACCGTGACCATTCACTTTAAGTTTTTCCCCTTCTGAGAATTGTTGGCTGGCAAATGGTTTTCACTGTGAAAGGCAGGGCAGCACAACTGACTGTTGTGATGGTTACATATAACATATAACACAGCCTTGTTCCTGGGAAACCTGGCACGGGGGAATACACACCATCACATGCAATGTAGAAGACACACACACACACACACACACACACACACATTCACAAACACACATTTAATAATTGTGTAAAATATTGTAATTATTGTGTGTGTTTGTGTGTGTGCATCACAGTAAAGGTGTCTTAGTGGGCTCTCTGTGGCATAGTGGGGTACAGCATTAGATTAGATTCAAGATTAGATTCAACTTTTTATTGTCACTGCACAGTAAAGTACAGAGCACAGAGTACTGAGACAACGAAATGCAGTTTGACATCTAATCAGAAGTGCAAATAGCAGTAAAGTGCAGAGTATGTACATATGTATAGTGGTAGATAAATATTAAACAAACAGTAAGAATGAATGAATGAATATGCTGAGATATATACAGTATGGACAATATTGACAGTATGAACAGTGTGAAATGAATACTCTAGACAGGTACAGTATAAACAATAATGGCAGTATTAACAGAATGAACAGGGTGAGATGAATACTCTGGATATGTACAGTATAAACAATAATGATACTATAAACTGGGTACAAAATGTATGGTGCAAGGTATGCATAGTGCAAATAATATAGATAAATAGCATATAGTGCATGTGTAGGGGGACTGGGAGGTGTCCGGGGGGGGGCTGCTATCACCGTGGTGACGAGTTCAGCAAGGTGACAGCTGAGGGGAAGAAGCTGTTCCTGAGCCTGACCTGTAGACCTGTGAGGTACCGGTGATGCGTTGGGCGGTTTTCACCACCCTCTGCAGTGCTTTCCGGTCTGAAACAGAGCAGTTGCCGTACCAGACTGTGATGCAGTTGGTAAGGATGCTCTTGATGGTGCAGCGGTAGAAGTTCACCAGAATCTAAGGAGACGTGTGGACTTTCTTCAGTCTCCTCAGGAAGAAGAGACGCTTCTTGGTGAGCCCTCTTGACCAGGGTCGAGGTGTTGAGGGTCCAAGAGAGGTCCTCGGAGATGTGGACGCCCAGAAGCTTAAAGCTGGCGACACGCTCAACCTCCGTCCCGTTGATTGCGGATGGGGGTGAAGTCCACAATGAGATCCATGTGCCACAATGTGCCATGAACACTCAGAGTTTGACTCCAGTTTGTGACTTTCATGGTGCCGTCCCATCTTGATCTAACCTTTTGGGTTCCTCTCTACTGTATGTTATCTGATAAACCAGAAGTTCTCCCAGAAACTTAATCACCCTTAATGAACCCAATGTAAGTAATCCCAGTGGGGCTGTTTGTTTAAAAGCTGCATTACTGCTTTAACCTGTTTCAACCGACGTCAAAAACACCAGAAAGACACACACACACACACACACACACTGTCTCGACTCACTGACTGGGTAACGGACACACATCGTGTCTATGTGTGGTGAATGATCACTGGCATCCATGTAGTGGATATTGGAGGTGAGATGGTCTGATGGTGAGAGTAACATCCTCTGTGTCTTCTTCTCTCTCTTTTTCTCTGCTGTCATTCACACTTTGATCCTCCCTCATCAATATCTCCCATCATGCTTTTCTCCATTTCATCTATGTTGCTGTTTCAGAGTGAGATTGTTAGTTTGATGTCGCTGTGCGGCAAAACCCAGAGGCAGATCGAGACCTGGTTCCGTCTTCGCAGGAACCAAGACAGGCCCTGCCACACCAAGAAGTTTGGTGAAGCCGCGTAAGTGCTTTCTTCACCAAAGTACTACACGACAACTACACGCCCTTCATTATTAATTGGCCTTTGTTTTAATGTCCAAAATTGTTTTCAAATGCTGTATCGTTTTGCAGCTGGAGGTGTTTCTTCTACCTCATAGCCTTCCTGGCTGGACTGGCATGCTTGATTGATGTGAGTATTAGTTTGAAAAAGCTTTACAGCAAAATAATAGTGTAAAACTATTATTGTTCCTACAACCATCATTCGTCAGTGAATCAGAGTTTATCATTATAATCCAATAAATTACAGAGTTACTACCTGTATAGTAACCAAAAATCTTGCTTCTCTGTCTCTACAGAGACCCTGGTTCTGGGACCAAAGGGAATGCTGGAGGCAATATCCACTACAGGTGAGAGCACTGAGCTACCTCATCGCATTGCTTTGGATTGAAAATCTGTCTCAGTCGTGTCTTTCTGCTGAAGAGACTTGAAGGTCTGGTAACACAAGACTGCATTAAAGTCTGCACAGCCCCGATGATGAGACAAACTTAAAGCATCGTGTTTTATGTGAAATCTGCTAAGAGTGAGATGTGCTCATGAGTCTCCTCCTGCTCTCATAGTCATTGAATGACTTTGGAGGAAGATAGATAACATTTGTCTTAAAGAGGACATGTAACACAAATGATCTTTGTTACTGCAGCACAATGTGGAGGAACTCCCGACTAATCTGTTTCCCTGTGAGACCAACTCTCACGCCTGTCTCACCTTACCAGCCGTTTAGATTCAGAGACCTTTTCTGCTGTGCTCTCCGTCATTTCACTGTCCTTCCCACGCTGCATCAACAGCATTGTATGAAACTATATATTATGTAGTTTTACACTTTCACTCGCCCTACTGAGTTATCTATGTTAGCTAGTTAGCTAGCCCGCTGACCTCCCGAGTTCACAAATGCCATGGTCATGAATGAATGAAAAAATAAGTAATTGCCATTTATATTGTTTATTTATATTTTGCTTTACTAACTTGCGCTCTGAATCTGGTTCTTTGACTCCACCTATTGAGGTTTAACTCAACATTTAAGATTATTTCTGCCTCAGAGAAAACTTTTTGACATTATTTTTCTGTTGTCCAGCAAAACAAACTGTAAACGTTTGACAATAATTACTTGATATATCATCCATAGCTGTCATGGCCTACAAGGTTTTCTATATACAAACATTACATTAATTTAGCATTTTACAAAGGTGATAGGTGACACTATGCGGGGATCGAACCCACAACCCTGAGACTGAAAGTCTCATGCTTTCCTGACTGAGCTGTCTGGGCCTCTGGTTACATTGGATTAACATTTTCAACATATAGTCATCTTTTAATTGAGAGTTTTTACCAATGGTACTATTAGCACCTAACGTTGCTGTATTAAAAGTATTACCAGCAGGGTAATGTTCAGGTGTTTCTGAATTCATTTCTCCTGACTTTCAAACAATGCTTCATCTACAGCCAATGGAGAGCGCCCATTACTGGTACTACATGCTGGAGCTGGGTTTTTACTGCTCTCTGCTCCTCCGGATCTCAGTGGACATTAAGAGGAAGGTGAGGTCCTCAACATTCACTTACTGGAAATGTGACTCACCGACTCACCCAAGTTCCCATCTACTAGTGTTACAGTGTTTGAGTGCCTTTAGAGAAATGCTTCTGCCTCATCATATTTCATACTTGAAAACTTCTGCTTTAATGATTTACTGCTTTACTTTGCATCGGGTTAATGAGTGACTATAAGAGCAGGGGACTGGTGGATATTAACGATACAGGTGGAAAGTGAAGGATCATTATTAAAACTCTAACACTTTTAAATTCTGTCTTTTGAATTAGGTCAAATGCACCTAAAAGTGACATGTGAAGGCCACTCTCTTTTAGTGAGTAAATACTCTTTGTTGTCTTTGGCAGGACTTTAAGGAACAGGTGATCCACCACTTTGCCACCATCTTCCTGCTGAGTTTCTCCTACTGTGCCAACTACATTCGCGTCGGCACCTTGGTCATGCTGCTTCACGACTCCTCTGACATCCTGCTGGAGGTAACATGCGCAATCTCGTGTACAACACACTGGTCACACTGCTCAGGATACACGCAGATACACTGTATACTATTTTGTCCATACCAAGTGCATCTTATGTGCTTGCAGACTTACCAGAGGATGGTTTCAATATCCGGAAGGCTTTTCAAACATATTGGCATTCATCCTCAACAATCCACCAACTTCTTGGTGGTTATGGGCCCAGCATGTTCCTGCTGTGCCTGCTTTTATGCAACCCTAATGGGAGTTAGGAAACTTGATGTCTCTCTAGAGCATGTCACTATAGTCTCACTTCCAGCGTGGCACTTGTACCATTGTCCTGCTTCTGAGTCTTAGCCCTACCAAAGTGAGAAAAGCTGGGAACAAGGTATGAATATTACTATGCATGCTGAAGCGTCCATGGGTCAGGGGGTCACAGTGAGATCGGGGCTAATGTTAGATTAGTAGCTACACTGAGATCTCCGTAGTAGCCTGCAGGGTTATTGAACGTAGCTCAGTAGGCAGGTCCTGTGACTTCGTCCTGATAGCCGCAGGTCCTGTGACTTCGTCCTGATAGCCACAGGCACTGTTTCAGCTAGACTTGACCTTTGTTTACTTGCACAAAACAAGTGATTATACCTTTGAAACATGTATTTTGCCATGGTCTGGACTATAAAAAACAACCTGCCCTAACCATGTTGCAGACAGGAATGTCAGACTCTATTTGGTCACCAATAGAGTATGAATAGAAGTGACATTAAGCACACTAGATAATGCATATTTGCCCTTTGCTGAAGACATGAGCTTGGTTCTTGTTCATGTCTGTTCTGTGCTATTATCATATCCTCTTTTTTTAACTAATGCTTCATCCAATCCATCCATCCAAACCTGTACATTTCCAATGGGCGGTTAGCTTCGGAGAGACCTTCCAATGATATTTTTATTCTTTCTTTAATCAGTTCAATCATTCATCTTGTTGCAGTCTGCCAAGATGTTCAACTATGGTACTGGCTGGAGGAAAACGTGTGATACACTGTTCATTGTGTTTGCTGTGGTCTTCCTCGTGACTCGACTGGTGGTTTTCCCCAGCAAGTAAGGTTTTCTCTAGTGAGGTTTCTCCATTTTTGCTCGGTGATATAACAGGTACAGAATGGGTGGACTCGTGAATCTTATGAGTGAAACTTTTTTTTAATTGTTTAATAAACTTAACTCAAATTCTTTGCTGATTTCTAGAATCATCCATACCACCCTCGTACTGTCCATGGAGATCTTTGAACCCTTCGCCGGTTACTACTTTTTCAACATCCTGTTGATGGTGCTGCAAGCTCTTCACGTCTTCTGGGCTGGCTTAATCTTACGCATGGCCTACAAGTTCCTCTTCTTGGGCAAGGTGAGAATCAGCAGTAAAGCTAAACATATACTGGGACTTCCCTCAGACGTCTTAGCTCCGACTGGGAAATAATTTAATGCTAACAGACAATATCTAATTTAAATTTAGTGTCAAAGATTAGAAACAATGTACCCTTTTTCATTGTTGTTTAACTTTGTCATATATTTTATGTCTGCTTCTGCCTTCAGCTGGACAAAGATGAACGCAGTGATGAAGAGAGTGAGGCGGAGGAGGACAAAGAAGGAGAGGAAGATAAGGATGAAGGAGGAGATTATTGTTGGGAGAAAAGTACAGACGCCCTTAACTCCAAACTGTCTATGCTGACCAACAGTTGTGTCCTAAATAATTTGACCAACCACAGGGCCTCTGTAGCCAACAGAATGCGTAAAGCTCAGTAAAGTCTGGGTAGCAGCACACTTTAAGATTTTTAACAAATGTTGCCCCAATTTTAAGACAGCCGTGGTGTAAGTAGTTATAATATGAAATGGATTTGATCCATCAACCTCTGTGTTGCAGGACGAACAGCAACTCTGCTTCAAGTGTGAATGAGAGGAATTAGACGAGTATTGACGAGGGTTGAGTCTCTTGCTGATACCAGAATTAATGCATATAACTGTTGCAGAAAGATTTAGAAAAATGAACATGCACATAGCAGAGGATGGTTTCGATCCATCGACCTCTGGGTTATGGGCCCAGCACGCTTCCGCTGCGCCACTCTGCTAACATGCACCCCAGATGGGACTCGAACCCACAATCCCTGGCTTAGGAGGCCAGTGCCTTATCCATTAGGCCACTGGGGCTACAGTGAAAGCCATAGACAGGTGATAATGTTTGGACAACATAGTGTTCAGTGGCAGAACCGTTCATGTCATTGTCCTTGTTAAGTGACTTTGGATGCTAGCTGATTTTTTAGAATATGAGGCGTCTCAGCATGATAATGTTGTTTAAGCAGTAGATTGTAGATTTACAATCAGCACCAGCTGTATGGTACATGGAGATGAACCTGGCAAAACATCCCCTTGGTGGCTCAGGCTAAAATATGAAGAACTGAAGAGTTGAAGAATTCTACATTTTTTTGAGCATCATGCTCTTGCTTTGGGTGGCAACCCTAATTAGTTCAGAGAATCATGCAGTGTGCGTTCTGTGCCTGCGTGCTTGTGCTGTACTCCATTGTAGCCTACATTGCAGACTATTTTTACACAAATGTTTGTCAGTCAGCAAGTTGCCTAACACAGGTTTGAAAAACAAAACTGACTGGAACTAAGTTATAACAGAATAGTACCACAACAAATGTTGTGACCTAGGTACCTGGTGTAGATCACATTATAGACAGAAATGATTGTTCAATGATGTAAAATAATTAAATTGTCACACATAATGAAAGACAATTATTTAACTGCTGTAAATAAAGTCATCATTTCACTATTTAAAACAAATGTTTTTTCTTGTGATGATTATTAACATCATGACAATTTTGACGCTATTTTCAATAACAAGCTATTATTTTATCAACCACTCTTCTGTAATTTTGTTACAGAATGTGTGTCCACTACTTGATTAAATAAATAAGTGAAACTTAGACCTGTTATAATAATAATGGCATAAGACGATGATCCTAAGCATTCTAGCAAATCTAGAAGTTTAGTGTTTGGATTGGTCGAAGTCCTGACCTAAATCCAGTTGAGATGCTGTAGCAGGACCTGAAGACACTGTTCATGTGAGACGCCCTCAAACCTCACTGAGTTGGCCGAGTTCTGTAAGGAGGAGTGGGAGGAAATCCCTCCAGGAAGACCGCAGAGACTGATCAGTGGCTATAGGACATGTTTAGGCCTACTAAGTCATCGCTGCTAAACGAGGTGCCACAAGTTACTGATGGAAGAAGTTCACATATTTTTGCACACAAGGGATATCTGGGTTTTTGTTAAATAAACCAATTTTGTTCAATAAACATTTAAAGTATATCATATTTATTTGTGCATGTTCTTTATTTGGGATATCTACATTTGCGGTTTCGATAAGAATTTTATAAGGTGATTCCTCTATTATATATGAAATAATGAAGACCCCCTGTAGGGTTCACAAACTTCTCTACTGTATGTCCATGGCAGACCTGCAAGAGAAAATAACACACAATTAACAGCCCCAGTAAAGTGATAATAGGGATTGAAAGTTAAGTCTAAATACAATTATTTGTAACTATAGTAACATCTTCTCCTGTGCATTAATGAATTATATATATGATTATTTAGATGAAAAGTAAATAAACCTGACTTTAGAAATGAAGGCCCAATACCATTCCACCTCATTTTCGGTGGACAAACACGTGGGCGTTTTTTTTCCCACAACTGAACACGTGCAACCATCATCCTGGACGGAGGTTAATTCGCTGCCTATGATTCCCCTTCTGCAGTAAGTTGTAAGGTAATATAAATGATTCACAATTAGGGCCATGTTTTGTGAAACTAAGTTAAAACGGGGTTTTCATATGCAGAAGTGCAGTTGTTTCCTAAATCTCCCAACACCCAGGTGCTAATATAATCAGGTTGGGGGCTGTTCGCTGTGAGGATAGTTAACTTTTACAGCTAACATAAGGTTGGTTGAAGAAACAGGGTGCTTTCACCTCCAGTCGACGTTATTATCGAACCATAGCACTTTCAATAGTGATTTAGATTATGATGGATGTTTTACAAGGATAGTTAACATTTTGTAACTCCATGTGGGCTGTAACACCAGTCACAGGCAGCCGAGTTAACATAACGTAAAAGGGTTCATGTCAGCTAACTTTGCAACTCGACTTCTTTGCCTCGACTTGTTGGGTGATAAACGTAATACTGTTTTAATCCATATCCCTATCTATTTAGCGCCATGAGCGTGTTATGCCACAGGGGGGCGACATTGCATCAATCGTGAATAACGTCAATCAGAGTTACATCGAGTTACAGTCATACAGGTAGAAACAAAAGAACTAACACTTATTGATGGATCGATGTACCCATCAAGATGACTGGTAATGATTTAAGAATACATAATAATATAAACATAATAATTTATATATAAGCAGAATAAATGTTCTGCACTTCCATTCATATGCAATCCCTGGCAAGGACTACTTTCAGTTGTCTCTGTGGCGCAATCGGTTAGCGCGTTCGGCTGTTAACCGAAAGGTTGGTGGTTCGAGCCCACCCAGGGACGACTTGTTTTTTTCTTTAACGTTTGATAACTGGTGATTGATCCCGTCCTTCTGCATATCAGACACCACCCCATCGTCACGGCTTCGACCCCGATGAAGTCTTTTTAACTGCAGTATGTCAGAACCAGCCAGCTACAGCCCAGCCCTCCTCCAGCTCTGTATTAAATGTCAGGACCAGATCAGGTATTAACTGCCTGCTGTTAACCACTGCCAAGTTCCTGCTTTTCCAGATCTACTGGTGCATGGTCTCGACGTGAGTGCTGATTCTATTACCTCTAAAACGATATTTTTGTTATATTTTGGTAAATGTTCTTATATGCATGTACAGTGTTTTAACCAGATTATGTTTGTGATGTGTTGATGGCTTAAAAAAGTGTAGTTTTGAGCTCATAGGTAGGATTTGTGCAATGCCATGTGAGTGCCTTTTCGTATATAGTGTGATTAATGTGGTGAATGTAACACCTTTATCTTAAGCCTAACTCTTAACAAGCTTTAGACAACTGTTTGGTAAAAAAAGAGCCTGTGGGAAATAGTGGAGTAACTTACAGCAAATGGAGGCACCCTGGTTAGCCAGTTGTAAATATGAGGAAGTAACTCATTACTCTCACTCTGCCACCAGTCCTAAACAGCTGATAGCCACAGTTTTGTCCTTGATAGTTTTTCGTGCATCTTTTGTACATTTGTTGGCCTGTCTTAGTCTGACTGACATTTTTTCTCTCTTCTTTATAGTAACCAAAGATGCAGATTTTTGTGAAAACACTGACTGGTAAAACCATTACCCTTGAGGTGGAGCCCAGTGACACCATTGAGAATGTGAAAGCCAAAATCCAAGACAAAGAAGGTACTTACAGTGTGAATGGATGTGAGAAAAAAAAGCCCTCTGATTGCCCAAGAGTAATGTGTAAAGTAAGAACATCTGTGTTGTTTGTTATCAAAGTATTCAGCTATGGTAGAACATTTTCACATGCACAAACTCTATGACTTCATGAATGGTCAACCACGGATATTGCTGGCTCAGGGGACCCATAGTTATCACCACTACAATTGTATGTCAATTTTTGATTAAAATAACAAATACGCTTATTGAAATCAAATTTGTTTTGTCCAGTTAATGGACAAATTTACAAATTTACAAATTTACAAAATTTACAACAATTTACAACAATTAATTTACAAATTTACAGTCAACCAATTGAACCCATGTTTTCTCTCTTCCTTCATTCACAGGAGTCAAATCCCAGACAAAATCTAATTTGGCCCAGATCAAGTGTTGTGTGATTGCCGAAACTTTGTGGGCCAGTTTCCCAGATACAGATTTAGCTTAGTCAGGGAGTAAAAATCGCCTCAATGGGAGGGCTTTCATTGACAAAATCACTAAATCTAGGTTTTGGGTGATCAGTTAGATTTGGCTGTGTGACAGATGTTTTTTTGTATCTGAGTGGGATGGACCTAATGAAACATGGGCGAGCCCAAGTCAACAATTGAAGACCACTGGGCTAGGATGCAATGAAACAAGGGCATGGAGTAGAGTGTAGTTGTTAATGAAGGGGGTCAGCTGATCCACATCAAAAGGAAAATCCACTACATACCCACTTCCAAGTATCGGCAACACTCCACCAATTACAGGGATGTAATTTTTCAGTTTTCTCATTCTTAGATGCCCAACTCATTTCTAGTGGAAGATTATTGTTTTGCTGCTTATTTGTGTTCCTGTGCTCCTGTCTCTCCATCCCTAACATTCACATTAGTCACTATCCTCTTTCCAAGGTATCCCCCCTGACCAGCAGCGTCTAATTTTTGCCGGCAAACAGCTTGAGGATGGACGCACCTTGTCAGACTATAACATCCAGAAGGGTAGGATGAACTTGGTTAAAGTTAAACCACAGTGTTACACCATCTCAAATGCTATCAAGTAGACGGGGATAGTGATTGTCAACAGTCTGTTTCATCATTGTTGCATCAAGTCATTTGCCCATTTAATTTTCTCCCCAGAGTCCACCCTCCATCTTGTCCTGCGTCTGAGAGGGGGCATCATTGAGCCCTCTCTGAGACAGCTGGCTCAAAAGTACAACTGTGACAAGATGGTCTGCCGCAAGTATGTGTATACACCCACCACTTTTCATGTTCGTAATACCAAATACATTACAACTCAAAGAGAAAGAGAAAAGGAACGATCTCTTTGGGCCCTAGCAACCTGCACAAACTACCTGGTGTCAAATGCTCCTTTAAGGCTAAGCTATTATAGCCTAGCCAAATGGCAACATTGTAGGTGGCTGGTAGAGTTCAAATAGTCTGCAGGCTTCTGAGACACATGCAATTGGACGTTAATAGGGCTCTCAGTAAACTGCTGAGTGGCCCCGTGGAGTGTGCATGAAATGTTTTAAATCACAGTATCTAACTTCAAGGCCTTAAAAGGTCCTGACAGTTAAATAAAGCATTTCAAGTCTTTAATTCTGTTCAGGTCTTAAAAATGTTGGGATTTCTTGGCGTGCTGTTTTTCTCGGGAGAAATCAGCCCAGTCACACACACGCCTATATTCTAAGATAAGATGAAACTTTATTGATCCCCGTGGGGAAGTTAGGTCGATTCTGATTGAGCTACAATTGTTTTCCTTCTCGTGTTTATTTCAATTACCAATTCAATTTCATTATAACAGGCATTTAAAAGGTCTTAAAAAGTTTTAATTTAACTTTATTAAACTTGCAGAAATAAAAGCAGAGATCTAGCAGAGCAGAGATTGGTCTAACGTTGTAATCTCTTCATGGCAGGTGCTATGCTCGTTTGCATCCACGTGCTGCTAACTGCCGCAAGAAGAAGTGTGGACACACCAATAACCTGCGACCCAAGAAGAAGCTGAAGTAGATTGCTGGAATCACTTGTCAAAAATGTCAATAAAAGTTTTGACAAGCAAGGTTGTTAATACTTAGTTTCTTATTTCCAATGATGACCCACAATACTTCCCCCGGTCGACGTGAGTGCTTGTCAAGTCGTTTTCCACCCCGTGATCTACTCTGGTTACAGTTGCTCGCTATTCACTGACTTGATCATGAGAGAAACATGTTGGAATAGTGTTGCAGCAATCAGTGACAGATCAAAGTCAGAGTGCAACAGGTCAAGGCACCACTTTGGGATCCAGTCTTCTGTCTATGTAATGTTAGCCTTAGATTTTGCATAACAGGCTTCAACATGTTATGCATTCATTCATGCCGGTTTCAGGATCTTTGAGTGATTTGGTGCAAATGGGAATGGTTGGTTGTAATTGGCTGAATGTCGTTTGGTCATAGCAACATTCACTCTCAGGCTATACAGGATTATTTGATGATGTCATACAACTTATTTATATATCGCTGCTGTCATGTAAAAACCGTCTAACTCCAATTTCGGTAATTTTCATGTTTTAACGTTACGATTACATGGTCCTCTATGGCTTGAGAAAATTCTTGGTGATTCCTTAGGGCTTATAAAATATTTTCAAAACCAATTGAATAAACGTAAATGTATGACAGTCAAGCAAAAAATAAAAGCTGATTTTCTTAGTTCCTGAAATTTGAGTCTAACACATCCTAACATACAAAGCCATAATGCTGTACCATGCAAGTTCCTTTATTGAGTTTATTTGATCTGTGTGTCTGTGTGTGCTAGCACACTCCTCAGGGCTGCCAAGAACAGATCTTGTGCAGTACGGCAAACTGGACTTGGACATGCTTCTGAGATGTTCAGAGTGGATTTTACAGAAAAACAACAACTTTTGAGTGTTTACATATATCTGTTTTGTATATACTCAAGGAGAAAGCCATTGCTTAAGATCCAGTTCTTGACCTAGCTGCTTCTGATATGTGGTCAAGATTTCCTCCAAGGCTTTGCAGTGGCTGCGTTCAGACTCAGGATGCAAGTTGCAGCAACATATTTAGGCAGTTGGTGCTAATTTCATGGTACAAATTCTAGTTCATGTACCAGATGTCCAACAAAAAAACACAAAAATTGATGAAATGATTAATTCACTGTTTGCTTTTATTTCCAAACCTCCATGACAACAGCCCAGTGTTTCAGAGCTGGAGCAGGCATTACTCTCCACATCCATCGGTATTTTAGAGCAATTTCTGAATAAGGCTTGTTGAAAGTAATGCAAACGTAACACCACACACTATGTTAAACAATACAATCTGTGATAAACTTAGATTTTTGTGAAGTTCTATTTTTTAAATAACAGATCCATTATTCACACAATACAACCACACTCACCAGGCCTGTGGCATGATACTGCCCCCAGCTAAATGTCAAGTAAAGTGCTGAGAAATGACAGAGGGCATAAAATGTAAACCTCCTTGAAAGCATCACACCAGTCAAAGCTAGATGCGTATTATAACGTGTAGCTCTCATAAGTCATTATCAGGTCAGTGGGTTGTTAGGAGAAAGACACAAAGCAACAGAGGAGCATTCAGACTGGGCCAGTCCAAATGTCAGTTAAACTTATCAGTACTTTGTAGCAGACTAACTCATGACTTAGCTTTTATTATTTCATGATTCCTTAATAACTGTAACATGTATTGATTTATAGCAAGTGGAAAACACCTATTTGTTCTAAACTTTATAGCTTAATGTATCTTCCTTAGTTAACTTATTTTTAGATTATTAGATTCCTTACTAACATAAACAAGAATGTGATATTAGACAAGCTTTTGAAAGATCCTACCAATGACTGTGCTCTAAATATTTGATCTTTGGTGTGTGGTACTTAAATGGTTCAATGCAATATTCAGATCTACTGCATGTATTTAAGATGTATGTCCATGCCTTAGCCAAATATACACTATCAGCATGCCATTGTACTTAGACACTCTTGATCTTGTTTATCCCTGTAGAACGGCGCCTAGTAAAACCACTTTATTCTTTATTGTGTACAAGTTTACCAGACTTAATAATATTCAAAATGCACGTTTGACATTATGGTTGTTAAATGATGCATAGTCCAAGTACAAGACCATACATGACAGCATGTAGCAGATGACAGATCAATCTAACCCTAACCCGTTTCACAAATCTAAATCTGCTCCTGGGTGTTATTCTGTAGTAACTAATCATAGCATTGTACACAGGCTATTAAATAGGCAAGTCAGAACATTAGAAATGATTTGCTCTTCTAGTATTGTTTTTTTTTGTTTTTTTTTTTAAATTTCCATCCACTTTGCAGTAACTATGCTGTGTCTTGCCCCATCTGCATGGATTCAGGTTAGACTATCATTTTTTATCACCTGCCATTTCATCATTCATGCTGACACTGCAGCCCCATTTTTTTTATAACAAAAACATCAGAACCTCTGACAAGTATGAAAAACTACAAACACCAGTTTGATATATTAAATGTCTAGCACTGTTAAGCACTTACCTTACAGTTAGTTTATTGCATTGAAACATGAGCACTACATTAGATTGGACAGACAATATCATCTATATGCTGCTGCTGCTTAGGCGAACAAACGCAACCTATGTTTAACATGTTGAGGAGTACAGCATAGCCACTGCTGCAACAGGGATCTAGAGCAGCCACAATCTTCTCACAGCCGAGGTGGTTCTTGTGCTTGAAGAGGACCAGCTCCATCTCGTTTTGTTTATCCTCCGCTTACTTCTGTCCTCTCTGCATTGGCAAATCGAACCCTGTCATCTTCTCCATCCCTCTCTCGTTGGTTGTATCTCTCCGTTCTTCCCATCTTATTTGTCGATGAGCTTAACGAGGCTCTGCCGGAGGTCATTTAGGTCAAAGATCTTGATGTCCAGGATTTCGATTGCCCTGTGGATCTCGTTGTCCATGCGGTCCCGTTCCTCGAGAGAGTTATTCAGGTTCTGCTCCGTGTTCTGGATGCGCCTCTCCAGCTCTGTGTTGCGCATCTCCATCTCCTGCAGTGTAGAAGAGGCGGAGGGGAAGGATGAGGAAGGAAAAATGTTTAAATCAAATTAGTTTCAGAACAATGTCAATATAACTGCTGTTGAGGCAGTCTATGAAAGCATGTCAAGTCGTCCTAATAACTTTCTACCTGTAATCTATGAATGGTCTCGTCCCTCTCATGTTCCATCTCATGGTACTCTACTTTCTTGTTCTGCAAAATGTGGATTTCCTGGAAAGGAATGAAAATAATGTCTCCATCAGTTGGCTCATCTTCATAAGTTTTGCATCACTATTATGATTTTATTGATATATACAATAACCAAATAAAACAATACATCTTTGATGATAGTCTAGTTTACCAACCCTTCATTATTGGATGTCATTTGGAGGAATTCAATTTTTGAAACATTCAAGTATCTTTAAAGTGTCTATTAGTAATAAGTTTGATAACATGTAAAGTGACTCCTCAACAGGAAGTTGAAAATGTCCGTGCTCTACCATGCTCTGGGAGTCTTAAAGTGGTACATTGGATCAGACGGTGCATGTTCAACTAGCAGTTCAAGCCGAGCCGAAGACAAGCACAGAATACTAATAACGGCCCTTTCACATCACCTCCAGTTAACAGACCACAACTGGACTCGGTCTGGATTGGCAGCCATCCGTTAACAACTACTTAAAACTGCAGTTAAGCAGGTTTGCAGCATCTGACATGTTTTCAGAACACGTTTTGGATGTGGATTCATCATTCTCACAATGAATGCTGGAGCTTCCCATTTGTTCTCGTCAGCCAAGTCACCATGAAACAGGCAAGATGGCATATTCTTGATAAAGACTTAAGTATGGTACTTGTTAGAGGACCTTGGGTCCCCAAACTTTGAGAGGGGAACAACTTTTGCAACTTTGCACTCCTTTGGATTGACTCCAGCTTCCAAAGTACACACTAAATGTCAAAGGTTTGATGACTGATGAGCACGCATTAGTCACTAGAATTCTCAGCTTCTTAGCTTCTGAATTCTCAGTTTAGTAATTATATTCATGATGTCCTGCTCAGTAGCTGGATCAAATCTCAGTAAAGACAGATAGCTCCCTTCAGTGTAATCAGATGGGGGACATCAAAGTGACTAATCTTCACAGACAGGGATAAATCCACATTAACAAAGTAATTGCACTCAGGTATCATGAGGGTCAGTTTAAATTCCACTTGCAGCAGCAAACCGTGAGGGACGAGTTCATGATGCCCTTTTCTTGTTTTAGAGCTGGCTGATGACTTTTCATGTTTTGATATTATTAGAGGCTTGAGCAAACTTAATATTTACTTTTCGCTATTCTCAGTAAATGGGTGAATTAAGTTCTGTAATTCCTTTTGGCTGGGAGGGATTGTTAATCCCTGTGTATTCTTTTACTTCTGGAGTTAAACTAACATTTCAGGTAATCAACAGTGTCGTTTTTGTGCATTGACTAAGGGTAGTAGTCAGGAAAAGCTAAAAATGATGGGTATGATAATTCCACTATACATCATTAATCAATCTCAATTTCTCATGTCAAACACTGCTCTCTGTTTAATTCCAGCAGCAAAACCGGATGAAAAATTAAAGTGTCGACCTCATCTTTGGCCTTGAGCAGGGCCTCCAGCTCCTCCAGCGACTGGGTCAGCTCATCCTTTAGCAGATCACTGGGGCCTTGGCCTCCATGGGCCTCCAGTTCAGCCACCTTACATCACAAACACACACCACGCAGAAGAAACAGAGAGATTTCTAAAGCTACTGCATTACACAGTAACATTATTTTGCCATCATCACTGCTACTACTATTACTACTACAATTACTACCGCTGTTATTACAAGTGTAGCTCTACTAGTGCCAATATTTCATGACAAGGAACTCATAGGTTGGCAGCACTTTCAATTGCACTGTAACACTTGGGACTTTTATCCCTTCAAACCTCTTTTAACCACTAGCAACCCATCCATCCATCCTATTCTACTCCATACCATCCAACTCTTCCACCTACTACGCAACTCTCCTAGTGCCTCTGAGACCACCCTGCCTCCTCCATCCTCTCTCATCCTTCCCATCTACACTCCCCTACTCTCTTCTATCTCTTTGAACCTCCCACATCCCCTCCCATTCACCCTTACTTTTCAATTCAAACAGATAACAGCAGTGCTGCCACAGAGAATAGAGGCGAGTAGATCATCAATATTACAGCATCTATATTCTTACAAATTAGGGCCTGGAAATTAGGGGAAAACACACAAACAAGGCTGATGGGAACTTCCCTCTTTTGTTTTATCAGCTAGGGGCTAAAGTTACAGGCTGAAATTAATGTAGCCTACTAGTTAAAATGAGCTGAGCTCAACACGCTCAACGCGCTACTCAACACGCGGCCCGCGGGCCGCATGCGGCCCGAGGTTAATATTATTGCGGCCCTTGGTTGAATTTTTATTGTCATAGCAACTGCCAATAAAAATATAATATTCTCATTTCAATGAACACAAACCATTTCTAAACTAAATTCTTAATGACCACAAGATGGCGATCGTGCATACTGTGCTTATTTAGCAATCGTGGGATCAACAAAGAAGATAAAACAACACATGATCAGCGACAAAAACGCTCGGCGCTGCCATTGATTTCCTATTTGGCAAGCGTCGCTGCCGCTCGGCGTTGTGCACCTGGCCACAGACGCTGGCAGAGCCTCTGACGCTGCGCTCAAAGTTCAACTATAATCAACTTTGACATTCGCGAGGCTGATCTCTGCGACGCGAAACCAATCACAGCACAGTTTGATATCATAACCGCGAAATAAAAAAACAAACAATGGAGGAGAAACTTGTTTTCTGTGTGTCGGAGCATCCCGAGTTATACAACATGACGCTTAAATCACACCACGATCTGACTAAAAAGTCTGTGGCATGGAATGATGTCGGTTTACAGACGGAGACTACCAGGTTGGTTGACAGCTTAGTACAGGACTTTATGCAGCCAGTCTATATTCACTTCTATGGCTGTGCTAGTATGATCATTGGCGGTGTGGTTAGCTACGGCTGATGCGGGCTGTAGTCCGAACTTGAACTCCACTCTATTCTTTCCTGAATGCTGTCATTTTAAAAACTCGACAGTGTTAAAGTAATGAATGTAATGTAATTCTCCTGGCGCTGACCACGTGAAGGGGTCGCGCTCAACCTGGTGTTGACGCCGACGCTTTGCATGGATCATGTGAAAGCCCGAACTGTGCAGGAAGTCTAGCCTAGCCTACTCTCAAGTCATGGCAAAACCGGCAAAACGTAACATTTCTGATGAACACAGGATATTTCAAAAAACATGGGAGGAAGAATTCGCTTTTGTTGAGGTAAATAACAAACCAATGTGCCTTCTTTGCCAGAGAACAATAGCAGGACCAAAACGGGCAAACGTTCACATCACCATGATAGCTATCACATTGACTTGGAATTACATATCCATCTGGGAATAATTTGATATACTCAGACCTGATTTCAATTTAGTATGCCTATATTTATTTTATTAAACATTCTTGTGATTTATTGCAACAGCAATCTAACACTTTTACATTTAATGAATAAAGCCTACTTATTGTCATTTAATCATTTGATATCCATGTGGCTTGAAATAACACTACAAAATAGCTTTATATGACCAAAAAATTTGCGTTGCAGCCCTTTGACACAGCTGTATCTTGCTGTGTGGCCCTTGAGCTATGTAAAGTTGAGTAGCCCTGCTCTAAAAGGATTGGGTTGGTAAGTAGCAGGTACAACAACTCAATATTCTTCTATATACAGAGAGCAATGCTTGTGTTGAGGAGTAAAAACAAAAACATGATGTCCAAAATATTAAAGATATTTCGATGATTCATCAAAGCCTCTATAAGACGGTGTGACTGGTATCAGTGATCTCAGTGTACACATACAACATGAGAAATAACCTGCCCCCTTCATGATTCAAGACTTAGTTCATACTTAGTTGCCATTATAATATGGATTATTCCACCAATGGAATTATTACAGTTTACAGTATTACAAATTATTATTATTATTATTTACTTTCTCCTTTTTCTTTTGTCTGTTATGATCCCATTTCATTTCTACCTTTGGTTTTGACCCGACTGCGATAGCCTCTCTTTGTATCTCATCTGCACAATACGTGCAACATTTTTGATAATTTCTTTAACTGTACCTGCAAATAAAGACACAACAGAGACTAGAGACACACCACCATTATCAGGTAAATGGGAATTGAATCCTCACTGCAATGTCAGCTGGGCCCCATAAAACAGAACCAAACTAGAAGGACACCTCTAAAACGGTCTCTGCCTCTGAGGGAGCCTTGAAAGAGAGAGGCTGGATTATTTTTAACCATGTATGGTTGGGACTAGGAGGAGTGCTAGAAAGAAAAAAAAGAAACGACAGGCTGCCAGCTCCCTCTGGTGATTTTTCATTTTTCCTAACTAGGGCATTGAAAGTAGGATATTGCTGTCCTACAAACCCCTCTCCCTCTCACACCACCCCAGAGACATGAACCTATTTTCAGCCACCTGGTCCTCATTTTAAGATAGAGGGAATGAGAGCTTGGTCAAAAGAAGACAGGGGCTTTGCTTATTTGAATTTAAGGACCATTTGTTAATACAGATCAAAATAGTGAAAGTAAGAAGTAAAATGTAGGGATCAATACTGTAAAACTAGGCTATAATGGAAAGGGATCATGGTGTTAAACCACTGAATTGAAGAGGTTTGTAATTGTCAGCCTAAGGCACGGTTGTTCCCTAAGGAATTAGCTGCCAGCAAACCTGAAAGGACCCCTTATTGATGAATGGGGATAGGTAGGACAGAAGCATCTGTATCCACTGGTCAACCTGAAAGGTAATTCAAGTGTAAAATCCTCCGGAGGTTCAGTGCATTTAGATCGAACTCCCTTGTGGTAAAAGTGGTATTGCCACGCGCATATTTCACACACACCAGTGGGTGGGTGTGAATCGGTCCAGCCAGCACAGAGAACACCTTGATTAAAGCATTGGAGAAAAAAGCCTGGAGCAAAAGTCTTGTCAAAGAATGATGAAGTGTGCTACCAGCCAAACTAACTTGTCCTTTCTATTTTCTGAACAAACACTTTCAAAAGAAGGAAATGAATTGTCTGAAAATGATGACCCAATCAAAACCTGCATGACCTCTCTCTGCAGTGAAAGGGCGCACGTCTGAGACTTCCAACTCGGTCATTATTGAAAGGAGGAGAGTGAAAGAGGGAAGAGAGAGAGGCACTGACTCATCAGCCTCACCTTGTTCTTGTTTGAGCAAGGCTTTACTTCTGCAGTAGTCTGACTGTCTGCTGCCGTTACACAGTTTCACACCTCCAGCACTGATAGTTAGGTATGACCATAACCATCAACCTCTGTCCTGCAGGTAATTATGGAATGAACAAGGATTGGGTTACACATAAGGGCAAAAGACCTTTATAAGGCCATGAGAGGGAATAACTACTTCTCATTGTTTGGCTAATTCAACTTTCCATTAACCACACATACATACATTGAGGGTCAACAGCTAATTCATTCAAAACAAGTAATTAACACAGTGACCTGTACAACATTGTACAACTGTACAAAACACACAGGTTGTACAACATGTATTTACAGAACAAGTTATGTAGGACTGCAGCAATATATGAACTTCCCTAAATGTAACTGAAAAGCCTCGTCGATGGAGATCCCCCTCTTTCCTCTTCCATGCTACTCTCTCATGTGCTAGTCTAACATCATATGTTACTATTGGGTTATATAATAGAGATTTAGGGTAAGAGCCCCTGTGAGTGAGTCTCCATCTCAACATGGCAGAGGGTCTCACCTGGTCTCGTAGCCTCTCGGTCTCCTCCTGATATGCTACCAGCTGTTTCTTCCACTGCTCCACATTGGCATTAGCCTCATGCAGTGCAGCCACCAACTTGCCGTTGCTGTCCTGCAGAGTGAAGAGCTCAGCTTCCATGTTCATCTCACAGATAGACCTGAAAGACAAAAAGGTGTAAACCAACCATACACAATTGGAATAATATACCAAGAACCTTTGACCTTTATCCAACCTGACTGAAAGCTAACAGTTGTCTACCTCTAAAATACAAGCATTTGATGCTTAAACTCAAAGAAAGGTAAAGAGAGAAAATATAGTTCACAATGGAAAGTTTGTGCAGAGTGCAGTGTTATACACACACACACACACACACACATATATATATATATGCATTGTGCTTTTTTTGCACTTGTGTTTTATTGGTCAATGCACAGTTGAGACTGAGAGAAGATGGGTCAGAGAGAGAACAATGACATGCGTGGTCAAACACATAAGCACAATCATAAGCACATGGGATACACCCCACTCATTCTATGTTGGTGTCAAGACCTTGACACATTTTGTGCAATGAAACTCAACTCTTAAATACAAGATGGCTGTATGAAGCAAATGTTTGTCCACACTGCCGTCTGCTGTGGCTGGCAGTGCAGCAACATCGCCTCTGCCAATTGAACATGATGAAAACACTGTTGGCCCAGGTCAGCACAAGCAACCAAACCACTACAAGAAGCTAAGAAAGCTATAACAATGACTGCAGGCTGCAGCAGCACACTTACTGCCTGGAGCGAGAGTCATTTCACAAATTGAAGAACAAAGAAAATATCAAGGCATTAAAATGCCCAGAAAGCAAATAAGACTAAAGAATTCACAAGCGAGATTCTGGACGGTTTAGTTTTGATTTGTCTATATCAACAAGTCTCTTAGTGACTCAGTCAAGAGACTGCTGCCACAACGTTCTTCACTAAGTTGAGTAGTAAAGCTCCAGACATGTTTGTGATCAAAGTGTGAAACACGATTGCTGCAAATTGATCAAATCATTACTGTCATTCAAATCTGCAATGAGCTCGTCCCCGTACAATAAATAAGACCAGTAAATTCAGCATGAGGGCGGCTCCTGTCTCATAGTTTTCCCAGTTCTTTTCCATTACATTCCCACCAGACTTTGCTAACCTTGGTTGCAGTTTAAAATGTTCAGATTGTAAAGCTTTATCCTCTTAGTGGCTTAAAAGTGAATTATATTTGTTTGGTTGGGATTTTTGCTATTTTTGTTTGAAAAAACATGGTCAAATATAAAAACAGGCCCTATCCCAGTTTATGATGGTTGTGCCTGTATGGCGCGTTATTCGACTAAGAGATCTGCTATAGCTAAATGCTCTCCTCAGATTTTGTACAAGTCTCTTAAACCTTGATCACTTGCCCTTATATCACTGTCCTTCTATGTCTAGAAAGCTTGAGGTGATCCCATGGTAACAATTTACCATGGTTACCTTTTCAAGAGCAGCTTTCTGTTATAATAATGGGAAAGCATTGTGGGTGGCTTAGAGGACTGAAGGGTTTTCAAGCCTTATTTCATGTATGTATGAGTCAACGCATTAGTAATGGCCTCTCCTGGTCTGGCCAGTGTCCAAGAAACCTTAACATTAAATGACATCAAAGTGTAATCAACCCAAGATAGGAAAACCATGTTAATGCTTGGTGGGCATCAGTCACATCATGGATCACCCCAAATCCATAACACAATTAGCTTCTTGTAGAATTACTTTGCCTCCATGACTGTACTCCAATCTCTTCTTTCCACTTTTTCCTCCTCTCTATCTGCTGCTAAAGCTGCTTTCTTTCAGATCTCTGCATCCAACCCTTTCTCATCCCTCCTCCAACCCCCCCCCCCCCCCATCCTCCCTGACGATTTTGCTACCTTCTTTGAAAAGAAGGTTAACGATATCTGATCCTCCTTCCCTCACGGGGGGGCTGGTGCTGCACGCATCAACCACACCTGTCCACCTTCCACCTCTCCCTATATACCCTTCCTACCCACTCCCTCCAAACCTTTTCCCTCTCCACCTCACGCCCTACCCTATCTTTCTCCCCTCTCCCCTAATGAGGTGGTGACATCAGGTTGAGGTTGCCCTGGACAACCAATTCGCTCCGCTGCCTCGAGGCGACTGGTTGCCCCATCACTCAGAGGCCCTTGAGGCCGGTCTATCCGGTGACGCCTCTTTTCTGGACCCACAGTGGTGGAATGAACTCCTCATTGACATCAGGACAGCAGAGTCACTTCCCATCTTCCGCCGTAGGCTGAAAACCCACCTCTTCAAAAATACTACCCTGACCCTTCCTCTTAGCACTTCCCTTTTTGTTTTATTTGTTTACAAAATAAATAAATAAACATATATATATATATATAGCTTATTATTACTTACTATTAATTAATTAATTAATTATTACTTAGATTACTTAATTAACATATAATTTTAGAAATGTATAGTAATTGGTTGTACAATCAAACGTACGATCTCTGTTTCATCTGGTCAACCAATCCAAAATGTAAACAAAGCCTCTGATTGGCTCATACAGAGCTACAGACAGGGAGGGAGAGGACTGAGAAGCTAATAGCAACAATGAGCGCCTGCTAAATGACTAATGTAATGTAATACTTTGAACATAAAATGATATAATGTCACAAATCTCTTGTCTTTTCAAATCCACAGTATGTACTTTCTGTCTGTGTACCAGAGCTATGAGTCAGAGACTGAACATTTACAAAGAAAGATTTTCAAAGATCACCACATAGAAACATGATTGCCAAACAGAAAGCAGAGCAGGTTGTTCCAAACAATATTAAATAAAATAGTTATTTACTCCTACAAAGTACAAGCATTTCACAAAGGGGAACATTTCATGGCATTTCATTATTATAATATTGTTCTTATTATATTGAATTAGTGGGATTAGACTCAGATAAATGATTATAAATGATTAGATAAATGAAGATAAAGAGGTTTGTGGTCCAACTGCTTCCCTTTAATTTCCCTTCTCTGGACTAGTGTTTGTGTGTGGGTGCGTCTAAATGGGTTACCCTTCAGAGAGCATCTTTTTAATGCGCTCCTTCTCAGAAGATAGGGTTATATCTGCGCTTTGGCTTCGGAACAGCTTGTCCTCAGGCCCGTTCACGCACATCACCGGTGGAGACTGGAGGTCATCCGAGAGGTCCTGAGAAACACATCAGTAAATGGACTCCATTAATAAACAGACAAGATTTTATAAAGAGTACATACTCTATATCAAATCAATAAATCAGATGGGGGGGGGGGGAGGGGGGGTTCTTTCAAAAGAGGTCTTTGCCATCCTAGGTCTTGATGGATTCACAATGGGGGAGTGAGCTGTACGGAGCACCTTCAGATAGGAAAGGTGTCTGTTTTGGTGCGATAAAGTACCAGCTTAGCATGAAAGCTCACACTATGGACATCCAGCAAGTACACAGCATAGCAATACAGCTTTCAGCATATGCACACATACTTCTTGAGCTTCAAAGTGTAGTAATTCCAAAGACAGTGATTTGGGTGTTCCTGTTTTGTGCAGAGGCCAAATGGTACTACTTGGCTGATAAAACAATGCAAACAACTATGAAAGACCTACCTGTGAGAACTAGAAAAGAAATCCATCAGGTAGCAAAACAGACAAAGAAAAATGTCAACATAAAGGAATACCATACATAATGTTACAACCAGCTCTGTGATCAATTATGCTTTAGTTGACTGCAATGCTACTTAGCAAGAATCAAGTACAATTAATTGACGCACTTCGCAATTCTCCCGGGGTTTGGGTTATCCAACGTGTTCATTAAATCGCTAAACGTGCTAGACGTGGAATGCGAGACACCACTTGGAATCTATTGAGCTGTACAATTAAGGAGAAATGGGCATGTCTCATGACCAGGCAGATGTAACTGATGGATATTGATCAAGAAGTGGTCCAAGCCCTGGGCGGACTACATTTTCATCACTGTGTCAGTCAATGGCCTCTTGGTAGCTGTGGGTAGAAAATGCTGGCGTACTGTGCACTGCTGGGCGGCATGGGATAATTTTACCATCGCCCTAGTTTTCCTCACTTTCTCTTCCCTTGGAGACAAGTGACCCAGCTCATCCTTGTTTTGCCTTTGTTCCCTCTCTCCACACCCCATCGATATCCCTTCTTTGATTCAATCACATCGGCCTACAGAACAGCTGTAGCTGAGCTGCTGCAAAAGTAAAATAAATAATACAGGTACACTCATCTGACCTGGACTGGCACTGTGCCCCCTAAATCTTAAGATACCAAGACTGAAGAAACCTCATTGGATGCTTCTGTGGATCGTTTATGACCATCCATGCTTTCTGCTTGATAACTGGAGTTGCTTGAACTAAGAGGCAACTTGCTCTACTTTCATGTTGACACCTTTGATTTTTCTGCAGTGTCTCACCCCCTCTACTGTAATCCACGTGCATTTCGGTGCACTGTCACGACAGGATTGGGCTCACCTGAGGAGCAGCGATGGTGAGGGCCGTATTGGCCAACTCCTTATCCTGGGACTTTTCTCGCGCCAGACGAGCTGCATCTTTCACCTCCTTAAACTTCTCTGAGAACTTTCAAAAGAGGACAAGTAATGAAAGCTTGTACTTAATGACATGAAAATAGTAGAGCACAAATGGCCCTATGTTTGGTCATGTAAAATGAGGTTGACATGAGAGAGGGTATTTTGGTATTTTACAATTAGTAGAAAGTATTTATCATTGCTCAGTGAACTCAAATCATATGACTTCAAATAGAGTCTGATTTCAAGTTACAAATTTGACAATTAGAGACTTTGGAGATAGTAAAAACATTTGTGGGTTAATTTACCTGATGCAGCTGTTGCTCTGTAGCAAAACCCAGACCGTAGACAGTGTTGGCCCTGCTGTCAGCCCATTGGCCAAACTTCTGGGATGTCTTGGTGAATGTCATGCTGGGTGTAATGGTGCAGTTGATAATTGCCTGCAGAAGCAGAGATATCAAAGCAAATCATGTGGCTTCTAGAACTCTTGATATGATATTTCAATAGCAGGCCATAATATAGACAGGGTCCCCAACAAGCTTTGCCTGTAGAAAACAAAATACATTGACTGCCTGGAGTCTGGAATGTTTGATGTAGTTTCACCAACTAATCACCAATTATTCCAAAATGCAATATATCTCTTTTAGATAAAAATACTTACCTGATGTTCATTAGTCAATATTTCAGACATTCAACTGATTAAATCATCTAAAATGTTACTATTTAAGGTTTGTAATTAACAAAAAATTTTGTGTCACATTTTTTTCTCCTTTTGGAATATGCAGCAATACAAGTATCATATGACAAGAACCATTTTAATAATTCATTCTCCTATGTGTCATTTTGAATCATTATTTGAACACAGCACCTGCTTAAAGTAAACGCTGTGGGATAACTTCACGTTTGATCAAATAGGAAGAGAGAGAAAACATCTGCGCGTATTATTGCGACATCTGTCCAGTGGGAATTCTAGAAGAGAGCAAACAGATGCTATCGAGCACTTCATCCCTTGAGACTTGAGTCTAGACATGACTTTGTTCCCTTAAGATCATTCACACATGACATGCTCTTATTTTTCACAAGAACAGATGAAGAGCAGAAGGAATATTAAACTGTATTCCTGAAAGACAGTGGGCCAGCAGCGGCACAACCGCTAACCGAAGAATCCAGTTCAACATCTCAGAAGCTACCTCTTTCCCCTCTTGCCACATGAGGGAAAAACACATTAGAGTCAGACCTATTTATAAACCTTTTTACGTCATCTCCAGCATTACAATAATGAAACCGATTTAAAATCCCAGAATTGCAGGGCAATCACAGCTTAGAAGGCTTTTTCCTCCTCCTTTTCCTCCTGCAACAAATGATTACGGGGACTCGGCAGTCTGTGGTAACATGTTTGACATAACATGTTGGACAGTGGCAGCAGCAGTGAAGATTATTCCGAAGCCAGACACCAGTCCTGGCAGGATTGGACTGCTGACCGACCAACTGCCACGCCGCACTGCCTTGTGGGAGACAGGAATATGGGTCAGAGCAGAGGTGTTAAGAAGAGATCAGATAGATCCCACCAGTGCTGGCTGTTGTCTCCCACTAATCTAAATCCAAAGATGCTCTTGCTCTTGATTTCTTGACACCCACTATGGTTTTGCTCATGGCATATGTCTTAATCTTACAGATTTTCTGGTAAGAGCATGGTTGGTGGAAGAGGAATAGCTGTGTTTGGTTGATCTTTGTGCATTTCAAGATGAAAATACCTTAGGAAACACCTAGAAAAGTAACTCCAAACCAGGGACTAAACATTAAAAAGTCAGAAAACACAGAATTCCTATCATTCCTATGAACTTGGACATCAGTCTTGATTTATCACCATGAAAATGCAAGCAACAACCGATCTAAGCCTCACTTAGAGACAAGGCCACACTATCTGCACTGCGATCCAAACATAATCCTACAAAGAGAAAATCCCTTGAGAAAGAGATGTTTCATTATCAAAGATACTGTATAGATACTGTCTTTCAGCCTTTCACACGCTTTCGATGCTCCGTTTAAAGAAAAGACTTCAGAGCTGAGCTACAGAGTTGAACTTAAAACCTTCATCTTTGTTGTCATCGTCGCCGTCACAGTCATTATCCTCCACCTCACCTTGGTCCCGCCCACGCTGATGATGCGGTAGACGTTGCGGTTAGCGTCATAGAAGAAGGAGACGGTGACGGCATGCTTGCTGGCAGGGATCCAGTTCCTCTTGGTGGCGGGGTCGATCTGGAAGACATGGGCCCGGGCGCTGAAGATTGGCTGCTCCCTGGAGATGGAAAATACAGAGATGATGACAGGGGGATCACATTCATTTAAGGGGAATGTCGGTACGTGAACCCTTTCATATAAGACAACAAAAAATGGTTTAGAAGGAAGTGAGTTTGATCTAGTTAACTTTGAGTAGGAAGAGTAGCGTCAGATAATACTTCAAAATCTAAACCCTTGATGTCCCCTCAGAAGCCATTCTGATACATTTCTGCTCAAAATCTTTGTGCTTCGAGGGAAAATCCCATCTCCTCTTCACGACGGGGCGCCTCTTTCCCCGTCTTGTTTGACTGCCATTCAGGGACAGATGTTGGAATCACCTTTGGCTCTCTCCCACTCGGTTTCCTGCCTAATTCGCCAGTCATACAGAGCTGCGACTTGGCTGGCATATGATGTTGTCACACTGTTGCCTGAACCTCTCTCCCAAGTCCCTCCACCCTCTGTCCTGCTCCTGCCAGTGTTTGCAGCAATGTATCCTAGAGACGAGGTAAATATATCGAGGCAACAATGTTACTAGTGTTCTAGAAATGGTTTGGCCACCGTCATGTGGTAAGAATGGTAAGACTGCAAAAGGTCTCTCCCCCTCTCTCACACACACACAAACACACAGCCATACACAGACAGTCCACTTCATGTGTATACACAACGGTGTCTTCCCTATTTCAGATACAGACTTGACCTGGATAGCAGACAGATCACAAAATTAGAAAATACTCTAAAGAAGAGACAAAGTTTTATTCAGAAAGTCACTGGACTGTAACGCCAAAGGGAGGAGACGTTTGAGCACACTGTAGCCTCTCAAACTTTCTGGTGCGTCTTCTCTCCTTGGTAGAAATGTAATTCATATTCATAGAGGAAGTCAAAGGTCAACTGTGACGGCAGAACACCCTCAGTGGTAATAAATCAAAAACCCACTAAGTGCAAGACTGTCTCGGGTGTTTGATGATTTATATGTGAGGACATTATTGCAACACCGGGTGGCCACCGCCGACTATCCCGCTGGCCACGCGACCACACTAAATACGGCACACAGGGAGCTCCAGCAATGTAGCATGTACTGACAATGTTGTTGGTTAGAGTACTTACTTGACCCGTGGTGCATGTCATCTCTCGCTCTCTCACTCTCTCTGGATACTATTAGACTTTGAATACTATAAGAGGATGCAGAATCTTTGTTTGTTTTATGACAAATGGAGAATTGCTATTTACTAAGAGGATGATTTTGAAATAGTGTGTGGATGTGTTTTTTGTTGTTGTTTGTTTTGGGGTTTTAGGGGAGCAGTAAAGTTTTGTTAAAACTCTTTCCTTGTCTCTCGCTACTGTTCAGCAGAAATTCCTTGAAATTGGTACTACAGGGTAAATCTGATGATTCACAACATTTATGGCAATGTGGATGGGCAATATTGCTATCAATATCAACTTTGACTACAGATTACGCTATCAGGAACAAAAATATAAAGTTACTACTGATCACAATTGTTGTCATAACCCATTTCGGTTGCATCAAGATATTGATATATGTATCATGGCCTTAACACCACATCTTCAAAGTTTAGAACATGGGAATGTTAAAAATCAGGACACTTCGACGACTTCCTCTGTGCAGCATTGTACATAGCTGTGAGTGCTCCCAAAATAACTATTATTTTGGCCAGTCACTGTATATTTATATCTGACCTCTTTACTGACACACAAATCCATTAATGGTCCATCTCTCAGTCTGTTTCTGTACTAGATCATGATATCAAGAAACTAATTGATATAGTCACACACACACGCAAACTCTTTCTGTCTTATTCTCTATCTCACACACACACACACACACACCTGCACTCACATACGCACTTCAAGGACTGATTGTAAAGATGCTGTAGTGAACAATGGCATTTCGATGGCTGGCCCACTCAAGTCTGATAAACCCTGCGCTATAAGTTCTCCTTCTCATCTCACAGTAATCCCCCCTGTTGTCGGTGGATCTCGTGCTTAGCTTCCACGGCTGATCCAGGGCCTGGCTGGGACAGGACATCGGGATGAAGGCGCTGCACTGTGACAGCCAGCCTCTGTTGACTTTGGTCCAGTGTGTTTGAAGTTGGGACTGAGGTTTGTGCTGTGTGTAATATACTTTGACAGCCATAGAAGAATTTGACATGACACTTTGGTTATATAGTCCCTCTGAATGACTTTCTGCCTATGTAGGAATTTGACATTTAGATGATATTTTCGGGACCATGTAATTAAACTTCTGACGCCAGTGAAGGAGACTAGACTGACTCAATTCATTCTTTAAGCTCAACCAGGGATGTAGAGGAGGGTGAACCCCAACCTTTACCGACCTTTTTAGGCCGAAAATCCTAAGTAAATTCATAGTAAATTACAGTACACATCATAGTAAGTAGTATCAAACTAAGGTAAGTCATGAAGATAGGGTCTTTCAGGGAAAAACAAGCATAAATAAATGTTTTGCTGAAAATATAATAGATTTTTGTTTAGATGATTGATTGTTTGCCTTGGGATGATCGCCGACTGGAGGTCTGGGTCAGTTTACCCACCTTTTTATTTACCACTATGTTACTGAGCTCTACCCATCCCTCAGATGCATTATGGAGCCCCATGCTATAGGGTGTATTAGGACGGTGGCAGTGACATTCAGCACTCTATTCACTCACGGCACCATTATCTCAGCCTCTACTTGAGTAATCACTTCATTGTGCGGTAGTGAAAAGGGGGAAATATGCCCAGCATTCAATTCTAAAGTTATTCTATTAGTGGCAGGGTCAAGGGACGTGTTTTGACCTTGCCTGAGGTCTGACGTGGGTGCTCTTCTACTTTGAATATCTGGCAGCAGCGTTGTGTACTCCCATCCGGTGGGATCACCTTGCACCACCAGCGCCAGGAGGACGCCGGAGGCACATTAGGTCTGCTTCTTTTAGCTCCGAACACATTCCCCAAGTGCCGGAGAATCAGAGCGAGCTTCACGCCGGTAGACCCAAGGAACCTGTTCAGGTTCACCCATACTCCTGACTGACCAGCCTCCTGTGGCAGGGCTAACCACTTTCTGTTACACACTCACGGCTCGGCTGATTGGCTCAAGTGCGTGAGAGTGTGTGTGCCGTATTCAACATTTACTGTTCAGTTGCTCTATTGCTGTACGGTGGCGTGTGTGTAAGAAAGGCACGGTTAACTGGACAGTGATCTCACTTCTGAAAGATCGTCAGTTACTCAACCTTCATCCTCAGCAGATGGATGTCGCCTACGGGGCTTAATGGGGCGTTTGTAAGCATAACAAAGATAACAGTGATTGGATGGAAGCCCAGGCTGCACCTCAGCATGAATAACGCTACGTGTTCCTGCCACACTTTGACAATCTAGTCACCTTCCTCTTTTCACCCTTCATCCTGACATCCAGCTCCCTGCGCCGCGCCCCTGTGTAAACGCTCCTCCTCCTCTTTTCAAATTACAACTGCAATAGAAACATCCTAAGCAGAGTCATTACTAAGAAGTATGGATCAAATAATCGGAAGTCTCTGGGGCGTTACGATGGCAACACTGGAAAACAGAGAATGACCGCCTTAATTTAATAGATGAATCGAGTCTGAAAAGGTTCAGCTGAATAGACATCGCTATGTTATTACCACAGGAGGGACAAGTCGAGGCTCACTTTCCCCCAGAGGTTATTCGTTTCAGGTGTGTGTGGGTGGTTGACAGGCCAAGGTCACAAGCACAACAAAGCAAAGTGTTGGAAAAGCCACTCAGAAACACAGAGAAGCCAGTTGGATGTTTTGAAGTGCAGGCTGCTTACCTTTCTCTGTGGTGAGGAAACATCTTAGAAGGTGACCGACACTTCTCTTCTACCGAGGAGAGAAATAAGTGGTAAAGTGTAAGGAGAACTAACAGACTGAATGAAGGCAGGCTACATTGTTAAGGACAGCACCGTCTTCCACAGTGATTAAAAACAAAACTTTGCTCTTCCACACATGCCTCGTCTACAGTGTTTAACTACATGGGTATGAACGAGCCAGCCACACTCACCCCATTTCGATGCGAAACCTTTATGAGACTTTGTTGTATCTATTAATATTTAGTAGACCGCTGTTGCTGTCCCAGTCTCCTCTCTCTTTGTCCGAGTCTGGGACGCGGATGCTTTATCCCCGGTTTATTCTCCGGGGTGGGAGGAGGAGGAGGAGGAGGAAGGGGGGGAGGGTTTCACTGCAAGGCGCTCCGGTGTGCGGCAGCCAGCTCCTTTGCAAAGTGTCAATACAGCGGAGAGTCCTCTTGGTTCACCTCGTGAGAGTCAAGAGACAGAGGAGGCAGAGCTGACCTCGGTGACAGAAGTAGTCGCAGTCCCGTCCACGTCCATCGTTTTATTCATTCATTCAGTTGTTTGTTTTATGACACTATGAGGAGAAAGCAGCCGCCCCATTGTTTGTCTCTTCTCGCCTCGACTGCTGGTTCTTGTCTCACCTCGGTCTCGGTTCTCCTTTCTCCTTTCTCCTCTCCACTGGTTGCTTCCAGCACACAGTACCACCTGCTGGCTTTATAGTGGCGAGGCGAGGCTTCGTGCTAGCTCTTGGCTTGACGCTTCCCCCCTGCAACCAATACATGCTTGCATTTCACAAACTTGCTCTCCTGTCAGCGGACAGTTATTAGGCTTATGAAATATTATCCTGACCTTACCGTACTTGCTTTTTTATTTATTTGTATCTCCCATGGTATCACTATAGTATTCCAGAGGGATTTAGGATGACTACAGTTGTTTCTCATAAGGGGTTTGAGAACTATATAATGTCGCACTGGTATTTAAGGCTTATTTATCACTCTTGTAATTTACCAAACACGTTATAACAATGAACAGCCCTGCTTCAGAGTAATAACCTTTACTCCATGAACCGATTCAACCTCTCAGCCCCTCTGGAGGAACCGCTTATTAGTTGGAATTACAAGAATAACAAAACGCAATGTGAAGTCATTTTAAATGAGAAAAAAGAAGAAACCTTTTATTTACTTGCCCCCCCCCCAAGGATATTAATTGACAAGATTTTTTTGTGAGCATAACTTATAACTACATCAATTAGCAGGCAGAAAACTAAATGCTGCAGCCCATTTGGCTAATACAACATACAGCTCATTCAGTTTAAACATTAAGAAGCCAAACAGATATAAAGTTTCATATAACACAAAATGGAAATACTCACAATAAACAACAATCAAGTCATAGGACATCCAAAAATGATATGTGGTATAGGATGAGTTGGTAGTTTATCCTTCATATTTTCCTTTCAGAAAAAAAAAGAATTGAATGCCGATTTGTTTCCAATAGGTAGTCCAAATATGCCAATAAATGGATGTGCATGTACAAGTAATGATAATCTGCTACAGACAAGGGGTTACATCAAGTTAGAGTGGGGACATGATTTATGAGTGAAGTAGTATGAGCCTTGAGATCTATGCATCATTAATAACAAAAGGAGGTAAAAATATGAACGCGGTCCAATACAGAATGATGAAGATGCACCTACTGCACAGGTGGCCATGAACTGACCTGGGGAACAATGGGGGGCTTTTTTTCATGTCTGGCCTGCCTTTCCTCTCTGGCAGATTGAATACTTTTCATTTCCACGGTACCAGAGAGGGCTGCAACAAACATTTTTGGAGTGATATCAAATATTATTCAACCCAGCTTTGTTTGAGATCAAAAGGTTGCTGCGTTCATAAGGACAACTATGATAATCAATACTAGGTGTCTTAGTGTCATGCATTTCAGTATGAAGTTATTTGTGACATTCACTCCATGCTGAAAGGTCAACACAAGGACAGCAAAAAGGAAAATAAACTACGTAATGCAAAACGAGGCAGTCTTTGGGGTGAAGTGCTACCTAAATCTACACTAAACTTTCACGGGACATCATGACTAAGAATAATTTACAAAATGTTCTTTTGCCAAACATCAAAGTCCAATGTATAATAACCTGTCTAATCCTTTGACCTTTCTGATATGTATCTCATCTCTCATCGGGGGTCCAATCTCAATAGCCGGGCCAGGTTTCTCTTCATCAATACATTCATTTTGAAATAGGTCAGTACTAAAATTATAAAATTTTGAGTTGGAACTTTATCTTCCTTCGTAGTGAGTTACACTGCAAAGTAGACACTTCTACAATAGTCACTGAAAAACTGAGTCAATCATTTCTTTGAACATAAACTCATGATATCTCGCTTCGCTTCACCATGCCCATCAGTGGCTTTAATTGGGCATAAAAATATTGTCTCTATTAATTATATGTTTATTAACCTAGTACTAGTCTGCTAGCTAGCATATACTCAGCGGCTTCAGGGTCAGTGGTGAATCAGGTTGCCAATCAGGCTTTTTATATAATTTGGAAATTATCAAATAATGTCAAAAGCATCACAGCTTCATTCAGTCATAATATGATGGTTATGGTGCTTTTCTTTTTCACTCTCCTTTTTTGTACTACTGAAAGATACATTTGGAAGAACAAAAACAAAACTGTCTCCTTCACCACAGATCTTTAAAGTCCACTCCTTCAGATCTGGAGACAAAAATTTCATATATTTTTTTTAAAGAGATAATTCCACCACTCAATTCTTTGTAGACCACCTTTAGAAAGCCCCGACTGGAGAGAAGGCCAACATCACTAGCTTCGCATCTTTCAGAACCTCAGTGAAAACAGACTATTTAGAAAACTTTCCAACTCAAAGCTGAGAAGGAAAAGCTAAAATTCTGTGGCTATTTATTCCCCAAACTTCATTTGAGCGGTGTGAGGCACAATACCACAACCACGTAAGAGTTCACCGGAACAGCCAAACAGTGTTTTCACTCTGTTCTCTCTCTCAGACATGTTCAAATGCAGAGCATGAGCCTCGATTCAAATGAGTTTAAAAAAGTTCCCATATCAACTGACTGCTTCAAGAGTTACGACCCCTTTTGTTCCTCTCTCTCCAATTCATAGAAGACGTTCTGTTGCGTGAACTTGGAGGACTTATGTGTGAGACACCTCCTCTCCAGCTTTCTCAGCTTTTGGAGCAAGGTCCCCAACCTGGAGATCCCCAAGGGTTCAGGGGCGTGGGAGGAGAACATGGCACGCCCCCTTTTCCCCCCCTCTAGAATCTTTCCAACCTTCCTCGACCTATCGAAGGTCTTGCCTCTCCAACTGCGCTACGCCGACGAACAACCGCTTTCTCCTTCGCCACGTCGTCGCCGTGTGAGCAGCAGTGCCTTCTCTCCTTCTCCAGTCTCCCGCTCGCTCTTCCTGTCCAGCCCTACTCGCATTTTTGCTCTCACTCTTGTGATTGGTTGTTCTCTCGGTCTCTCTCCTGTTACTTTCACACAGTGGTGCTTCAGTTGTAGCAGTGGAAAACGGGTATCCATGTTTGTTCTTTATCGTTATTACCCAGATTAAACTAAGCTCAACACAGGCCTAGCTCCTTTTCAGCAACCTGTAAAGCGAACAACAAAATAAGTATGGATTAATAATTTTGGCATATTATAAGTGACTTTATTTGTCAGCCCATTTTAGTGAGTCAGCTAAGTTTAAAGTTCAGAGTGGAATCTCTTACAGTCTAGTACTGGGACAGTCCAGTCACACCACCGTGTTGGTAGGCCCGCTCCCCCTGGTAGGTGGAGTCTTGGGACAGAGCCACATCAATCTGGGACTTGAACTCATCACCTAGGTAACTGTCCTGTAAAGGGAAAAACAAATAAAAAGTTCAACAGTCATTGCTTTATTCCCTTTCTAGGCAGAAAAGGAGTAAGAGGTTTTAGACTAAACAAAGCTCTCATCTGAAGAGGGAAGCTTGAGAAGCCCATGGAATATCTGTTAGCACCACTGGTATTAAGTACTAATTGTAACGGAAATGTTGACTGTAAACAACATGCCTCATCAAGTGCACCCAGTTAGCACTTCATATTGTAAAATCTCTTGAATACCAAAGTGATGATTAAGAATCAAGATTTATTTGCAACTGTTAAAACAACAACCTGTGAGAGTTCAGGCTGGGAAAGACCAGGTTGGCTCATCTGTGAGGGCTGGCTCATGGTGATGTAGCCCTGGGTGAGAGGCCCCTGGGAGAAGGGCTGGGAACCCAGGTCCTGGCTTCCATGCTGCCCACGGTCCTGTCCTCCATTTCCCCCGCTATGGTTCCCCATGTGGTTTCTTTGGCCTTGAGCCCAACCACCTCCTCCTCCACCACCGCTCGCCTTGCCTTTCATACCACCACCACGACCTGGAGAAAGATAAAGTCACACATGGCACATTTTACACTAACAGGATTTTTTTGAAGCACCATAACCCGACAAGCAAGTAGGCCTTAAGCACAAAACATAGTCACAATAACTGCTGGAAGCAATGAAACAAAATAGTTCAATAGAAACCCATAGCTATTCCAAAAGTACAGCTTTATTTCTCCCTCACCTGCTGTGGGCCCATTGACTTGTCCCAAGTACCCAGGTGGAGGCACGGGGGGCATCACAAGGTTGATGGGGATGGGAATGTTGGAGGAAGTCATGGGGCCTGTACCAATCATACCTATCTGGTCATGGGTCTGGAAGTACATGTTGTAAGTACGCCCTGTAGTGCAAAGAAAAGTTTATTTCATACCCTGTTAAAGTATTTGGTTAATTGTGCAGTGAGAGATGATGGTACGCATGATTTTTGATGTCTTTGTATATTCAGTAGGCAGTTCAAGTTCACGTTTACAATAAGCAACAGGCACAGCCAATGATCACCGTTTAATGCAATGGGGCGTATTGGTAAGAATGATGTAATAAAAAGGGAACTTTCTGAGCAGAATAATAAGGGTGTTGTGTGAGGTTTTCCCTCACCATTGCTGCTGCGGTCATACACAGATCCAGGAATGAGGGCCTCCCGGGCATCATACATGGTGGTGCTCATGAATCGACCCCCCTGTGAAACCATAACACAGGCATTCCTAGTGTCTACTGGGGTTTCCAGCTCTATCTTTTATATGTGCAGAGAAACAATATATATTATCCAAATCCAAACTCAACTCACAGGGTTGATGGTGTTGACCAGCTTGTGGGGCTTGCTGAACTGCATGAGGCTCACCCTCAGGTTGTTAAGGGGTCCCTCCACCAGGACCTGCTGCTCCTTGTAGTTGTTCAACAAGTGGTTCCACAGGGGCTGCTTGGACAGGGCCTTGGGGTTGCCCACAATGATCACACCGTACCTACACAACAGAAGCAGGACACGATCATTTTAAATGACGGGGAGGGAAAAGGAGTAATGATAATTATGATGGCTACATATAACAGTGATGCTACAGTATCCTGGGATATGGACTTTGTTCAAACTTGTCGTGGAAGCAGCTGCTAGGAGCTTTAGCCTGAAGGAGGTCGGTACCTGCCATGGCAGCTGGTGGTCGCTGGGGAGGGGTGGGGTGGGGTGTTTGAAGAAGGAAGGAGTCCTTGTTGTGGACAGAGGACAAGCTTTTTACCCTCTTACAGATAATTGCAGGGCCGTGGGAGTTTGCAAATACTGTCTACATGTGTTTTGTGGATTTGGAGGCCTATGACCATGTTCCGAGGTATCTTGTGGGAGGCGTTGCCGGTGTATGGGGTGCTGGGGCCACTGCTGCAAGTAGGCCAACTTGATTTGAATTGTAATGTAGCTTTTAAATGCCCAAGGATGAAGCATTTTTACATTTCAAATCATAGTATTAAATTATATTATTATTATTATTACTAAATTAAACCATGTGCAGTCAAGAAAAATCAAGTAATCATCTCACGGCCACTGCAAAATGTGTATGCTGAATAACGGTAACATCTCCAAAGCTAGATATGGAAGACTTAAGTATGCACTTGTGCTTTTGGGGCTCAGGTTTGACAGAGTGACTGGATTCACTTCCTACTGTGAAAATGAAAGCAAATGAATGTATTCTACTACTTAGTGTTGTTTTACCTGGCCCTGGTGAGAGCCACGTTGAGACGTCGTGGATCATTGAGGAAGCCGATGCCCTGGTGCTCATTGGCCCTGACACAGGACAGGATGATGAAGTCTTTCTCTCTGCCTTGGAAGGCATCTACACTGGCTATCTCCACCTCCTGCAGGAAGAGTGAGGAAACATTGGTGAAAACTGATTCGGCATTTTAGTAGAACTCTTTTGCAGATTGTGAGAAATACTTTTGTCTTGCCTCTTGTGTAAAATATGGTACACAGTGTTTAAGGTCAAGAACTTAGTAATATGAAAGTACTGGGTTTCATAAGTTTCATTGATTTTGATACATGTACCTTGTGATCTGCATACTAAATCTTTACACTGCAAGGATTATCTGTCATTATACCTGGTAGAGCTTGGTATGGAGGGAGCCACTGAACTGCATGTACTGGACCAGGTAGGACCTCTGTCCCTCATAAGGGGTGATGATGCCGATCTGGTCGGGCTTTGCTCCCGCCTTCAGCAGCCTGGTGGTGATCTTCTCCACGTTGGCTGCCTCAGGTCCTGGATAAGTAGTTGAAGACATTTTTGATATTAACTTTCTAAGACATTACATAGAAAATGATTATGGTCGTCTGAACTACTGTACACAAATTGATGTGATATCTCTGAAGACTTGAAGGCCCTGTGCCTGTGAACACAGAGACACTGTAAAGAGCCGCTGTGTAGCTAACAACCATTGACTCAAGTGATTTAGCTAAATGTAGCTGGAGAAAACTGACCACCTATTAAAATGAAAATGTGAAATATAAAAAAGAAAAACATGAGCTATCTTTACGTATATTTACCTTGTCCCTTCCATATCAACAGATTAAAAAAAACATAATGATCAAACAAGTGGAAACCTGTTGAGGTATGAGGTTCCAGAGCTGGAGATTTCCTCCTGGCCTTGGGTGACGTAAAAGAACATTGGCTTGTCAGGCTGGGGCCACTGGAAGTCAAAGCCTTTTTTCACACGGTCTCCTGTGGGAAGAGAGAGATAAATAGATATGACTTATAATAATGTAGAACAAGACAAAGTACACTGTTTGATGTGGAAGGCCATGAGTTGTCAAAGCCTCCCTTGATACTGACATTGCGAAGGGTTGTTCTCAGAAACTTGTTAGAGTAATGGAGCGGCATTTAAGAGAACAGTGGGGATTCCCCCAAGCCTCACTTTCCTCACCTCACTTGTGTATCTATGATTGCTCCAAGGATTATTAAAGCTTACTAAATTAAAAGGACGTTGAAATCATGTCAACATTTATTAGCCTGCATAGGGGCTGGCAGAAGATCTAAGGTAACCTCTCCAAACATTTGAAATGGATTCAACCAACTATGTTTCCAAGAACCGACAGGGCCACTGCAGTGTACAGCGTATGGGGAGAGCAGCCAAGAAAGGCTAATATAACATGACTTAAAAGGCATTTTACTGCACGTTGAAGCCGTGGCAACATTTTAGAGGTCAGTTTAAACAGCTTCTACTCAGACTGGAAAGGCGATGCCATGATTAAGCGTCCTCAAATTAGATTTCAAACTAAATTCATTTCTGGCTCACCGGCAGTGACTCCATTCTGCAGGGAGCCCTCATAGAAGATGTTGGAAGGGAAGGCGCTGAGAGAGGGGTGCATGCGGTACTGGACCTGCAAACGGATGGGCCGGATCCCCAAAACTACCAGACGCTCAAACAGGGACTGGGACAGGCCCGACTTGGCTGCCTTCTTACACATCACCACAGGACCCAGCTGGCAGTGATCGCCCACCAGGATCAACTATGGAGGAAACAGATGACTACTGAGTTAGAGTACAAGTGATATCAAGAGAGAAGACTTGAGGCTTGGACATTGTGGATAGCCATAATTGGGGTATGACAGCAGCTTTTTTTAGCCATCTGGTAATTTTTTTTCTTACAATGTGGGTAAAGCCACGTTGCACACAGCAACGCTGCCCACTCTGTGTTGCTTTCTCTGACTGTAACAAAGACAGGGCCCTGCATTATTCCTCTCAAAATTACATTTTCCTTCACTGAACAAGACTTTTGTCCAACGGCAGCACTTGGTTTAGAATCCTCAAGAAATCCTCAAGAAAGAATGCAATATAGCCAAGGAGGGGAAAAGATCAATGGGTTTGGTCTACATTTTAACCCTGTTGCTGTGATTGTGTTTCACAGCAACATGGTTAATCATGAAGGCAAACTCAGACCCATAATCATAAACTCAATCTTAATAATATAAATCTTATAAGTCTTGTTCATGCTGTAGATACAGATGAGTGACTGGCAAAAAGCCTAAAGGACTTCCCATATATTGATAACAATTACGCAGCCCGCTCAGGTGAATTGAAAGCTGTCAGTCATTTTTGTTTTAGATTTATTTTGGGTGCTGTGATGCACTAAACTGGCGTACAAACATGCCATTTCCTGTTGATGTAGTTAGAAAACACAAAGATTTAATGCTGTCAAGCATTGAAAACATGTTTGTGAACTACAATGATCATAACTGATTGTAGCTAAGCCACAGCACGTGGTGTTGGTCTAACAGCTGTGCCAACACAAACTAAATGGAGAGGCAACGTTTGAAATGTACCCGACACAATATGTGGAGTAGGTGAGCTATTTGTAATTAGCTGTATATTTACTCTGCTCAGATGGGAGTATAATAGTCAGCTAATGTTGCAGTAGTAAGATAGCTAATGCTAGCCTCATTAGCTTTTATTTAATGTTGTAACAATCATTACTGGCTGAAGAAAGATATGATACTGAGCTTGCTAAATGAAATGTCTACCTGCTTGGCCCCCAGGACAACGGGCACCATGCATTCTGGCTCGGTGGCCTGGGTGCTCTCATCGATCAGGATGGAGCGGAACTGCATCTTGGCCAGGCGGGGATCCCCAGCCCCAACACAGGTACAGCAGATCACATCGGCATTCTGGGAAGAGAGATGAAGCAGACGTGTTTATTTGAAGTGAAGAATCACATATCAACAAGTTAGAGTTTTATAGAATCGTCACCTGTCAAAATACCGTTTACAAGAATGATTAGGCCCTTAACAATAGCCATTGAACCGTAGTTGGTGTACAACGTTTGTGCCTACAAACTGTCCTAAACAGGTGACATTTACTAGGACTTGGAGGTAAGTAACAGATCTTAATACCATGAGCAGCTCCCTCTCAGCAGTGCGCTTCAGAGCCCTGTAGCGCTTCTCGTCTGAGGAGGATAGCTCTCCGGTCTCATCCTTCAGCTGTTGGAGCTTCTGAAGTTCTGGCATACTGCAGGTAGAGATTATTTCAACACAGTCCGATCAGGGCCATGCCAGTTGGGCAAAGACTTTTATTGACGAACATATTGAAGTACATATTGCCTGGCAAGTTATTATCACGACATTTTGCAGCCTTGCTGTTTTTCAAAGACAACTCTTTCTAGACTGTTGGTGGATAGGAGGATAAACATGCATGTTAAAATCTGATGTGGAGGAGAAGCAGTGATGACTTAAAATATCACTTATAGCTACTTACAAAAAGTATACACAAATAACTGCACAGCAAAGAAAAGTCCTTAAAGAAACTAACTTTCCTAAACAAATTGTTGTACTAATCCATAGAGAATCGCATGTTACCTCTCCATGTTGCGTGTCTGGTTGTGCAGAGCCAGGAAGGACACAGGCGAGTCGATGGCCTCCCTGCTCTTGGCACACAGCCTCACTACCTTCAGACCCGTCTGGTGGATCTTCTCAGTCAGCTGATCCACCGCAATGTTACTGGGAGCACACACCAGCACTGCCCTGAAGGGAAATAAGAAATAACAATGATTATACAATACAAAATTATTGTACCACCTTAGTAACCATAACAGATTTTTATTTAACAGCAGAATAAACATGATACAGTAGTCACATTCAAATCAAATACCAATGGTTATTGTGCTCAAGCAATGTATTTCTAGCACCAGCCCATACATACAAAATACAGACAAATGTAAACAGAGGAGAAACTGTCTGTGTCTCTGTCTTACCCATTGCCCTGTCTAGCCAGGTGGTAGACTATAGTGGCAGAGGTGACAGTCTTCCCTGTGCCAGGAGGACCCTGGATCAGACTGAGAGGACGCTGCAGCACAGTCTTCACAGCGTACACCTGCATTACAACAAACGGCAATCATGTCAGCCCTGGGAGCCTACTCAGCCTCATATGTGGAAGAAGTCATTTTTGTATTTTGTCACTGTGTTTTCAGGCAGGCAGGCCCCAGCTTCATGCCAGTTAATTCCTTGTCTTCTCCACCAACTATGAGTTTTGTAATGCATTGATCTATACGTAAGTGTGTTTTACAATCCCATTTTACAACTAATACCATTCAATCCTGATCTGAGAGTGAAAGTGATTGGGAATGCCTTCACCTATGTGTTTAGCACAAACCCTTTTTACAACAAAGTTACACCTCGTCTTTTGTTATTTGTGCCCCGTCTCAAGTAGCTGTCTTATTTGTAGACAGTGTAATTAAGGTATGATTTTTCTGATGTTGGACTGCAAAAATGCCTCATTGACTATGTTGAAATTTTTGTTCTCTCTTTCTCACTTGGGAGTGGTTGAGGTCAGGCAGGCCTTGGGCGGTGAAGCGTTTGGGCAGCTGGCACTTGATGACCACATCCTCCACCTCGTGCCCCAGCAGTTTGTGGTAGATGTAACCGGACACAGAGGTCTCGTCCACTGCAAGTGTCTTCAGGGAACTCTGCATCCTTGATGAAGGAAACAGAAATATTAAGACAAGGTTCAAACATAGCTCTGAATAGAGAACCTTTTTCCGGTGGAGATCTTTACTAAAAGTTACTGCCTAAAATTGGCTTCAGACACCAGCTTCAGACAGAATTTATGAACTCCTTACAATAAGTTATGTAAACCATTCATCTTTGGTTTACATAACCAAAGATGAATGGTTGTTTTTTGCTGAAACTAATGTGGTTGATCGCAGCAAGAGACAAAAGTGTGTGTCTTTTCTGTTGAATACCTGTCAAAGGAAGTGCACTTCCAGACAAAGTCGACCTGGAAATTGTGTGGAACCTCGACTGGAGCCCTGGCGCTGCTCCTCAGCTCTATGGCAATCTCATCACCATAGTCTGGTATAGCAAGTCAAGGAGGCTGCAGAACCCTTGAGCATAAGGTTAATCTCTTATGTGTTGTAACGGTTATGACAATGTGGTTGGACTATTTTATTCAGCCATGATGATGAGTCAAATATTTAAGTGAACCAATAATTACATTTACATTAGAGACCAAATGTGCCGATCTTTGGCAAAATCGATGTATGTGTGAATCACAGAACAATACTGCTATTATTCCAACAGTTAGTCTTCGGTTCGCTGGTTTGTTAGTAACTGTTAGTAACAGTGATAAGGATACTGTCGGGGACTTTGATGACATGTCCAATGCCTTTCCAGAGAGGGGCCAGGTCTCCTTTGTACCTCAGACAAATTTCATCCCCTTGCATCAGCCGCATATCTAGAGGACAGCAGAGGATGATACAGAGACACTGAAAGATACTTTAGCTAATAAACATCACAGCATGGAACTTTTGTAAATAGGATACATTAGCATTATTAATATAATTAATATAAAAATAAGACAAACAGTGAATGTCATACATATACATGTAAAATATTTATAAAATACAAAATTGGAGTGTGAGTGTTTTTTGATCTGCATGCTCTGATAAGAATGCAAGGGGGTCACAATATCACTCAGACAAACCATGAAGATGACAATGACGATGAAGAAAAACATCAAATTACCACCTGAGTCCATCTTGGGAAGGGTGAAATGAGCAATCCGCTTTTTATTCAGCCCCAAGTCCCATCTGACTGTTATATTGTCTCGAGTCTGTTGCGAGGACATTAAAAAAAATACAGTGAGAATTTAAAACTGTAGCAGAAATGAACAGAACAGGTTTTCATGTTGTCAAAATCATAGATCATCATGGTGGAAAAAGGCTCATGCATGGCCTGAAACACTATGTCATTTGCAAAACAGGCAAATAGCAAACACAAAATGTTTACACAAAATATACATTGCTTAAACAGCTCCATCTCCTTTACATGCAGCATTCAGATCAAAAAGGCAGATGATGAGATCTAAGGACTCAACTAAGAGGTGGGGAGGTGAATCATGTTTGTAAATGTTTTCTCTCTCTCTCTCTTAAAGAAAGCAGGCTGCATGCAATGTTTTGAACAATGGGGGGGGGGGGGTGGTTAGGGTTAGGGTTATCTCCTATCATCCCTCTTCAAATCAAATGTAAAGGACCTGGGACTCTTTGAGTTTCTTATCGTAGTCAGCCTCCAACTTGACCAGTGGACCGAAGATGTTCTGGTACTGGTAGGCATCCTCGTAGCGGAGCAGAACGTGCTGGGGCTCCTCGTCCACGCCAGGCTTCTCCAGGTCTTCCAAGGTTGCTGTGGGGTTTTCCTGCCAAGAAGGGGATGAAACACACACACACACACACACACACAAAAGATGACGCAAGAGGAGTAACAGAGTAAGATATGGATACAAAGGCAAAACACAGTTGTATTACAATTGTGTTTTCTCTCAGCAGACTCCAAATCCAACTGGGAGGAGGACACATACAAGGAGTACATATAAAAGAAATGATGAAACTCAAACAACTGCAGGGTATACATGAGTGTGTGAGATGGGCAGGTTGACATTGAGATAAGAAAAAAAAATACAGAAGTAGCAAACAGAAGTAGGCAGATGAGGTTATTGAGGAAAATGTTGGAGAAATTCTTTGTGGCTGTTAATAGATTAATGACTTCAACAATTCAAAATCGAGTTATGTAGTTTTTGAAAAAGACAGACCATCAGTAACTTCAATGATGGGTCTCTGCTCAAAGACATTTGCGACGGTAGTACCTTCCAGAGTTCCTCCAGCTTGTTGATCTGCTGGGCGGTGATCTGGCGGGCTCTGAGCTGCTGCTGCTCCGAGGGTATCTTGACCAGCCAGGACAGGAAGCAGCGGTCCTGGATGAGAGGCTGCCACTGGGCGCTGTCCCAGTTGATATCCTTCATGCTGCTCTGGCTGGCACATGGCTGCCTGTATCACCATCAAAATAAAAATGGTCAACTATTGAGCTCTGCGGGAGAAAATCGCTTTTCACATTCCACCATCCAGGTCAGAGGTCAGGGTCAGCTACAAAATGGCCCACCTAAGGCTGCTAGGGATTCACGGTCTAGCTCAAGGACACAGGGTGGATGCTTGCTGTCACGGGGCTTGAAGCCAGGTCCTCTTCCTACTCACTACTTTCCTGACCTATACTATATAGCTCAGTATTGGCCGATTCTGCGTACATGAGATCAATTGGTACCTGCACAGCAACACCACCAATGAGTCGGCCTTGGCGGGAATGAAGCCCAGCAGGAAGATGTTGCGACAGCCGCAGTTGTAGCACTCCAGCACCGTCTCCCCCAGAGGGCCGTCTTTATGCAGGGTCACCTCCTTGGACTTGGCTCTCACCAAGTGGTTTACAATGTGGCTGCAAGACAAGAGAAGACAATGGAAAAGTGCTCTTTGTGGGCCAGCTGGAGGCCTGCAAAAGACATCTTGTATACATGTGTCTTGTATACATGAAGGGTGCAGACACTAAGACCCCCCCTTACACCTGACAATAACATGTCTTGGGTATTCATATATTATTCAGAATCGACTGGAGTTTAACCACATAAAAACCCAGGGCTAAAGACCAATTGCCCAAACCACCTCAGGAGGCAAGACATGTGGCCAATGGTTCGATATGTCTACACATAAGGCTGCAGCTCTGTGGACCATTCTGGTTCTGGCACATCTAGGGGTTTTTCAGGCATGGATTACGCGAAATTAAGATTTAGAGTGAAATTTCTTAGTTTTGGGCTTAATAGGCCTAATATTATGTTTTAACTACATCAACCAAACAAGAAATATCCATTCATAAGAGAGACATATGAACATGAGGAAGACGAAGAGGAAGTCATTACAGTCACTGTGTAGTGTAGTCCTGCAATTCTGATATTGTGCCATTAATTGTATTGACTCTCTCCCAGTTCATTTCACTGAGTACACTACACAGGGAGGGTCAATAGAAAGCGAAACTTACCTGCCGGACGTATTTCCACGGCCATTACAAAACCACTTCTTGCTGGTGTGGCAGTAGACCACACAAGCTGGATCATGAATCCCACAGTAGCTGAAGAAGAGAAAGGAGAATCAGAATTAAATAAAAGACATCATCGTTTAGGGTACCTGTTTGTTTCACACAACAAGCCAAGAAAAAAAGTCTGTCAACATGTGCTGGTGAATCCCCTGACTTACTCTTTGACATTTGTTTGTGCTACTCATGTACAGGACTATCATCAGTGTCATCATACTGCAGCACCAAGTTTTCAGACGGCACTACCATCAAAAACCTATTGACCAACTGTGGTGAGTTGACCTACAGAAATAAAGGTCAGGCACCTTGTGGCTGATGACGTTATAGATAACTTTGAAAACCCTCACCAACTTCTACTGAATCACAACAGCATCTATTCTCACCAGCTGTACATCTTAGTTTAACTAAACTACAGCACAAACTGTGGAGCGCAACAGTGGGTAATGGGGAAGGCCCAAGCCACAACTGGAACATAACTCACCATTACAAAACATTAATACTACCCACTAGAGTAGGGGGAAAAAAAAACTTTTTTAGTTCACCAGCCCTTGGCAGGTGAGCCAAAAAGTTATTTTCAGACACTGGTTCTTGTTAGCTATTATTGTCCTATTTATTGTTTCTGGGAGTTTTTCATGCAATGCTACTTTTATTTTACCTTGGGGCACAAGACAATCAACTTAAACCTCAATTACAATTAGTTATTAGTTATTAGAGCTTGACTAGTAAACAAAAATAGGTTTACGGTCCAATGCAATAAGAATTGTACTTGCCAATCATATTTAACACAATGCATGTTAATGTAAAGTTACCCAAAATATTATAACTGTCAGTGTTGTTAAAATTTTACAGCCTTTGAGAAATTTTTCCTTTGTTGTCAACAGAATCAAAGCATTTTTGATATCCAGTGTACTTCCTGGAGCGACATCAAATATAGACAGATTTTAATGAATGCTCCAATTTGTCAATAAAATGCATATAATTATATATTGATCATAGAGAAAGGAGCACTGCAGCAGTTATAATAAATTAGATGAACTATCAAAAACTGAAAAAAAAGACTCCTGGCATGGACAATGCATAACTAGCTTTTCCTGACTGATCTGGATCTTTAGGTTTCCCAATGATGACAACCACTGCACCTGTCAAATAGGCCTTTGCTTTACCTGCAGGCATGCACAGGGAAGTCCTTGGTATAATAACTGTCCTTCTCGTCTTCCTCAAAGTTCAACTCCGCCAGCAGTTGACTGGCTTTCACTACAGGGTCGTCTCCATTCTCCAAGACGTCAGGGCCGTTAAACTGAAAAGATAGTTGTACTGAATCAACAAAGATGCACTGCAATCTAATGTCTAACGTTACAGTATGAGGGGTGAAGTAACGTTATATCATACAATGGGGGTTTCATTATAATGGAGATGTTGGAGTATACCTGTCTTTAACAAAGTCTAAAAGTGTATGTGTGCATAGGAGATGTAGCGCGTGCCACCACGGTGAAAGTAGACAAGTGAAGGATTACGGACATCTGTTTGGGTAAGAGAAATTCGACGTAGTTTTTTCGTTCTAGGGCTCGCCGACTTTCGTAGGGGGATAAGTCAATGGAGCAGGACAGGACCCTTTGGGAGAAGTAAAAACCCATACGATTAAAAAGACTCCCAAAGGGTCCTGTATCAGGGTTCGCTTGCTGGATGTCATGTCAATAGACGACTTGCTGATATCAAAACCACACTGTATTTACTGGCCTGATGTGTGTATTTATTGCAGTCAGTAATGGGTATTGTATGGGGAGTATATGCCTGTATATTTCCTGTGCACACAGACAAATTCATGGCAATCTTTGTTGATATGGCAATAAACAAGTGCATCTTGGTATTCTAGCTGTGTGAGCGTGCTGTGTGAGTTAGTTAGCTAGCGCACCAGCTGGTTAGCAAGATAGCTGCACGCGAAAAGACGAAAGGCACCATGCTAGCATGTTAGCCAGAGATGTTGTTACTTAATTCGGGTTTTGTCAACCCAGTAAAAAAGCTAATCTGACAACGCGCTACTAAGAATAACCACACGAACCTGGTTATCTAGCTGACTCTGGGTTTGGCCTTGGGTCTGGCTCGGCAGTGTAAAATCGGTGAAGTCGTACTCGGAGCCCTGGGTGTCCGCTCCCAGCAGCTCGGCTTCCTCGAACGTTAGAGTCTGCGAGCTCGGTCCGTACGCCTCAACACTCATTTTTTTATTTTCCACAAAAGCGACGGCACTTGGCGGTATGTTGACCCGTTTCAGATGATTCCTCCCTAGATGTTTGAAAACTGAATCATTGAGAAAGTGAATGCGGAATTGACAAACACTACTGGAGAGCGCCTCGACTCCCACTCGAAGTGGTGACGTAACACGTTGCTGTATACCGCAACCCATTGCAAATCGGAAGTCGATAGATCCGAGTCGGTATTCCCGACTTCCAATCTGAATGTGTTCCAGTGCATCTGCTCGGAAAAACATGGACGTCCGCAGCAAACTCATGTTTGTATGACAAGTCTCTGAATTTCACAAGCATCTAAAGAGGACCTACATCAACTACTACAGCGCCATTAGTGAAGAAAAATGGCGCATATCAGTGAACTAGTAACGTTAACGTTAGTAGGCTAGTACCACACGCTAGTAAATACTTCTATCTCATAACGTTAAGCAGAAACCAACCGAATTACGTTACAAATGTAAACTACAAAGTTGTTTTCATAACGACATATGAAGTAAAAATTGATGTAAAGGCAATTGTGTTTACTGTTGACGGTGTGCGCCGCTATATTGCTGTGACGTCAGGTGTGTTTAGTGTGACTGTTGTTTGGATCTGGCTCGAGTTTCGGACTGGGACTGTTCTATTGGACTTTTCCGTGCCATTAGAGCACATTTAGAGGAGTGTCCGTGACGTGTACACACAATAATCGTTTTGACATGTAAAATATGTAGAAAAGATATAGAGTACTCATTCACAACGTAGCAAAAATGTAAGAATGACACAGTAGAATAATAAAATACATGATGGGACTTAGTCGATTTTCTAATCTACAAGGTTTCTAGTGTCGGCAAGTTAAGTTGACTTTATAATATGTAGTGTATTTTGTGTAGAGTTGACCCAGACGAAAAAATACCTATAGCAATAAGAAACTTTAGAGGGATGCTATGCAAATATCACTAAAACATTGTGCAGCTACTACAGGTCAAAGCAATAATCCTATAGTAATGCCATAGGATAAAAAAAAAAAAATAAGGTCATTATAAATTCACTATTGACAAACTATATACCTATATAGATTTTCGCTAGGGGAATATTAACTGGTCTTGTATATTTAAATAAATAAATGGCTGCATTTATATAGCACTTTTATCCAAAGCGCTTTACAATGTATGCCTCTCATTCACCCATTCACACACACACTCCGATGGCAGTGAGCTACCATGCAAGGTGCTGGCCTGACCATCGGCAGCAATTTTGGGGTTCAGTGTCTTGCCCAAGGACACTTCGACATGCGGACTGGAGGAGCTGGGAATCGAACCTCTGATCTTCTGATTAGAGAACGACCCTGCTCTACCTCCTGAGCCGCAGCCGCACAGCAAATTTTCCTGGTGTTGATTTTTCATTGGCAATTATTTGTGTTGATTGGAGTGTTGTTTGTCCACTAATAGAGCTGATATGGCTCTGGGGGCTAAACGTGTTAAATGAACTCTGCCAGTGTCCACACCCATCATAGTGTTTATTTTTACACTCTGAGTAAAATTAACACCAACAATTTTGCTGTGTGACAAAAGTGTGAACGATGAAAAGCATGCCAATTCTGCTGCACTTGATTTTGTACAAATAGTCTGTGCAAATAAGTAATCCGACTGAGAAGAACAAACTGAGAAATAAGCCCATGTAAGGCGTTTTAATCACACACAGCTTTAAAATTGCTTTGATTTGCAAACTTGTGCCATATACTGAAGCCAGACACGGATAATGTAATATTTCCATCAAATAACAAATACTGATTGCACGTGCAATACATTCCCTGAGATAACACATGAAGTGTGGAAATTTTCGAATGGTTTCCAAATGGTGGTTTCTACTTTATCACATGTCTCTGTAGCAAACACGCACAACACAAGGGGATGGCAGGATAATTACACAATAATAACCAAATTCTACCAACAGGAACTGAGAGACTGAAGAGAAGAGATAGGAAATCAAACACGAAACTACTTGAAATAGTGAAAAACCAGAACCACAGTTGGCATGGGGAAGGATGTGGCTTAAAAGGTCTACACAGCAAATAGAGTGCAACTGTCAAAGATCACAGTGAAACCAGTGTCCCTATTGAAATTATGCAATGTTCATATGGCCATAAAAGTAATTGTGTCGTCAGTAAAGGCCTATTTTCATAGTCTCATGGAATATAGTATAAATACTAAGTACTGTAAATATTACAAATATTCACAGATGCCTCCTGCTTGTGCACATAACACACACACACAAATATACACACACACACCCTGCTACCCCTCTGATACTGCCTATCAATAGCCTTTATCTGACCAGACCTAAATGGATGCTCTGCTCTAGCACCATCAACAACCACACAGGAACTTAAGATAAAGTGCTGTACAATATCTGTCCATACTGCATTTTGGACATTTTACACACATTTCACAATTGGAGGTGACATTATTGTTAAAGGAACCCAATTCAGACGCATTCCTGTTCCTGGATAGATTGTGTATTTCAGATGTGCAAAGCTCCTCAAATGAATGCCATGGGTTTTCACAGACACAGAGTTGATCGGATAAATAGGCCTCAGGGTTTGTAAGGGGCAGATGGAAAGTTCCTTGAGTCATCATCTCTTAGGCCAGTGGTCCATTTTGGCCAATTTGGTGTACTTGTGAGTGACCCAGAAGAAACCAGTCTGTGAGTCTACCATTAGTGGGCATGCTGGTGTTGAAGTTGCTGCTGGTGGTGGCAGTGGCTGTGGTGTTTGTTCTCCTCCTTAGCATGATCCAACAGCTCCAGCATCTCCTGCACTATGACCTGAAGGGCTCGACCCAGGTCCTGGCTGCTGTAGGGCTTCCCCAGTGGAGGTACGTGCACGAAGGCAGACCGGCCCTGCCCCAGGTACAGAGACGTGTAGTAGGTGTAGTCACACAGATACCTGGCAAGGGGGCAAAGGGTGGATGTTACGTGACGTGACATTTCGTCTGCATCAAATAGAGTACAGAGTGCCAGAAAAGAAGATAGTGAGAGAAGGAGGGGAAGACATGTGACAAAGGCTGTGAGCCAACATTGCAAGCATACAGTTGGTGCCCCAGGCTGTTAAGGTTTGTGAAGCATGCAGATATTTTGCAGTTGTTTAGTGTTAAAGGAAAATATCTGTCAGAGGCAGACATTTCACTTTCAACTCATAAAAACATTCTTTGGCAACTGTGGAAAAAATAAACTAAAAAATTGCCTCTTAATCTAAATTGATTGTCTGGCAGAAAAGGGATAGCAGAGCAAAAAATAACGTAATCATGGGTGATGATCATGATTAGGCTGAGGGTTTTCCTAAACGTCTGCGTTCAATAATTCCCTTAAAAATGTGTGAAGCATGTGTATGTCTGTGCACATGCATGTGCATGTTTTCCTAAATGTGTGCATAACCGTAACATCCCTAACCTTCCAGCATCCTTGGATACCGACACAGACACCCCGAGCCCAGAGCCATTGACGGTCTTGCAGATCATATCCATGTCCAGGACTGAGTTGATGCAGTCTGGGCCTTTCTCCATGCAACAATGGGAGGCTGGGCAGAAGCTGCAGTTGTCAGGGCGCTTGTAGCCACGGTTGTGGCCACACTGCTCCAGCGTTACAGTGGTGGCTAACCCAGAAACACCAACATGGACCACTAACTGTTGACAGGACCCCAACAGGCAGAGAAGAAGAATGGAGGTGGCAGAGGTTAGTTGGGGCAATTTTATTTAGTTTTCTTGTTGGTTGGTTGATTCACTGATTGGTTAATGGACAGGATCTTAAAATTGTGTTTTGTATGTGTTTTATATTTCTTTCAATACCTGTGGCTGCTGCTGTTTCCATAGTGAGGGCAGTAGGCTCTGAACAGCCTGATATTCAACAGGCACCTCACACACATGAAGGTCTACTGTCTCACCCAACCCCAATCGCTCCAGTTCCTGTAAGCACAGGAAACAGGAAGTGCAACATAAATAGTTTGAAACAATGAAAGCTTTATCGTAACTTCTGAGCAACACATAATGGGTATTCTTCATTGTTATCATCAGTACTACTACCATGATGATAAAGTAAAAGTAAGCCAATGGATACCACATGCTGAGTGCAAAGATCAACTTCAAAGGGATTGGCCCATTGTCTGGTTGTCTGATTGTGAAATGCACCCCCCTGATTAAATGCTGCATTTAGGTGACACCTAAGGAAAAAACAACCCTTTACCTTTACCCTTGTTAAATGTGGACCAATCGATCACTGATTACCTGCACTGCTACCCAGCTGGAGTTCACTGTGTGCTCGCCAAAAGGCTCAAACCCTGCAGAGAAAAGGAACATGTAGGCCTACATCAAAAAGTCAACCATCAGAATCGAAACCAATGATACGGGGGGCAAGCTAATAAAAAGGGCCACTAGGTTGCTTATCTGTTATGTGCAGACCTGATGAAAGTAAATGTGTAATAAGACTCATTCAAAGTCTAAAGGTTAGATCAAGTTAAACATTAATTTTAGTTCTCAAGCACGACATGCAATATAACTTCATGATTTCCAGCGACAAAGAATGAATCCTCTTTTGCATTTAATAACATTTGAGCAATTACATGTTTCTTAACATCAACTGAAATTCAGTGTTACGCTTCTCCTCCTGGTTCACATGTTTCTTTGTCCTTATCTAAACCAGCTGACAAAACGCTTCCTTCCTGACATTATCCTGTTCATTACATGAGAGCCATTACACGTTTATAATGACACAATGGTTTTCATTATAAAAACCTGCTGTGATTGGCTATTCTTAGAAACAGCAAGAGGCCATTAAATAAATAAGAATAGTCTGGAACCTTTATTTGGCATAACGTAGTTCACATTGTACTCTTTACTGGAGAAGACAGAGACTCCCCCCCGCTGTGGAAAGTAATTTTATAGAAACATGGAAAACCCCCTGTAATATAACAACACTATGATGAAGATAAGGATCTCATTACAGACAGTCGACTGCATCCAGTCCTCCAACCAAACTAAACCACTCACCTGTTACTATCACTTTCTTTTTATTGGCCATTATCCGTGGTTGATTTGATAGGAAATGTCAAAAATGTATTCCCTAGGAATCATATCCTTCCTGATGAGAATCCCAGGATTGTCAACGCGCTCTTCTCTCTTCCTCTGGTTAACTGCTGAGGCAAAGAAAACACACAACAAACCCATACGGAATATACTGCCATCTGCTGGCCGGGCATGCATCCCTCCATAGCGATACCTGCTAAAATGCCGAAAATAAATAAAATAATTTTAACATGTATATGAATCTGTTACAGTGGACAGTTTTCCAGTTGGCCAGGGAGTAATTGGACAGACAGGAAGGGAAGAAACTGAACAGACATTTTTTTTATCCATCTTTATGTTATAGATTCAAGCGCTGTGTGTGTTAAATGGGATACCAAGCATCTGTACCAAACAACGGGCATTGGCAGACTAAGGCTTACAGAAGCGGACTTGTGAAAGTACAGTCGAGGAGCCCTGGGGTAGACACTTAACTAACTTAGCTGCTCCAGTGGAGCTGCTCAGTGGCCAACAGTAGAAGGCTGTGGTTGTTACTGGGCACCTCCCAGGTGTCAACGTATGGAAATGCGTGAGTGTGAAGCAATGCGTTGCTGAAAAAGAACATGCACGGTCAGTCTACCTTCCCTGGAGAAATAGTCAAAGAATACTTCCCCTGGCTGAGGGGGAGATATTTGGGCTTACACAGTCTCTGACATACTCTATTAGTTGAATTCATACTAAAAACCTGTTTCTCAGGTGGCTGCCCTGTCCAGAGGAGCTCCATGGAACACTGTATGTTTTCATAAAGGCAGAGCCAATCTGATATCTTCACACAGCATAACAACTTTTTTTCCTGCTCAGTGTGCTCTGTAGTCCACACCCCTGGGTTGTGAAATGACTCAAACATTCTGGACACTGCGCCCTGAGAGACTGGCTCTAAATCGACTATGCTAATAAAAGTATGGGTGGAGACTTTTTTTTTTCTGTGAAGAATATTAAGGGGTGAATATCTCAAACAGAGGGATCATTTTTCTCATTCGTGTTAGTGTTTCAATGCTACAAAATCAACAGTGATTTTTACGTCTGTACGCATGATATCCACACACATGACAGTTTTCACTCTTTCATATCCACATGCATGCATGTAGCACCACCCACACACCCACATGTCTCCCCTCCTTCTTGTCGCCCCCATTGACCACCCACACAACCTGCACTGCAGTTCCTAACAACCCTCCCCTCCCCTCCCCTCCCCTCACCCATTCACCTTCCTCTCACTCGCCTGCGTCACTCGCTATGTCAGCGTTGCCATGGAAACTAATGATGCCCTCTTCTCTCTGTGGTGCTGATGCAGACAGTCTGCTGACGTCTTCACTTTCTATGGGTGGAATAACAATATCTGAGTTTCCACCACAAGGCCAAACAGTGTTAGGGCTTATTCCTTTTATATTACTCTCCTTTTTTTTACATCTTATTGCCAACAGAGATGATTTCCCAACTGATCTGTTTTTAAAAATTGTATAGTGGTTCTGATTCCATGTTGTAAAAATGGAGGTGGCCCTGGCAAGCTGCATTTGGCTCGGTTACGGAGAAGTAGCTATTTCATCTGCCTGCCAACCTGCTGTGATTGGCTATTCTTAGAAACAGCAAGAGGCCATTAAATAAATAAGAGAGTAGCCTGGAACCTTTATTTAGCATAACGTAGTTCACATTGTAGTCTTTACTGGAGAAGACAGAGACTTCACCGCTGTGGAAAATAGATTATATTCTATTCTATTCAGAACATCCACCAGCCAAAGCCATTAAAGCCATTAACCATAGCCTGTTTGTTTTTGAACAACCACTGATGGACATGTCCAAGCATTAGCCTTTCTGTTTACTAAGTTCAGTGAGATAAATTCATGGTTTCCTCATCCCCTTTCAGTGTTTCCTTCCCTTTTCCAGTCCACAGTTGATTTCTTCCCCAAAAACACTTTCAGAGCCCATAGCGCCCCTTTTCAGTGCTCAGTTCAAAATTCAGCTACTATACTTTCATTCAATTCTATTGTAAATTCAAAGTTCTTCTTAAGACTGACCTAGCCCGTGTGTTTCTGTAGGGCCTGTTCTTCTATTCTTCCTTTCCTTAGCCTTCGCCTCTACACCTTCCCCGCCCAGTCTCTGCTCTCTTTTGGCGACCCTGAGCTTTTTTATGCTATGACATCAAACCACAATGCATTGCACTGTTTGTAGTTTACCTAAAGTCTCCATGGCAATAAAGACCGGCCCTGCCCCTTATTTAAATTAAACCGGAAACCAACGTCATTTTGGGCCAATCTCAGCGCTCTGGAGTGACATAATGGAATTTTTAGGGCTAGAAAGCGAGCGGAGGGCTGGCAGTGCGCATAGCAGTCCTGCCATCGGGAAAAGGCAATATCATCTGTGCTCAGGAAAGACAGACCGTAGCCTTCAGGCAAAGAATAACACCGACTAACAGAGCTCGGTACACAAAAACAAGTGGAATACGGAAACGGGATCACATATAAACTGGGATCACCTGATTCCCCTGCTTGGATGTAAGTGTTGAGTAATCTTGGTTCATGCGTAACGCTCAGCATTCCCTCATGTGAGGGTGTAGAATGGAAACAACCCTCTACCCAGGCGCCGTGGTGAATACTCAGAGGGTCTCAAGCATCTATTCCCAGAGCAGCATGATGAAGAAGGAAATTAATCTGAACCTGGTCGACCACAACAACGAGCTCAAATCAAACCCGCTCCGGGACGCAGACGGCCTTCTCAACTCCCCGGACTTGGGACTCTTGAAGCTGGCCTCTCCGGACCTTGAACGCCTTATCATTCAGTCCAATGGTCTGGTCACCACCACCACCCCGACCTCCCAGTTCCTCTACCCGAAGTCTGCAAGCGAGGAGCAGGAGTTCGCGGAGGGCTTCGTCAAGGCGCTGGAGGATCTGCACAAGCAGAACCAGCTGAGCGAAGCGGCGTGCGTCTCGGTGGACAGACTGGAGCTGCTCGGTTCCACCGCAGTCGGATCGGTCGGCCTTCAGGCATCGGACCTTCCCGTTTACACGACTTTGAACGGCTATGCAGCCAGTCCGCTTGGAACCACCACAATCAACTATTCCACGGACACCATCCCGTTCCCGCCGCCTCCATCTCATCTGCCCAGTATCCAGCAACAGGCGGCCGCTGCGGCTGCTCTGTCACGACTCCAGGCTGCTGGTGTGAAGGACGAGCCTCAGACAGTACCAGACATGCAGAGCTTCGGAGACAGTCCTCCTCTGTCTCCCATTGACATGGACAACCAGGAGCGCATCAAGGCGGAGAGGAAAAAGCTGCGCAACAGAATAGCCGCTTCCAAATGCCGCAAGAGAAAACTGGAGAGGATTTCACGTCTGGAGGACAAGGTCAAGAACCTGAAAACGCAGAACACCGAGCTGGCGTCCACGGCCAGTGTGCTCAGGGAGCAAGTGGCCCAGCTGAAGCAGAAGGTGATGAACCATGTTAGCAATGGATGTCAGCTTCTACCAAACCAAGTCCAGGCTTATTAGCGAGGCAATGGGGAAATGCCACCATTGGTAGTCTACATGGATCTCCTTTTCAATTGTAAGCTATATGCCCTGAGGGTATAGCTCTAGCAGATTTGCCTTTTCTCATGTAAAAAGGAACAGCCATTTGTCCTTAAGTGTATAAGACGGTTCACGTGAGGCCATTGTAAATGCACCCTCCAGGTAAAGGCCATAACTGACCGAAAAACAGACACTTATTTGTATTTTACTGTGTAGAAATGAATAGGGCTTGAGGATAGTCCCAAGTCAAATGGAAATGTCCAGGTAAATCAGCGGCAGGTGCAGGCTGTAGCCTCTTGTTTCATAAAAATCTGGCTACAAAGCTTTATGCAGCAATCAGACTCATTTTGCTGCCTTCATTTGGGAAACCATGTAGCAACTCAGCTATCCAGTGGACTGGAATAGGATAGCATTACCTGTGTGTAAACTGGACAATCTCAATAGAGTGCAACATAACACCAGGGTGCTGCCATCCACTGTGTAATATAATGCCTTACTTGTTTACAAGCACTTACCAATGACAAGTGTATATTTTATTTACTGAAACATATGTGTCTTATTTTACATAATATGGTCTTACTTCTTGTTGTTCCTCCTTTTGCAAAAATGAACAGTGCATGTCTTGTAGCTTTTGTGTACAGTAATCAATTGTATTTTCATTATAGTGACTGTTGTGTAGTTTTGTGTACATTTTCAGTCACAACCCATCCATGAATGTATGTGTATGCGCTGAGAAGCCCCATGTAGCCATGTGTAATGGACTTTCACTTCTCAAGACATTTATTAAATTCACTACATTACTACAGATGTGTTGTCTCTCACTGAAGACTGTGGGTCTGGTTGCTGTAAAAAAAAAAAAAAAAAAGAAAGAAACAAAGGAGATAATATTAGGGTAACACCATAATGTTAATAAAACATTAATACTCTGGGTGCCTGTAGTAACTGAGGTCTAGGAGGTTGATGAGAACTTGGACCAAGCCATAGATGGTCAAACAGCTCCTTGTGGGTAGAAAACAATGAAATATTGCAATATTATGCCCTCTGGTGGGCACAAAGACATGTTACTCTTAACCCTTTCTGAATAACAACTTAAAAACCATACACACAATATGTTGTAAATTGCCAACCCTTGAAAGTGCTTCTTACACTACAACAAACTGCCAGCTTTTATAATTTGTTTATTGATTCTTCATTTTAGCAAACCTGGCATTACAGAATTACAGCACAATTCACACAACTAAAACCCAATGGGTGGAAAATCCTTATTTACACGGGGTATGACTGGGAGAGGAGGGGAGTTGAACAGGATTGATACATGTTCCTAAGTCATAGGCAAGTTTACAGCTGTAGCAAAACACAATAAACAAAATAACAAATTAACAAACAAGTCAAAAGTGAACCAATGCAGTAAAAATATCACTTTTTTTTTTAGCAAGAGTTCAGAGTATTCAGTTTACTTCCAAAACATTTCCCTTTTTGAAAGCTACTGCACAGTGTAGGCATATACACAGATTGCTTTTCTACTCCATGCTTCATTTCTACCAGCCTTAGTCAGTGCAAGTCTAAAACGTGTCTAGCAAGCTAGCTCTTCCAATGTGTACTTTTTGGCTCTATATTTTATACTTGGACCTCTTTGGAAAGAACAATAAGCAAGTCTGTCTAAGACCTTTACACAAATTAATCTCATGTAGTCATACACGTCTTTAAACAGATAAACTTGCCATTTAGGTGAGGGGAGACAGGGCTGCTATTGCTCTGCGATGAACACGCCTGATAGTTTTATCAAGTCTTAAAGGTTACATCGTCGATTCCAAAATACAAACAAACTTCCAGCTGAAGTCACTGAGACATTATCAGAATCTTACATTGGAATGTTTAACTTTCACGTTTAGGAAGAAGCATCCTAAGCTTGGTACTTGGTGTAAACACATACATTTTAAAGCTTGGACAATTTAGACCATGGAATACTGTTGACCATTTAGAAGCACAGCACCATGACGTGCAGCTTGCAATCGATAATCTAGAAAGAACACCATCTCAAAAATAAATAAAGTTATAAATACCTTCTGAAATAACTTAAGTGATTAAAATATTTGCCATGCCAGAGTGCATTTGTGAACGAAGACAATTCCCCAATTTTAGAATCTGAGAGAAAAAAAGATTCACACCATATGACATTTAACATGCTTAAAAATGTTATTTTCCCCCACAAAATGAAGAGAAAAACAATATTTACCATGACGTAGGAATATATGGAAATGTACAGTGTTGCACACTGTACTCAGCAATTAAGCCACAGTGAATAAAGTTAGTACAGTGAGAAGGGGCTATAGCTCCACTTGCTACCTTCCAGTACTGAAGTTGTAGGACAGATTGGGTTTGCAACTCAGACTAGGCATTGGCCACTAACAGCTCATACAGACAACCATCCAATCAACCAGCCTTGGTCAAAAACATCAACATGCACCTCTCAAAGAGCACAGGTTGGAGTACAATATTGTAAATCCTTGTTATCATATATTATCTGTTCATAATATAATTATGCATTTTAAAATGCACATCTATTGGATTTTTAAACATTTATACACTTCTCCTCCCATAGCCATTTATTTAGTAAGATAAAATAAAAATATAAATAATCCACATAGGAAGTGAGATTTCATATGTATGATAATAATGATGTTTGTTCCTCTATAAATCCAATAAAGATATAACTTCATGACTAATAAATTAACTGATATGTGTAACTTGGTTATGCTCATCTTTCTTTTACAAACTTGCAAACGACCCTCTTTTAACATTAAATGTAGACCGTAAGATCTGTAGAAACTCAATCACAACACTGGGACGGATTGGTAAATCAACATGCTCAAAACTGCACCCAACCAACTCAAAAGAACGATAAAGACAGAAACCCTATCCACACCAACAAACACACATCCAATAGGACTAAAAGCAAAATAATGTCAAATGATTTGTATCCATTTAGGTTCGAGGCCTTAGTGCTGGGTGGGGGCCGGGGTTGGACTAGATGTCTTTTCTTCTGAACCGTTTAGAGTAAAACACCAATAACAGACAAGTCAATAAGGAATGAGTCCTGGCCTCAACTGGACTTTCTAAAGACATGCCGTTGACAAAGAATAAATAAATAAATAAATTCCTCTGGCTTGGAAAGCTGTGTGTGTGTGTGTGTGTGTGTGTGTGTGTGTGTGTGTGTGTGTGTGTGTGTGTGTACACAAGAGAGTTTAGGATTGTACCTCTATTACAGTTCTTCACCCCTCTGATAAATTTAGCATTTGCACATAACTACTGATTTGAAAAGAACATGTCTTGGTAAAAATAATAAAGACGGCAAACTCAAAATGCCGATTCTCTAGGGATTGACTGCTGACTTGGATAGTGCTCTTGGTGTAATGAGAGGGGTATAGAATCAATATGGCAGTGTTTGTGTGTAATGGAGATAATGAGAGACAGGGGGGGGATCAAGAGGGAGTGAAAAAGAGTAGATTTAGGCTAAGCAGAGAGGTGTGTGTGTGTGTGTGTGTGTGTGTGTGTGTGTGTGTGTGTGTGTGTGTGTGTGTGTGTGTGTGTGTGTGTGTGTGTGTGTGTGTGTGTGTGTGTTTGTTTAGCAAGCACAGTCCTGGTGGGACCTCTGGGGCTGCTCAGTGAGCTGTGGCCCCTGTTTGGCCCCGGTGACAGTAGGGTCGGCGTTGTCCAGGCTCTCCGTCATCCTCTCACAGATGATGTCCACCAGCCGCTCGAAGGTCTGCTTCACGTTAATGTTGTCCTTGGCGCTCGCCTCGAAGTACTCAAAACCTGGAGAGAAAAAGACGAGCAAGAGAGCAAGAGGAAGGGAGGGTTCATGGTTACAGTTGTCGTTTGAATGCAACGCTTATCATCTGATCAACTAAAACCCAAGTCTTTGCATATATCTGATATGAGTCAGACAATATTTTTTCTGCAGTCAGCAGAAAAAACAGAGCCACTCAAATCAGAGTTCATGGTTTTTCTTTCACTCTCCAGGTGACATGTATTTGACGTGACACGTTGTGACAAGAAGAGCAGAGCACAACAAACATGGAGAGCCAGCAAGAGAATGCAGTGACAGCAGCACCAAACAAAATGGCATAAACCACCCTCCTCTGTCATTGACATTGGCTTAGGCAATGAATGTTCTCCGTACTACGTAAAAACAGTCAGAATAAGCAATGGAGAAATGTCCGTGTTATTAGCTTGTAGCTAGCACCCAGAGCTGTTGGACAGATAGTCAGTGTGCGTACACCAGTGTTGTTACTATGAAAACCAATGCAGTAGCCTAATGACAGCAAATGGTTACACAAATCTCATCTGGTCACTAGTAGATTACCATTTGGACATTCAGCCTTAAACGTCATATTTGAAAAACAAATCAGATTTAGCTGCTGTCTGATCATAGTGTAAGTGACATTTCTAGACAAGCACACACACAATGGAAATATTTTATATGAGATTCGATCTTTAGAGTCAGAGCTATCGAAATATCAAGTGTAACCGCAGCTGAAGAGAAACTGAGGAAAGACCATATTTCCTGGTTGAGAGTTGATTTCTCTTGCCTCAAAAAGTACTCAAAGTCTGAGTAGAGGGAAACTGAAGAGAGGAACCACAGAGCCTGGATCAGCGTTGGTTTCGGTCTGAGGTTCAAGCTGCGCAGCAAATTTCTGTGTAAATGCACATCTTATCTCATCTTAGTGTACAGTGAGTGAGTAGTTGTGTGTGCTCAGTTGGTGTATAGTGACATTTGCATACATTTCCATTCTCAGACTCTTATTCTATAATTTATTAACTGACTGTCCTGACAGGAAAAAAGGAAAATACTTTAAACTAGTAGAAAACCTAGTTAAATAATGATTTAGTCCTTTGAATTATTTTCTTCCAGAAGAAATTGTCCTTCATTGCAAAAAGCATCCACCACTATGTTTCTGAGAGGTGAGAAACATCGTGCAGCTCCTTTTATTAATGCAACGTCGCTGTAAACTCAAGTTCAGTCAGACAACCTGTGTATTGAAATTTTAAAAGAAAATTAATTTTACTATGATAAGATGATATGGTAATATAAGTTTTGGTTTGCCAGTGAATAAGTCTGCTTTTATGTACTCCCTGCACACTGAGCTACTATTCAGGAAGTATAGATCTAAGCAGGCAGCAGCTGGGGTGAAGGTGGGCAACGAAAAACAGCAAAAATGCTCATAGCATGGAGCACCAAAATAGATTGCACAGCAGTATATCTCAAGCGGCAGATTGCCCAGAATGAGCAGTCTGGCTGATACCAGCGTAGACTCTACTCTGCCCTTTTGTGGTGAGTATGTGTGACTGCTGGTGTAAATATTGCTGGGGGGACCGAAGACTGAAGTTTCCCCGACTCATCTTGTGTTGCTCATAGTGGGAATTGGAGAGGATTGAAATGCCAGCTCTGATATTAGTGGAGCTGGGGTGAAACATGGGAATCATCCTTGCCCATCCACAATCCTATCCTTAAACAACTGTCCTATACCAGTGGCGAAATAGTAAAATTCATCCATGAGCTGTGCCGAGTGATAACTTCACCCTACCTTAATGTTTGTGCTCACTCAGCTGTTCAAAGGACTGTGTGCACCTCCAGCCTTTATTATCATCATAATCATCAGGCAGTCACGTTTTCTGGGAGTAAACAACTCAAGATCAAGCTCATGGTGTTCAGCAGTCTCAGGCCCACATCACATCAGAAAAAAGGAAGAATATCATTTCCCAAGCACTTTCCATCCTTCCAAAGGAGGTTAACAGAACAACTCCAGTTACACTTGATATTTCAATGTGACTTTTGTCATTAATCTCTCCAGGATGCAGGTGACAGGTAGAAAATACATACAGCCACAGGAAACACAAAACCTTTTTTCAGCCCAAGTGTGGACATACAATGATGTGATCTCATAACATCGGATGTTTAAAATTACATAAAAATGACATAAAAGTGTAATGCCAGGTGTAAAGGGGACTGTAAGGGGACAGCCTCTTTTACTTAATTTAGGATTATTTTGTGTATTACTGCGTTATTAGATAGCACACAGTCAAGAGTGCCCAGAAAGATTGGGCAGAGAGCTGATAGAAACCCCCCATGTTACAGATAGAGGGTACAGATTATTGGTACCCTTGCATTTTATGCAGATAATGTACAATAGCTTTGAAATAATTGGAAATTTAAACAACTTTCGGTCTTCACACATTCATCAACTTAAATCAATTTTGTTGGAGGAAATAGATTCTGCTTTGCATTGTAATTCAACTCACCTGTGATAGTTGCTTCATTTCGAACTCGAGTTCTTACTAGTACTAATGCTGTCTCCAGACAGCACCACTGAATAATTTGTAACCATAAAACCACCCAGGTCCCATTTTGGCCCATGGGAGACAGAGATTGGTCCTTAGACTGTGACACGTATTCTCCCGCACCGAGGTTGTAATACGCTCTGCACTGCCTGGAAATGTCATTCTAGCTAAATTCAGCCACCGCTGCATACTGCAAAATAACCATTACCACAACTTCTTTATTTGTCAAAAATGTGTTTGCTCAGTGACAAACATGGATTCCTTCTCCTTCATTCACCTGAGTCCTCACTCAGGCCAAGCAGTTGCTAGCTCAGCTTTTGCCAGCTAGCCTGCTTTGTTAGCGATGGAAGGCACCAAAAGTTGCAATTTGTAGAAGTAAACAATTTTACCAGGAGCTGAGAATAGTGTAGCACAGCTCAGTCCAGCTACCATGTCTAACCTATCATATGTTACGTAACTAAGGCTAGCAAGCCAGCATATCAATAGAATCATTATACCAGCAACCATGCTACGACCAAACGCTCTGACAAGCCAACATGAGAACAGATCAATACCCACAACAACCACGCTATTAGCAAACAATGTCAGCTAGCATGCTACAAACAAACAAGAGCTAACAAGACAACATTTGAAGCTGCTAACAAATCAATTTACCAGCACACATACAGAAAAAAGCAAGTCAACTCAGCAAGCAGTCAAGCAGGGTATTCTTATTGTTTGATCATGTGGAGACCAAAAGCTCTTTCAATTTCCAATTTCAGAAGATTGTATATTATCTGCAAACAATGCAAGGGTGCCAATAATCTCAGAACTGCATGTTCACCTTGCCCCCAAATCACTCTGCCTTCTAAAAGCCAAATGACTAGTTGACTTACCCAGCTGGTCAGACAGTTGCCTGCCCCTCTCTGCAGCCACCACTCGTTCATCCTCCATGTCACACTTGTTCCCCACCAGGAGGACCTGGGCATTGTCCCATGAGTACGTCTTGATCTGGGTTGACCTATCGGCAGATACACATCATTTGAGTACTGTTTATTACACGTAATATCCATAAAACAGGATACACATAACAAGCGTTTTGGAACTAAACAAGCACCAGTTACAATTTTAGAGCTATTGTAGGATAGTCTTAGATTTGTGACGGAGGGAAGGGAAGTTTGGGGCTACAATTGGTCAAAAACTGTTAAGCTTTCATACAACAGGAATATGGTGCAATGGAGAGTTTGTTTATTAAGGGCCTGTAGTCCAAGTGAAGCAATGGACTAAAAGGTATTTGCAATGCATGCAGTACAGTGCACATAGAACATAATGTCTCAAGATCTGTGAAGCGCCACTGTCCTTCCCAAGATGATTATGATAATGTGATACTTTATTGCTCCCTGTAGAGAAATTCTCTTTTCAACTGCCCCCCTCCACAGGAAGCACAGAGTGCAGGGTCAGCTCCAGCACAGCACCCTTGGAGCTGGTGGGGATTTAGTGTCAAGGACAGTTGAGGAGGATAGATGCTTGTCGACACAGAGGCTTGAACCCAGGTCCTCCACCTCAAGGATGCTCTTCCTACTCACTAAGCTGTCCGACTGCCCAGTATTGCATGGTGTGTAAGGATTCACCCTCACAAACAAGTGCCCTTTGGTGCTTTATCTTTATTTATTAAAAGGGCAGGAAATCAACTTTCCTTCAATAGTTACAGTGGCTGACGGATGTTTGCACAAGAATACAAGAGAATCTGCACACTGTAAAAGGTGTATGTCCATTTATTAAGACCAATACACAGGTGACACCAACGAGGGGAATTTAACGTTTACTGGGTGGTTTAACCAGAAGAAACAGCTTCCTAGAATAGAATAAAACCCTCCACCTCAAGAGTTTACCAGCATTTGGCTGATGGGAATTTCGCCCACCCATCCACACCCACAGGCAGTTTTCCACTGGTCCCTTACCAGTCTTGTACAGCGTTGAATGACTCCTCATTGGTGATGTCATACATGAGGATGAAGCCCATGGCTCCCCTGTAGTAGGCTGTGGTGATCGTCCTGTAGCGCTCCTGGCCAGCAGTGTCCTAGACAAACACACAGATATAAAGGCCATCTAATTACAATTACTGTATTGTTTTGTTATCATATATGATATTGTCATTATTGATGATGACAACAGAACAGGATAGGTTTAACATGCAGGCCAGACTCCCAAGAACATTAGGTATTCCTATGACATCACATGTAATGAGGTGCAGTTGGTCCCAGGGTCAGGCTTTATGGTGCATGTAAGTACACTTCAAGGGTATCACCATTAAACAGCAGATGAGGTGAGTCTGTAGATTGGAGAGGCCAGTTCAACAGCTGCTAATAATGTATGTAAGATAAAGAGCTTTAGAGACTGCTTTTTCAAGCTGTGCCCATTACATCTTTGACTGACATTCTTATGGAGGGTGTACTGCAAGTACTGCCTTTTTTTCTGTTTAATCAAATCACAGACCCACTTTTCAGACTCCATTAGGGGAAATGGGAACTGTAGGTTCCAACAGTGAACGTGCCATGTCAGAAATTCACTTCATGCATCTCAAGTAGGCAATAAATTAAGCTCGCATTCAGTGAGAAACGTTTAGCTGTACTGAGGTTAGCTGAAAAAACCCTAGCTTAATGCTACCACCTGCAAAGCTCCTGTTTATGAGATAAAAGTAGCTCATCAAATCCTTAAACTGCAGGTACATAGCCGCTCTTCGGCGCTATGTGTATGCATGTGTACTAAGCGGTCTAGATTGCTTGGCGGGAGACACAGATACAGAGGGGGAAGCAGAAAACCCTTTCTGGCTTCCTCCTACCCCTGGCCACTAGACACTGTCAGAGGACACTTAGGAAGACGTGTGCAGGGAAGCATAGGAGACACTGACCGCGTCTAAAAAAGGAAACTAGAATCCAGGGTTTGTACTCATTCACAGAAAATCTCCAAGAAGCAGCATTTCAGAATAAATAAGCGCACCATGATTACTTCAGTGGTCCTGCTCAGTTGGGTCTCTGTATCAACATTTCTTCGTCCTCATGTAAAAGCTTTGTCAATATGGGCTTACATTCATAATTAGCTATGGAACACTTGGTCTGGCCAATGGTACCTGGCAAGTGACCCTAGTTCAGCAGTTTGTTTATACTGTTTTAGGGAGGGGGCAGTAAAACCTATGATAAATAGTTTTTAATTTATTGAAAACTGTATTGAATTTTTCTTTTCACTTGCGCCCCCCTCCCCTCCCCTCCCCAAGGTTGTCAGAGCACAGGGTCAGCTACAGAACAGCACCTCTGGGGATGGTAGGGATTCAGTCTCTTCCTCAATGATACTTCAGCAGGGTGGATGCTCGCTGACTTCTAATGAGTGAAATTAAACTCTTCCCGATTTTGCTTGTGGTCTCCAGATCCTCCTCAAGGACTCCTGGTTTACTCCCCCTGACTTACCGATATAAATAATCTCTACCTGATGGCCTCAGCAAGTCTGCATGTGTTCAGTTCCTCACCCAGATCTGCAGCTTTATCCTTTTGTCGTTCCTGTAGATGGTCTTGACCTTGAAGTCGATGCCCACCGTGCTGACAAAGGCCGGCGTGAATGAGTCGTCAGCATAGCGGAAAAGGAAGGACGTTTTTCCCACGCTGCTGTTGCCAATGATCAGGATCTTAAACATGTAGTCGAAGTTCTGGTCCGAGGACTCCTTCTGTCCATAGGTGGCATTTGCTGACGCCATCTTTGGAGGGAGGAAGAAGACATAATAATTAGTCACACAGAGGTGCTTGAAGAATACAGAAAAATAAAAACGGCAAATAAGTACAGGGTCTATGTTTAGAACTCACACATATTTGTCAAGTGCGACAAATCTTTTAACACTGAAACCTAACACTGAAACTTGTGAAACAGATCAAAAACCGGAATGGGCCTGGACTCAAAACCAAAATCACCCCCAACCTGCCTAAAAATAGATGGGAAACACTGAGGTAAATAGATGGCCTGTGTCCATGACTGTGGCTCAAGTCTCCTCAAAGCATGGCAAGGTTTCTTTATTACACCTTATTAGGCCTTTACATAGTTGACTGTGGATTCAAGGATCATTTGCCTAAGCTTCAACAGTTCTGAACAAGAGATCCCCAAATGTTTAACATAACATGCAGACAAAACCAAAAGTCTTTTAGAGAGAAAAATCTGAAAATGCAGGCCTATGTCAGAAGCTTGAAAGGTGTATAACATGCCTGAAGGAAGAATAGTGAATGACAGCAAAATTAATTGAGAGATGATTGACTGGACGAATGTTGCAGAGGGTTAGGCAACTCATGACAATTTACTGGACTGACTACTTCCTGATTGATGATGGCTTTCTCTTTTCCAAGCTTGTATATGATATTCATTGAATAACATCACGGTAGGCGGAGACACATGACATCTCTATAAGTTGTCAGTCAGTCTTATCATTAATTGATCAGCATCTCTGAGCCTGAGCCATGAGCCTCATGTATAAAAGACAACAGTATAACAGGAACAGGCCAATATAACAACGCCTGATAAGATAATTTCATTCTTCAGATAGGCAAAAAGTAAGTCTAGTTCATATTTCCCTCCTAGACAACGCCATGTACACTTGTTAACCCATGATACATAGGTTAAATAACGTCAGTATTTTCCTGTAGTAAGTAGAGTCGTCGGGTTACCCTGCGTATGGTTCCAACGGATGGTGGTTCCAGCTCTGAATAATACGAAAAAAATGATGTGGTCCTTTCCCAAGTGGTAGTATATTTAACCAATTACCAGATACATAACCCGCAGAGTGCTTCCATGCACACCTACTCCCCGAACAAGATAACAGGGCGGAAGCACCAGGGCTTAGCCGGCTAAGCATCAGCTAAACTGCCTATCCCATCCAGGGAAGGCAGGGTAACGTTACCTTTGTGGAGCGCTAGCCAACCAATACTAAATGAACATATGGCCGGCTAGAATTGTAACGTTAGGCCACAGTACAGAATATATTCTCGTATCCATTGCAACCACTAACAAACAGCCAACCTCTTTTGTACCTCTTAACTATTAATGAACACAAAATGCGCTGTATTTGCTCGCCTGCCTGCCACAGAACAGAATCTAAACCACATCACTGATCCACAGCGGAGCTTATCTAGCTTGCTAGTTTATATCTGCCAGCCTGAAATTGGCCGTCTAGCTCACGTTAGCTGGCGCTAAATCCTGCAAAATGCAAGACAAGGTGTTCTGTTATACATGTGCATTATTTACCACCCAAAATAGGTGCCCCGCGATTGTTAGACAGAATAAGAGGAACGATACAACTGCAGTTAAAACGCAGATTTTCCCCTTTTGACATTTCATGCAATTGGGCTAACATTGATACCTTGTTGGCTAGCATAGCATAACGTTAACTGTTATTTATAAGTGGTAGCAAGAGCTAGCTAAGCATCCCAGCTATGTCAAATGAAGGTTACTCTTCTTTATTTATGACTAAATTTGCTATCTAAATCCAAGATCTGATAAACGACAGTTAATTCGCATACCCCCTGATAATGATGTGATTCTTTACACTGTCCCGCAAGAACAAATCGGACCAAAGCTTACCATGAAATATCTGTTTTGTCCTCGTCTTCGTTGCAGTGGCTAGCCTAGTGCCCAGCTTTGCACCTGCAATAGCTCGTGCGTCTCTTGATTGACAGCCTCGGAGAGGGCAGGTACAAAACGGAATTTAATAATGATAGGCAGTATGGGGAACCAACCAGAGAAGAACGTCCTTGGAGATCCCCGCCCACCCATCTCCTCTGTCATGTTAAGCCCCTAAATCGGTATTGATAAAGGAAATTCATTAGATAATAAAGTGTAAAATAATCGAAATCCTAAGATGAATAACATAACATAACTCCATAACATAATGTATATGATGAGTGTGGTTTGCTTGCTATTTGAGCGACAAATCAGGTTATATTGACTTAGTGTATCCAGGTCCCAGAACGGAAAGGATTTCACATTTTCTGACTATTCTCTTAGAAGAATATTATCTTGTAAGCAGAATGTCCTAATAAAAGCACACAATATAGGATGTTGAAAGCATGAAGAGGGTTTTCCTTTATTGGCAAGGTGGAAAGTCAGGCATACAATTATAGTCAGAGAAAGAGCTAACACACCCGTAGTTAAACAGCAGTGTTTGGATTGTCAAGGCTTCAGGATCTTAATTCTTGGCCCGTATTCATAAAACCTCTAAGAATAGAAATAGTGATCTAAGACGACTGGTCAGGCCATATGACTATAATAAATTTCACTCATGAATTATGAGTCAAACAGGTCTCAGATTAGCACTCTTACTGTAAAGGTCCTTGATGAATACGAGATCTGACCAGATCAGGGGAGACAGAGGAAGATAGGAAAAGACAAATGTTTCCGGAAACCCAGAGGAATATCTTTGACACTCAACTATGTTTATACCTAGAAAAACCTGAAAGTCTGAATATTTTTGCTTCTATGTATAATGTAATTGTCAGACATAAAGAAATCAAAGGAAAAAAAGGTTGAGTAATAGTTTAAATCTGTCCCGTTTTACTGTCTTACACAGCTAGCTACACATAAGTACTAGGCCTCCGACCCAAAACGTCAATTGTTTCATCGATTCTGACAGATAATATAGAAATAATAAATAAACTGTACATAAAGCAATGTGAGGAAAATATACAAAAGAAAACACTAAGTGACAGGTAGAGAGACAGACTGAGTCTTTATGCAAAGTCACTGTCATAGTGACAAAGTCATTGTGCTGGTTAAGGTGTTGTTTACTTAGTCCATAGTGTAGTGAGTAGAAGGCCTTCTTGAGTGTCTGTTTTTTGCTCTTTATGGCCACAGTATGGATGGCACTAGTCTTTCTCCAGCATGTCCATTAACACATCCATGACCAAAGAAAACCCTATGTTTGAAAATAAGGCTTTGGAAAAATGTCTAGCTCTTTCACACAATAAAACATGATTTACTCTACTTCATGGTGATAAAATAAAACATGTTTGTCCACAGACTAATTTTTGTAATCACTCTATACACCGTCCATACTGTTTGGATCTTGCAACCAATGTCATTCATTTCAGCAAAACATATTTTCTGTACAGTCAGTTACAAAAAAAGCTTCAATCCCTCCAAACATCCCCTGTAAGAGCTGCAGCGGTCCAGCCTGTGCAATTTAAATCAACCATAGTCATCAGGCCACATGCAGACAGAAAGACAGATTACACATTACACATGTTCAACTGTACTGGAAGTGCAGAACTGTAAAAGTACCATACAAAGTGCTTTGGTTTTTCTTAGTAAATACATCAAAAAGTCCACCCAGTCATTCACTCACACAAAAACGCCACTGTTTTAAGACAATATCAGTTTTCAGTTATTGTTTGTTGAGTTAGTAAAAAAGAAAAAGAGTCACTGTGGGTCAGATTGGCACACGGGGTGCTACAATGAAGCAACTTAATCAGTCACTGATGGAAAGTAGCCAGTGGCAAAATGGAAATTACAGTACGGGTTGTGTCATGCTTGCTTGGCACTTGTTTTGTCATTGGCTATGTCCCTGTGAAGAGCAAAATATTGATCAGTGACAGAAAGGAAAAAGGGGAAAATAATTCTGGCACAGGAAACTGTCTCTAAGTAACCTCCTGGGTTGGACAGTTAGACTGATACTAACATCCCTCTAGCAACTCTTAGTCATTTTTTTACAAACTCATCTTATTTATGAAATGCTTCCAATGTACTGCCACTTACCAATCCGATGATTTCTAAGTGACGTTTGACATTTTATATAGTAACAATAATGGATTCGAAAGATTCGGATTGTGAATTATTTGTAGTACTGTAGCACTTACTGTATCTTTGTCTAACATCATTGAGTTGTTATAAATACAGAGTCTACATGGTGGGCATGTCTGTGCTGATTGCTTTACAGACAATGACAAATTGTTTCTCAACTGCCTCCACTGTGTTCATGTTTTGGCTCAAGCCCTTAAAGAGCAGGATAGGGGCTGGAAACGAGCGAAAAAGTGCTAAAATTGAAAACCGGTAAAATAGGTGAATCCACGAAACAACAGTGAGTTCAGATTAAAAAACATAAACAAAGGAGCAACAAAATGAAAACATAACTGGTATTTTGGGTAGTCCTGAAGTCATTTTGCCTCCAATTTCAGAACTTCAGTTCCCCTAATCAACACTAGGAGGCACCATGTGCACACCTCACACTGCTTTAGATGTGATTCCTTTACTACGCTGCTGTACTGACGCTGGCTCAGCTTTGCTGTCAATATAATAGTTTAGGTGAGGATCATTAAACTGGAAAAAATAACCCTGAACCCTGAATTAAACGCCTCAAAATAACATGCACTGTCAGCAACCAAGTTGCAGTGCATTATAATCTGAAACTACTGCCTGTTGAGCACAATTTATGGGCCGTGGAAAATCATTTGAAAGGATTGCAAAGGATACAATAGTAATGATAGAGTCACTCTAAATGTCTGCTACATTTAAACAGTTTCCTGCATAAAATCAGGCATAGGTCCTTTCTACTCTTTTCTGTATTTATCTTACTTTGCTTATACTGCTTTAAAGTCTGCTATTTACCAAGAGTCACTATCTTCTTTACTATGTATGAACCTAAATAAAAGATATAAACAGAAAAACTAAAAAGGCAGGCAAAACAGCAACAGCATAGTCCTTGTATATTGCAAAGTTTGGCATGTTGTCTTACAACACTTTGTTGTGTTGTTACGTTCATTCATCACTTCCTCACTTTCTTCATAAAAGTCACAAGTAGTCCAAAAGAGGAAGACAATTCTCTCATTTGTTGTAGTAGACCTTGGGTTGGCTGGCAAAAAGGAAGTTTTTTTTTAACTTCTCATTGTCTTTGAAGAACAAATACTGTACCCACAACGAAGTATGTCTGACTCAACAGACAGAGAATACAAAAGACCAGCCAGAAACTCGGTTTCCTGTTCTCCTCTACTGGAACTCAGGGAACAGTGACTCAGTCTACCTGTCTCTCTCCAGTGCAAGTGACTGCTGTGTACAACTAAGCAGACTTCCTTAACATCTCTCCCACCCCCCGGCCCCATACTTGCAGCCCCCTGCTTTGTGTTGTCACCCCATCCACGGAAACCAGAAGTGGTTGTGGTGTTGGGTTGAAGGGGGAGAGGGGAAGTGAGGGAGGATGAGGCACCGAAATCAAGAAAAATAAACAAAAAAGGCCAAAAGAAAAACTTTTGACTGGTGCTATGTGCCTAGTCTAAAGAGTGGTACCCCGGCAGTTCCTTCCTGGTCTGTTTCTCTGTCCTCTGCAACATCTTTATCAGAGTCTGAGGAAAACGTCCTGCCTGCACCAAGCGGGTGAGTCGTAGCAGACACAGAATCAAGTCTGCTGCCAGAACCCGTTCTGGACAATTCAGCCCTCCTGCTACCACTGTACCCTTCCTCCTCCTCAGGTGGGCTCTCTGTGTCAGACTCTCCTTCCTCTTCCAAAGTCAGCTCAAACTGGAATTTCTCGCCGGAAGTGGAGCCTCCACCCCCTGCGAGCGCTGAGGCTCCCCCGGGAAGGTCAGCCTCGTCCTGGTCTTCAGGGCTGGGTGAGGGGCTGTGGGGGATCATGCTCTGATACCACTCTCTGTTGTCCTCCAGTGTGTCCAGGATGTCCTGAGCATCAGGGTGGACGAGGTCGGCCCACGTCTCCCAGAGAGGGTGAACAATGTAGTCAATGAAACCCACCTGGATAGGTAAGAAGATAGATAAGAAACATCTCTATGAGAATCTCGTCTGTGTGTGCATGTTCAAATGGGTGTTTTAGATTTGATACACTTATTTGTCTTAGCTCTTGCTTATTTGGTTCACTTATTTGTCTTAGCTCTTGTTTATTTGATTCTCTTATTTGTCTCATTTGTTTAAGATATAGTAGGTTGCTAACTTATTGCACTCTTACCTTAACACTAGTTATGCTCTTAGTTGCTTGTTTAGGAAGGAAATGCACTTACGATTTCTGGTGACTAGTAGTTTTCTTGCCTACCTATGTTGAATGCACTTATTGTAAGTCGCTTTGGATAAAAGCGTCTGCTAAATGACTGTAATGTAATGTAATGTAATGTAGATTATATGAATAAAGCACTGCAGCTTCCATACCTGGTTCTTTTCTATAGAGGCGTTGTGTTTGTCACACATGGGGCTGATCTCCATGCCCTTGTCCCGCTCCCTGTCCCCCTGGGTGAAGAACTCCACCATGATGCGGTCAGTCCACTGCCGGTACAGCTCCAGGGGCTTGGTGGGGTTGCTCAGGTCCGCGCAGTGGACCATGTTCTGAAGGACCTGGGGTGACAACAAGGCAATCAAGAAATACTTTTGCAACACTGTTCCATTCATTTGTATGTTTCTGCTTGCATGTGTTTTTTTTGGATGGAACAGTTCCTTTTTTTTAACACAATCTATTGAATGAATGGTTCTTACCTGTATGCGGTCTGAATAGTTGTCCAGCAGTAGCACTCCTAGACTGGTGACTTTCTTGGTCTCCACCATGGTCTTCAGGTCTGCCAGTAGGTTCATGTGTTTAGACATGTCTGTAGCCAGCACCTACAGGTAAGACAAATACAGCATGCCAGGCAGGATTAATAGACTAGACTAAAGTCAAATAGAATAGAATAGAATAGAATGATAGAGCACTGCATTGCTACATTTACTATTTGTAACTTCAAAAGGTAACATTAAGAATTTAAGTCTCACCATGTCGATGACCATCTTGCGTAGCGACTGTCTCTGCTTCTTGCTGAGGTTCTGGAAGATGTCACAGTTTTCCTCCTGCAGGAGCTTGAAGCCGACAGCCAGATGGTGATTCTCCAACACCGACGAGTCATTGTACATCAGGGCCAGCTCTGAGTCTGAAGGCAGCAAGGGAATACAGCTTACCAAAACACTCAATCACTATTCATTTAACTATCCATTACAATACTCAACATAAACCATAAAATCTATGCAGAAACACAATTATACACAGACACGCAACCATACAACACCCTGTCCACATACATATACACGTAGCACCCACCCACACACACACACATAATCCCTGTACTTCTATGCAAACTCACTAGTATTGATGAGAAACTGATTGGAAACTCCGGGATGGTCCACATCATGGATGGCACTGGCAAACAGAGCGGCCAGGATCTCCAGATCAGTAAACACAGCCTTGGACAACACACACACAGGAAGGCAGGGACAGTCAATATGTGTGTGTGGGCGCTCAATATGTTTGGATGCTCAACCTGTGTACGTGCTCCATATTTGTATATAAGCATGTGCTGCGGGATAACGCCTACGTAACGCCTTTTTAATTGCTGATAAAATTCTGTTGAGTTGACGATATTGTGTTCAATTTCTATTACTTTAGGTCCTATGCCGATTCTTTCTGTTAGATGAATTAGAGTCACTGTCTACCTCCAGTGCAGGTGTGGACAACAGGACGTGTGTGGACTGGACCACGTCTGCAGCATGGATATTGTTGTGGTAGGCAACGTCAGCATGGTAATGGTCCTCCAACGTCATCATTAAGGTAATGAAAGTATCCGCTGGGATCTTAAATGACTTCAGCAGGTCACGCTCCTGCCAGGGACAAACACACCAGACGACGGGTCAGTCAAGGTAAAGATGCATCTTTCATTATAGTTTGTTTGTTAAGTGACAGATTAATTGATTCATTTAATCCATCATATTTAAGACATAATGCTCACGGAATGCATTCAACATTTACCTGGAAGATGGAGTACATGGTCACCGTCAGCGGGCGTTTCCCAGAGTACTCAGACACCCTGAAGATGTCGATGCCCCATCTGTTGATGTCCTCCAACTCCTGCCAAACAACAATGAGCATTTAGTCGTACAGTCATACTGTACAAGAAAACTCCTGTGGTAAAGAATGAATAACCACTTCCATTGAGATGGTGAAATAGGTAATAGGGAAGCTCCTCCTCCTCCTACTCTTGCACACACCCACATCGCTTCACAAGTTAGGCATTTTGCAGCCTACAAAAACAGTGGTAATGTGTATATCTTTATCCAGCTCTAAAATCATATTCTGAACTAGCCCATCCACCTTAGCTAGGAGTCCTTCCTGGCTGGAGCTGACCCCGAAGCGAGGGATGGTGGAGGGGGCTAGGCTGGGGCTGTGGGTGGCCTTCTTCACACCGCTGATCTGGGACATGGGCCGCTTCTTCTTGTCCTTCTCCTTGGTGGGGGGAGACATGATCTCCATGTCATGCTGCTTCTCTGTCAGATGGAAACAGACAGAGTGTTAACACTGTTATTGTTACCTCTACTAGGTAACAATAACAGTCCATTGCTACCTACTGTAATGATGACTAGAGTTTGTATTACTTTTAATCCCAAAGTGGAGACTTTCACAAGTGTCACCACTTATCCAAGAAGGTTCTTGAGAGGAGCTTAGACACCAGGGGCCAAATGCATAAAACGTTGTGTATATCTGTGTAAATCTGTAGAAATCTGTGTACGCACAAAACAGGAAGCATGCAGATGCAGTCTTTTCGTCAGATTTATGAAACCCTGTGTACACGTTCATACGTGTTTTTTCCTGATCAATCTCAATCATCCTGAAATTGTGCCCACAATTCACTATAAATGGCTTCCAACACACCACCAATTAGCCTGGTTTGCATATAAAGGGCCATCGGTATTTTAGTTTGGAGAAGAAATCAATGCATTGGTGAAAAGTGTGAAGTTGAAGTAATAGTAAAATAGAAAAAATAAAACGCTTATTATTTGGAGGCCTTAACTCTGGCGTTACAAACAAAATAAAATATGCTGAATGGCAAAAAGTAACTGCAGCAGTAACTGAGCCACGGACCCGACAAGGTTAACAAGTGATGGGATCTCAAGCGTGAGGCCAAGAAGCGCATTACTGCACACAGTGCTAGTGTGCAGGCCACTGGAGGAGGAGAGGGCACCCACTGGAGGAGGAGAGGGGACCCAATGGAGGAGGAGAGGGGACTCCAGTGGAGGAGGAGAGGGGAGGAGAGGGGACCCAATGGAGGAGGAGAGGGGACCCACTGGAGGAGGAGAGGGGACCCAATGGAGGAGGAGAGGGGACCCAATGGAGGAGGAGAGGGGACCCACTGGAGGAGGAGAGGGGACCCAATGGAGGAGGAGAGGGGACCCACTGGAGGAGGAGAGGGGACCCAATGGAGGAGGAGAGGGGACCCACTGGAGGAGGAGAGGGGACCCAATGGAGGAGGAGAGGGGACCCAATGGAGGAGGAGAGGGGACCCACTGGAGGAGGAGAGGGGAGGAGAGGGGACCCAATGGAGGAGGAGAGGGGACTCCAGTGGAGGAGGAGAGGGGACTCCAGTGGAGGAGGAGAGGGGAGGAGAGGGGACCCAATGGAGGAGGAGAGGGGACCCACTGGAGGAGGAGAGGGGACCCACTGGAGGAGGAGAGGGGACCCACTGGAGGAGGAGAGGGGACCCACTGGAGGAGGAGAGGGGACCCAATGGAGGAGGAGAGGGGACTCCAGTGGAGGAGAACCCTGGTGCCTCCAGCGAACAAGTTGAGGTTCGGGCAGAGAAGGTTGCTAACCACTCATGCATAACTATGTAACTATGTAACTATGTAATCTACATTCACTATATAGTGAATGTAGATTACATCCGAAAAAAATCAGAAAAAAAGCTCAAAATAAAATTCACTTTTACACTATCCTTTTTTTTGCCAACTCGCGATATCACACTCATCGGTCTCAAAATACTGCGTGCACATGATGTGAAAGATGTGTAGCGGTACGCTCGTTCTCACCGCCTGTTGATTTTTATGTGTGGAATGTGTGGCATTTTGTGTGGAAAGTGGCGTATGCACACTTTTTGTGTGAACGTATGGTTTATACATTTGGCCCCTGGTCTCTACTGCTGAATTGTTCCTTGCCATGCATTTCATATGGTACTCCCACGCATGTAACTAATATAGATCAAAAATATCAGTTAATGAGTAGAATTGTTTGCCTAGGAAGGCGCTTCAGATTAATTTACACACCAGGTTGCTGCAGAAATCATTTCCTTACAGATATATATATATATATATGCAAAGTGGAGGTATTTCACCTAGGAAGGTACTGGAGATGAACTCAGACACCTGGTTCCCTGAGCGGCTGGTTTCTGACAGCTGGGTGAGCTCTCGGTTCAGCATCCTCTTGAACTGGGGACACAAACGACCATGTGGTTGATTACAAACACATCCTACCAAACTGTGGACAGACACGATCAACAGCTATTTTCAAGATCCATCATTACTTGCTATAATATCAGGAGAGTTGAGTCCCCTCTCATTCATGAAATGCAAACATCAAGCAGTTTTCATGTCTGGATCCTAGACAATCTCATACGCTGGATATCAAGACGTCTGAAGGGTGTTTAGCGTCAGTGCTTCACAAAGACTGAAAAGGTTGAGTGTGAGTTTGTGTACATATGTGCATTATGTACACAACAACACACTTGTAGAATCCAGTTGTCTACGTGCTGCATGCACCACAAGGCAATTTACAACTCTTGATTCCCCCTGTGCTTAAGGGCACATGGTTTCACTCTGAATATGCTGAACATTTAGGACTAGAACCCAAAGAGGTCTATTTTATAGCAGCAGATGTATTATATAATAAGGAGGAAAAGAGAAACACGTCTAAATACAGACAGCATGAGCTTTGGAGGAGACACATCCACACATCTATCTACCCAGACAGGCTATAACTAGACCTAGACACGCTGTGTGTGTGTGTGTGTGTCTGTCTGTGTGTACAAAAACGAATGAATGGACACACACACACACAATATATCCAACACAAAAAAACAATCCATAAATCTAGAAGAAAGTCCTGCCGCTTCTGCACCACTTGTTCTCCACACTCATTCACAAAACAAGCAACATGTGAGCCAGTCTCATCCCCTCCCACCCAATCCAGCCCACCCCTTTCCTTACCTGAATGAACATCCACAACACAGAGAAGTAATTGGCTTCTGGCATTTCAGCACAAAGTCAAGCATGAGCGCAGAGTAAAACTGAATGAGGGAGCTGAGCTTTCTGGCTGTCCTCTGACACTGTCTGTTCGAACACTGTGTGGGGACACTGTGTGCTCCTGTACTGCTTGCCTGAGCACCTCAAAATCCACTGCTAGCAGACAGTCCACTGGCGAGTGCTGGGTATCAGCTCTGGAGGCTTTGATCAGTACGAGCTGAACAGGCAGAAAAAAGGGTTTAGAGGTCCATGGAAGAATGAAGCATGTCTGTGGGAATGCGGGATGCAAGGATGCAAGGCAGGGAAGCCACTCGTACCGCTCACTCCCTCGCACCCCCTCCGTCTCCCTCATTCACTCTCTTACTGCCTGCTCCGTGTGTGTGTGTAAACAGAGGAGAGAACGCGGTACTCCAATCTCCGCCTCCGTCCAAAAATGCCTAAGAATAGCAGCCAATCAAGCGCCTGCTGCAGCAGAGGCTGGAAGAGGTAGAGGGCCCTCATTGGCTAGGGGAAGTACAAAGTGGGCTGGGTTGAATGTCTTGGAGGCGGGGATCGGGAGACACCATGTGTACAAAGTTTGATGAAGATGTGAAGAAAAAGCTTTGAATGGATTGGTGGGGGGGGGGTTTCATTCATGTAGCCAAAAATAAAAACAGTACATCCTGTACCACCACTGTGAGTAGATCGACCATTATGATGAATGTGATCATTAACGGAAGATAAGACTGCAATAGGTTGAAGCTATGATGGTTTTAATACCACCTTCTGCCTAAGGGTGATGGACATGAGGTAGATCTCCATGAAACAAAGCCTTGAAATCATTGTGATGACCAGGGATGCAGTGGAGGGTGAACCCACTTTTTTAGGCTGAAGTTGAATCTTTCTAACATAAATTCCTGCCACTCTGTAAGTAGTATGGCGGTTTGCCTCATGATGATCAGTGACAAGAGGTCATAGTTTACCCACCTTTATATTTACTACTCTCTCTACATTATAAACAAGGTGACATTTCCTCAACGGGGCTATTCAAACAGAAATGTTTCCGAGGATGTGAAGAGGTCTCGTTCGTCCTCTTCAAAGAGACTTTCAGGGGTCATTAGAGATTTGCTTCAAACAGAACCGTTCGATAAAGCCGCCAGTGATGAAGAAACAATGCTCACCCAGGCCTCCCCATGTGCCTGCCTTTGTTCCCAAGTGCCAGCATGGATAATTCCTCCCCACTGACTGAAGTTGTTCATTGCCTGATCTGCAGCAATCGGAGTTGCCTCCCATGAAACTCTGTGTCCGCGTGTGCATGTGGCGTGTGTATATGTATCCAGGCAGGCACCGTATGTGATAGGAGGAAGTGTGTGTGTGTGTGTGTGCGCATGTGTGATGTGTGTGTTAGTATGAAGCGCATGTGTATGTTGCGTGGGCGGGCTAGTCATGGAATCACATGAGCAATGGCTGAGCAAAGGAGAAGGTGGGGGAGGGGTGGAGAGGGATACATGGAGGAAGGAGGGATGGATGTAGGGATGAGGGATGCCGTTTCATCTTTAGCTACCCACTACCTCATTCACATTTTTCTGCACGAGTGGGGGGAAGGGTGTGTGTGTGTCTAGTCTCTTTACATGCATGAGACCGTTCTGTTCATTCATGGAACGGGCCGCTCTTCCATCTACTGAGGGACGGGAAATTCCATTCATATTTTCATGAACGCTGATGGATCCTCTGTCTTAGTGAGCTTTCAGATTTGATCAGGATCAGAAAAGGGTAATTGCACTTAGAGTACATCACACACAATCCCTGGGCTTAGTGTTGCACTGGGAACCCATTCTAATTTGGGTGGGAAATGACTGTGCATAGCCAAGAATTATTATCCATTAATGGAAAACATTGATGAAATTTTTAACATGTCTTGCCTTTTATTATCCATTATCATAAAAAATGCCGACGCATTTCAGCTAAAAAGGGGAACACCAATTTGATTAGATTGATTTGATTTTAAAAATGTGGCCATTAGTCTCTGAAGCTCAGCAGCAGTTGCAGCAGCATTAGCTGAAGAAAGTGGTGGAAAGAAATACCTGCTATATATATATATATATATATAAGAAAAACAGGAGCAAAAACTCAACATTTATCAAATACTTTAAAAAAACATATAAGTGGTTTTAGCTTGTGTGTTGATGAACATCCAAATACTATTCATATCCGGTTTGACCTGGTTGAATCACAGGCCAGCTGAGCTCAGGGTCATTGGACCTACTGTACCTTGTTAGTGGAGTTGAGTCTAGCTGCTCTTAACACGGAAACACGCACATGACTAATGAGGCACCCTAGGGTGGTGAGACACGCTGTACTGCAACCTTGTGCCGGGCCTGCCTGTGTTAAATGTTAAAATGTTTGGCAGTGCATCATGTTGTGTTGTGTTATACTGTGTCTTGTTGAGTTTAACCAATTCACACGGAAGTCAGTGCTAAACAGTAATGAGCTCATTGTGTTGGGAAGAGAACTGCCAAGCTCATCGTGTGCTATGAGGCATGCTATCTATCACTCTATTAGTAGTGCACCTTGTTGGAAGCCATCTCGCTGACAGAATGTCGTGTTTTCAGGGTCTCTAGTTGCTCCAGACACCAGTCCAGCTCATCCAGGGTCTCTATGGCCAGCTGCTGGTGGGGCTCCTCTGTCACAGATAAACACAACACGGCATTATGGGATGGATTTAACTCTCAGAGAAAATTCAGACACCATTTATATTTCAAAAAGGATCTCTGGTTCAATTCAAGTAAGTAATGTCTACGACTGTTTCTTTGTGTTTGATGGTGCTTGTTTGTGTCTCATGCTGAAATAGTTTAAGAATACCTAGTCTAGAAGATCTTTTATATCTCATGTATTTGTGAATGAAATTCAGTAATTTCTAAATTTTGCCAATGACCCAGATTTCACAATTCAACAGACAATTTCATTTTGATAATGTGCTCATGTCTCTCTGTAGGAACAGGGTCAATGCTCTTGTGAGTTACTGACTAGTAGACAGCCTGTTCTAATACCAAAACTGACCTGCAAGGCTGGTCTTGCACATGGATGGTGGGTTGCTGCCTGAGGATCGTGTCCTGTGGACGCAGACGTTTCAAGTACAGTGTGAGAGCAGGTACAGGACATACCATGCCTACAGTATGATCATATCTTCAAGCTATTAAATAACAGTGAGATCACAAATAGATTTATTAAGGACATTTTCTAAAAAGCCTACTTGCTGGACGTGCGATCCTGCTGGCCCGTTATCACTGCAAAGTTACTTCTGACTGTCCTTAGACTGGCCAGGACCTACAAGATAGAGACCAATACTGAATACACTAGTGCAGGGCTATTCAACCATGTGCCATGGAGGGCCGAGAGTATGCAGGTTTTCTCTCCAACCAAACACCACAGCAGGTGATTTCACTGATTAGTCCCTCCTCTCTGGTTCAAGGTGTGTTAATCAGTGAAATCCCCTGCTGTGGTGTTTGGTTGGAATGAAAACCTGCATACTCTCGGCCCTCCATGGCACATGGTTGAATAGCTCTGCACTAGTGCATCAAATGCAATGAACATAACATCCATGAGATAAAGGAACTACAGTTACCGAAGGGAACACATATAACAATGCATGAATGCATGACTGCTGAACTGTAGTCTCGTCTTGATGCAGCTAATGCCGCTAGGTTAATTCAGGGATGAGAATGAGAAATTTTGATTTCAGCTGAATTTTCTTTGCAGGGGTCTGGAGGCTGCAAGCCACCAGCTGGGTCCAGGGCGGTGCTGTCGCCCTGGCGGTGCCCCCCAGAAGCTTCTGAACGGTCTAAAATGAGCTTAGACACAACAACAATCACCTAAAATAGAAAAATAAGGTTCATATATACTGATCTTACTTACTGCATTTTTAATGGGTTTGCCTCCCTGATTGTTACCATGTACAAAATTAGTGTAAAAGCGAATTAGACTTTTTTGCTTTTTAGCCCACATAGTCTCTAAATAGCTTTAATATTTAAAACCATGCTTATTCCGGACTGAAATTTAAAAGCAACTGTCTTGGGAGCTCTCGGCATGTCTCTGATTTATGGCTTGTCAACATGGTGTTTTGTGCGCTCTTGTTGTCACCACCCCCCTAAAAATTTCTCCTCAAATTTAGCCGAATTACAATGACCCTGCTGGACACTACAAAATCTGTGAAATTTCGCAGATCCACGTAAAATTCTCACCTTAATTGTGGTGTCACGATGACACAACATTTCTGTCAGTGTGTCAGCAGCCTGTGAGCATGTGTCTGGGCTGCTTTTGATGAAAGAATGAAAGGAATATAGCGATGTCCTTTCATTCACATCTCTCAGACATTTGGAAATGCCTTCATTTCATTAATCTTGAAGTAGATCAAGAGCTTGTTAATATGACATGTCACCACCATCCTCTGAAACCAGATATTGTGGCTTTCATCCTGTACGTGCAAGCTTGTGTGAACACCCCCCCCCCCCCCCCCCCCCCCCCGTCTCATCTCATCCTCTAGTTCTGGTGTGTCAGTCCCTATCTGTCCCTCCCTCTTGAGTCAGCACACAGAGAGACGCACCCTAACTGAGTATCTTATCAACCAGCATGAACATCCAGAACAACATGGTCCAACCGGTTTGGATTCACCGCTTGTTTCACTTTGTAAACTGAGTGTGACGCACATCCCACGTAAGGGCATGGCACGGGGCCGACATAATGCTAAGGTAGACCAGTAGAGCCTGGTCACATATTTATCTCTCGATAAATATACTGTCTGTAGGTTAGAACAGCTTTCAGAGACCTTTAGCTGTAACAAGTCAAACTATGATTTGGTTTCAAGTGAACATTTAGCATATTTATGAATAGCAGAATTGATCATTGATCTTAATCATTTATTATTGGTTAAATGTTGACTCACCTGTGCGAATGGCGTTACAATCATGTCTTCTGTATGTCTGCAATACAGAACAGAACACACAGGGAAAAAAACGATCATGGCAATGAACAAAACACATGAAACACTGACAAGAGGGTCTTTCTATAAGCTCTAATATGTTGACATTGTTTTATTATTTATTGGTTAATTCTGTTTCGACTAAAGAAATTGGGTAAATCAAAGTGTCTGTGAAACCTGGTAGCTTGAGGACATACTTAGTTGTCAGTCATCCTCGTTCAGCGCTCCCTTACTCAACTGAGAAGCTGCAAATATGTCATGCAATGCATATAGTAGGGTCAGTGGGGTAAGGGGCGGTGTAGGTGGAAGGGTGGGTGGTATGTAAGTGTGAACTGGTAAATATTGACAAGTAAATGGGTCACATGCAAAAAAAAAAAGAAGACAAAAATGGGTGTTTATGGGGATCTTATGGGGACCACAGGTGAAAAACCAAGCGATTCATTTTTAGTCACTCTTGTCAGGAGGGACGTGGGAAGTGGGCATGAAACCATCCAGAGGGAATGCAGGACAGGGCTTTAGGGGACAAAGTCAGTGGTTTTATTTTCTTTTTGTTTTATCATGTTCTTCTCACCGAGATGACAACCAGTTGACTTCCCAGTGCTTCAAGCTTTCTTCCCTTCAAAAACAGATAGGCAAGAGTAGATGAGACCTGTGACTGAGTATTTCACAAACTGAAAGGTGTTTAGACATTATGGGGGGAAAACTGGCTCTGGGACATGTTGAAAAAAAAAACAGAGAAAAAAGAAACAACAGAACACAAAAAGTGGCCCCTTTTTTCCCAATTTGTTGTAATCCTAGTGAAGCAGAGTTGACATGCAAGCGTTCTGGGATGGAAAGAACAGCTGGTTGTAGTAATATGGGGCTTTTCAGGACTGGAGAGATTTGGATTTTCCAAACCCGCACAATGCGCAGTACGGTTTAAGATTGCATTATGAGTTGAACAGTTGAGAGACTCGGGCAAGAAATGCATCATAATGCACTCGAGGTAGACGTTTCTTAGCAGTCTATTATTGTTGGACGTCTGTTGACTCCATGCAAACTCACTGTGCAGAATCGGTTTGAGCTATGAAAATACAATACTACTGAAAGAGAAAATGCACCATGATGCGGCAAGCTGCTCTGGCTTCAGAGTTCTCTCTAGGAATCCACTGCTGTCTGTAAGGGGGCCAACTCTCAACCCCGTGTACCGTATGAATCCTCCAGTATGGAAACCTCTCAAGGAAGACAGACCACCACTCGAGGGAAGAAAAAAGAAGTGTCTACTGAATAGACGACAAACATGTCTGTACTGAATATCCTGATCTTAGACTTGTATCCAAAGGTTAAGGACATGATTAACTCTGTGGTGGCCTTATAATACAACAATGTGCATCAAAGAGCTTGTATTACCAAGGCCTCTCATGCTGCATTTAGAGCTGAAAGGTGACAGAGAGGAAGAGGCAGCATCAACAGGTCAGACTACCGTACGTTAGGTCTGTCCATGTTGAGATCCAGGCTTTTTGCTTTTTCCTCTGCATAGTGAGCTGCCTTATTTTCATTTCATGGGAGTATCAAGGGTTTCACCATGCAATAAAATGTGATTTTGGCAGAAAAAAAATTCTCAAGCAGTGCAAAGCCTAACCTTGGATACAAATTTACTCTCAAGTTGTGAAAAACCTGTTCTTCATTTTGTAGATACAGGTCTGTGCAGACGTACAGCATAGTGAGCACCGACTATATTTCATGAGAGGGAAACAGTGTGAAAACAAAGTACCTGGAGCAGGCCCTGTCAGTGGGATGATTTGAGGGGGGGTGAGTGAAGAATATCATACCCTTGTATAAATGATTAGATGAAAACACATTTCGTTCACCACCATAAAACCCTTGTTAAATTAGCAAAAATATCATCTACTGTGTGGACGTTCTAGACAGAGACTTCTTCATAAGCACATACAACATTGTACCTTTTGTCATGGGCGCTGTACCTTCTCAACAAAAAGGCACAATCATTGACAACTGATACGATGCTGTACCTCTTCCATACCAACAGCAGGCAAGTGAACTTACAGGTCACTGGTGGTGGAGGAGTTTCTGGAGGGAGCCTTGGGCGACAGGTCAAAGTCCGAGTCGGAGCGGTAGAGAAAGGACTCTCGCCGCTGGCTGTGGGGAAAGTTGGCCTGTATGACCAGACCAGAGCCAGGGCTGGCCTGGGGGTCCAACGGGCTGCGACCCACCGACAAGCCATTCTCCACATCGAAGCTACAGGGAGCAGGAGACAGAGAGAGTATTTATTAAGGTTGAGACAATACATTGTTTTTATGGGTTAGCATAACACTAGCTATGGCCATTTATTCCACATTCACCACTTAACTGTACTGATGATACAGAGCAGAGCTAATACTACTACTACTACTACTACTACTACTTACTGAGCTTCCAGTAGAGTGAAATCACAGACCAGTGGAAACAGCATGAGAGAGGAGGGAGTGATATTGCTATTGCTATTGCTATTGCTATTGCTATTGCTATTGACATTGAGATTGAGATCCATCCATATATCAATCCGATTCGAGGACCTTCCATTGTTAAATCATCGTTCATCAATGAAGAAATATTTTTCCATTATCGATTCCACATGTAGTGTCCCCTTGGGCCAATCAGTGTCGTTTTGAAAATGTACAGTGATTAGAGGCGTCATTCCCCCAAGTTTTGTTAAAATCAAATCAGTGGTATCTGATGACGTGTGACAGAGGAAGAAACAAATGAACATATGAAACTGAGTTTAACAATCCACATTTGCTCTTCTTATAGCCTTGGACAGTCCAATCAATATTTGTGAACTTGAGCAACTCTCTCATGAAGCTAGAACCAAGACTTTAATGTGTGATGTCATCCTGGTGGAGCAGAGACTGGGACTGCTCCACTGACAATGAACCCAAGACAAGGAACTAAATTCACACTATAATCCAAAATTAAAAATATCACAAGCAATCATCACCATCTTTTAGGCAATGTTGGCCATTCACCCATAAAACAGGAAGTACAGTAATTTAGAAGGAGGCATAACCATTATCAACCAATATAGACCACAATAGAGCTAAAAATGACTAATTTAGGAGGGTGAGAAAAAAAGGACATGGAATATCACAGAAAGAAGTTGTCACACTAATAAACCAGCAAAGTGGGCTAAAAATAAGCATTTAATTTAAGAAGGTGATAAAACAGGATGGTATTTGAACTTGCTCCCACAATGGGGTCATACAGAGAACAACACCAGTAGGTAGAAACAGTGTTGAGAGAAGTGTGAGAACCACAGAAATTGAGTGGGCTCCAATTCTATGGTGAGCTGGTTGCCTTTGAGTGGTCTCCCTGCTTGTAGCTGAGCTGATCATTGGAATTACTGATCTGCAAAGTCATTCACATCAAATGTATCATCAAATCAGAGAAAACACGAAGATCAGATAAGGACAAAAATGACTCTTTATCCGCTTCCTCTAAAGATCTGAAACCGATCAAGGAAAACAGACCACAATACCTCTCAGCCACAATCACATCTCTTCCAGCCGTCTTGAGTGGAAGCACTTGAGGGGCAGTTGAACTGAACAGACACAGAAACTGAACAGCCTCTGACGTGGAAAAAAAGCAATTACAACGTGGGCTAAATCAAGCGCTCCTCATAAAGGGATGAACATTTTCAAAACATTTATAGGACAATTATAACAGACTGGATGTCACCCTCTTGTTCACTAGCCTGGTCTTAATGATGAGCCACTGTATGGCCAGTCTCATGCAGGAGAGAGGGGAGTGTGGATGATATGTGTGTGTGTGTGTGTGTGTGTGTGTGTGTGTGTGTGTGTGTGTGTGTGGAGAAGGACTGTGGGTGGACTGCTAGTTTAAATTTAGCATCAGGGTATTGACGTGGGGTCATGTGAGTGAGTCTAAAAATAGCCTGGCGCTCAGGTGAGGAGGAGTTCCTCCTGATCAAATATGATCCGACTACAGAGAGAAACGGCAACTAAAGGCACGGAGAGGCCATTTTTCAGTCTGGGCACGTTTCAGCCTTGATCCACATCTCTATTTTCCCACAGCCTCTCTGCTGACATACGAACCCGGAGAGCCTCTTTCAGCCTGCCGCTCAGTTTGGCAACACGGCTCCTTTTCTAAACACTATGAGGAACTCCAGAGTAGAAATCAATGCTTTAGCAAAACAACCATTTGCAGAACGTGGAGAACTTTGGACGGGGAAATACTTCTCCATCTTCTCTCAAATAAATACAGCAGGGGAAGCGACACTGAAATAGAAAAATACCCGAAGCCAGAAACTCAAGGCAAACAAAAAGTGGAATTATGAATGTGAGGGTGCTCGCCTGAGACGTCTGCAGATGATATGTAAAGGGAATAATATAACACAAAAACAAAATACTATAACTGTATTGTTATAGCTAACAATACATTTTACCCTGAGAGGGTTATACTAGATGAGAGTTTTATTACCACATGCAGCCTCTCATTTCATGTTAAAATCAGAGTTTCACCGTTTCACAATTCGTAATATACTATATTTGATCACAGAGCATAATGCAGTCCTCTAGTAGGCATGCACCAACTGCAGCATGCTGACACCCCCACCCCCCTTCTCAAGACATTGGTGTGTTACTGGCTATTACGTAACACCAGCTGAACAGAAGCCCCCTTCCCTCCATTCATGTGACTGATATAGATGCACTGACTGCACTATAGATAGGCCGGAGGGGAGCCGGAGAGAGGAGAGACAGCAGGGAGGGAGGAGCAGGGATTGCACTGATGCAAAGGAGAGAGAGTGTGAATGAAATTTGAAGAGGGAGTGCGTATACTGTTCACGGTGTTCAATGCTGAGACACAGACGGTAGAGCCTTTTGTGTCTGTGCGAGAAAAATGTGACTGGAAGGGGTTTGTCAAAGATTTCAAAAATACAAAAAAATAATAATAATACTGAAATACATGTGTTAATTCTGCCATACATTGCTACACAGCAGTCTAACGTGCCACCACGTGAACCGTGAGACCCACAGTGTGTACACATCCTAATTACACTCTCTCCTCTTGCTTCATTTCCGGTTGTGTCTATCTCTCCGTGTCTCTCTTTCTGCCCTCCCTGATGATGCTGCTCCCCCGGCTGTCCCTGCGTACTCTGACCGTACACTGGTTTCTATTTTTGCTTCTGTCTCTATGCGGCTAAATTTAGCCTCCCCACGCTCGGGGAATAGACCGAGAGAGGCAGCGATGCAGCTAAAAATAGGATTTCAGGTGGAGCGCAGATTCTCCCGCCATCTCTCTCTCTCTCTCCTCCTCCTCCTCCTCCTCCTCCTCCTCCTCCTCCTCTGTCCCTTTCTCCCTCTCTGTCGCAGAGAAGCAGATTCCTCCTTCCATGCATGAATATTTATGGATGGGTTTCTATTTGAAGCAGATGCCAAAGCTAAAATTAGATCGCGGATCAAAATATCCGCCCACGTCTTTCCCTCGTCGCTAGTTCACTTGCAGTCCCCCCTCTCAGCTGTGAGAGCTATGACGTATTCATCACACTGGGCCATTTAAGATAATGTGATAATTGGGGTTCAATTGTCTTCAATCAATTCAATGTGTAAATTAAAACATCAACTAAATTCAAAATAACAGAGAATTATTTCTCAATCACTAGTCACAATATGGACCAAAAAAAGAGAAAGTTAACTTTCTGAGTTCATAGTCAGGTCATGCTAACCATGGTCCACAGATGGATCAGGTGACAAACCAATATAGTTTTCATTCACACTATAAAAGGCAGCAATTGTTTTTTTTGCACTCGGTCTTGTCAGCCACATCCTCTGTAACATTCACACCTGGGAGGAGCCCAGTGCAACCACAGTCTGCTACGGTCGTTGAACAGCTCCATTGTACACTGACGCAAATAAGCATATGTTCTACCAAACGTATACTAGATGTGTCAACTATGACCGTTTGTGTTTTCAAGAGGTCAGAGGTCAGGGTTCAGGCTTGACATGCAAGTTTGCCAGGACAGGAAGTTCCCATTGAACCCGCCCCGTGGCTGTTTGGACGTCTGGACCTCAAAAACGGCTCTATTGTCTTCCTGTCTTTCACATGCCAGCCAGTCGCACCCACCCACTCACCCTCCCTCCCCCCCCTCTCGCTCCCTGCCAGCCTCAGCCACAAGTACAATGAAGACAAAAATGAAGAGAACAGAAAGCACGGCAATTTTTAAAATAATCCTGTTGAGTGGGCAGGTGTTGATTAACAATATACTAGATCAACTTGTTGGTGAGTGATGACAGATATATAGTAGGTGGTTCATTCTCACGACAGGGTCCCTCTACTGGGCTTTGGTGAAATCGCAAGAGCCAGCCAGCCTGGATACTCCACTTTTGAAACTAACAATATATCAGCGAGACATTACCAGACTCCTCTATGTGCAGCGTCAGGGGGCAAAGTTATACGATAGACGACAAGAGAGCTAAAACACACACCACCGCTTTGGGATTGGATATGGTTACACACTACTTTGGCCTACAAATTCACACACTGTGCTACATTGAAATCTCCCTCAGTTGCACACAAACATACACACATACACACTCACATACACACACCTGAGTCCTAGTCTAAAACCCAGCTGTTGTAAACATTCCTGGGCGTCAGAAAGCCTTTCAAGAAAAGAGAGAGAGAGAGAGAGAGAGAGAGGTGTGTTACGGTTTGTTATTTAAGCGGCTGGCTGGCTGGTGAGAAGTGTGATTGATGGTAACCTGTCAGTGGCCCTGATACTTGACACCCCGCCTGCGTCACCGCCTGTCACGGCAACGTCAATCCCATCTGGGGAGCATTATAATACAGGAGCTCTACAGGGCAGAGACAGAGAAGGGGGAGGAGGGGGGAGGGAGAGGGAGAGAGAGAGACAGAGAGAGAGGGGGGGGGGGAGATACTGTAGGCCTGTAAACCAGGGCAAGCTGTCATCTGAACCTTCATTCATCATTCCCAGGCCTTTGCTGAGAGACAGCCAGAGGTAGAATTCGTTACGTAGAATTAGCGGCAGCAGAGCAGACCTGCAGGACCGGCTCAGCCATTTATTCAGAAGACATTTAGAGGACGGGAGAAAAGAGGCATTACATCTACTGCAGACAGAGTCTAATTCAGTGATGACTGAGTGTGCTTTTTAATCATTTATTTCTTCATTATTAAGTAGTAAGTTGCAGTATTTTTTGAGAGATCACTGTATCGCCACTGTATCCCCCAAAAAAGGCAAAAAAAATTCTATTATAGATATTATTTAATATAATGTCTATAAATATATAGCTTGCAAATAGAACATTTCAAAATAAAAGCAGCGAAAGTGTACATTTTAATAAATGAATGAATCAATTTAGTATTCCCATCTAACCTGCATGGGGGGATACATGATTCAAAACACATCTGCACTTGACACATTCAGGATGTTCTGGTGCTAACAAGGATTTAATATTAGCCGAAGGAGACCGAAAAGTTAACAACGGTAGCTGGAGGTCCACACCCTGAAGCTCAACACTGAGGGGGGAAGTCAGCTGTGGATGTAGAGGATCAGTTATGTGGTAAATCTGGTCAAGTTATAAGACATCTTCTTAACTATTGCAAAGATTGCAAATACACAATAGAAGACAAAATAAATTGTTATTTGAGTCATCTTGTGTGCGTGTCTGGTTGTTTTGTTCCCTTGCAGGGAGGGACGTTTGTTTTTGCCCTTCCTCCACGTTCCTGTGAAATTAACTTAATTGGCTACATGACAACTGAGGGTGGAGGTAATGTGTTTATGTGTGTGTGCTCACATGCATGTGCACAGAACAGCCATATCCCCATTCTATACCTATTACCACCTACAGAGCTGGAAGCCTTCACTCCTGTCTAAAACAGTTGGAGAACTTGATCCAGCTACTTCTTGGAAATAATGTTTACTAAGCAGTGTTAGCTCTGATTTCCACAATTCTATTAAGTTGCTGCTAATATATATTGACCATTTTATCAAGAAGTATTGGAAACTATCGGGGCCATAATTGATTTTAGTTGCACAACTCTTTTAGATGGACAGCATGGTTGCATGACCAGCAGTCAGCAGGAACACGTCTCTGCTACTGCCTAATCCTATTGTTGCATTGTTTGTTCTTTTGATTGTGGATTTGTCGACAGGAAGTGTCTGCCATAGGAAATAGTAAACTTATTTATTTGATGAATTATAGTTGCCTGTTTTTATGAATAGAATTAATAATTTTTAAGGACACATGTTAATATAACTTGGCAGGTAAGAAGATGAAATGTGTTATCAAAAACAACAGGGCCTGATTCCAAAGCCAACAAAGTTTATATTTGTTATATCAGGTTATATTTGTTTTTCACAGGCACAAATGGGTGTGAACACACACATACACACGCACACATGCACACACACACACACACACACACACACACACACACACACACACACACAAAGCCAATAGTAGGCTTCTACATTAAACCTTGTTATGAGGATGGTAGACAAGGCTGATGGTAGACAAGGTGCAAAACAGTGTGTGTGTGTGTGTGTGTGCGCGCGTATATACACTGTAGTACTGTATACTAAGCCAGAACACCATGTTTCCTCCTCTGCTGTGAACAGCCAAGAACGAGAAAGAGAGAGACAGACTGAAAAGAGAAGAGAAATGAAGAGAAGATAAAACGTGTGTGTGTGTGTGTGTGTGTGTGTGTGTGTGTGTGTGTGTGTGTGTGTGTGCGCACACACGTATGCTATGATCATTAAACATGCACTGTATTCTCGGAGTGTCTCAGTGTTCCCTCTCTGATTGCCATAATCACCGAGCACAAGCCTCTTCCTCAGATCTTTCCTTTGGAAAACAAGACCAACGCCGTCGTGACGCCTGCGGTGGAGGGCATGGAGCACACACTGTCCTCTGCTGAGCTTTACAGTGAGGAGCTGCTGCTCAGGACAGTCCCACCCTCGAGTATTTATTGATAGGGGCAGCAGGGTGGTGGCGGTGTCATGGGTTACAGCACAGCAAGGGACCTGCTGAAGTGTCCTTGAGCAAGACACTGAAGAAACACGCTGACTCTGTGCTGTGAGCTCATCGTGGAGGCAGGCAAGCAAAAAGATGGTTTTCTCCTTTCAAGAGAATATCACAAAAATATGCACAGTAGGCAGTTTAGTTTAACAAGGTTGGTGGCAATGTTTTTCTGACCTAAAACCTATTGTTAAAACTTTGGTGACGCCTTCAGAAATAGGAAGTTAAGTTGAGATAACCACTGTAAACTCACTCCTTAGGTTCATATGCTGCTGTTTGTCTGAATGAGCCCGACTGGAAGCAAGTCTGTGACACAATCTGTACAATAAAGTGCGGACAGTTGGCTAAGGACATCCTACATACTGTACATTCTGTACTCCTTTACACTGTGGAACATTATGTAAGCTGGAGAAGTGCACAGTGGGGTAGCAGTGACCAAAAACAGGGTCTGACTTAGACATATGTATCTTACATAAATGTATCATTGCACGCCTAAATAAGACTAAAGCTTTTATGTAAGCACGGTGCTGCTGAAGGTGTACAAGTACTGTATTGTGTCAAGGGGAAAAAATCAGGTTTGGACTGCTGGCAGCGGCACTTTTAATAAGCCTGAGCGAGTTGGAGACCTGGAGGGACATAATTCATAGGAGAGTCCTCTTCTACCTACAAACAGTGCAAATGGGGCGCATCCCTCTTTCCATGGTGGAGCTCTGTGTTACACCAGGTCTGACATGCACTGAGAAAACACGAGGGCCTGCTGAAGGACTGACAAACAAAGAGGTGCGTGTGTGTGTGGGTGTGTGTGTGTACGCGTGCACACACACACACACACACACACACACACACTCTCTGTTATCCTCCTGGATCATGTAACACCGCAAAGAAAACAGTGAAGTGAGAGAAGAACGGGAGGGAATGGAATATGACTGGTGGTTCTGGAGGTGAGAAGAGAAGAGAGACATGGAGAGAGGAAGGGAGGAGAGGAGAAAGAAAAAGGTTGGGGAAAGTTCAGAGCATGTGTCGGTGAAAGTGTGGAAATACAGGCGGCATGAGGAGATGAAGGGTTCCTGAGGTGAGAGGAGACCAGAGGGAGGAGAAACACTTTTCTGACATGGTTTGGGAAACTAAAAAATGAGAGGAGGATATTACTAAAACATGGTGAAGCCTAACATGCACCTGCTATATGACTATGCACCATTGGTACATGGGGGTATAGGTCCAAACATTACTTCACATTGATTTGGCATTGGCAGTATATATTTGGTTTGTTTGTATATGTCTGTACATTTTGTACGTATTACCAAAGAGAACCAAAGCAGAGAACCAAACCATGGTTTCCAGTTTCACCTGACAGAACACAAAACATTTGTCAGAGGCCAAGTCAATGGAAGTAGGCGAAAGGAACAAGATGGACGCAACACCGCTCTTTGCTTGAGTTCAAGTTTTTCATCTTGAGCAAGAAATCTTGAGCAAAAGCCAATCAGCTTTTCATGTGCTTTTCATCTAGGTACCTGTGTATTGCAGCAGTAAGTCATTTTCCTGAGTTGTATGGCGCAACGCCATTCATATACAGAGACAGAAAGAAAAAGGAGAAGTTTTTGGGAACATGGCTTATTGGTCAACTCATGTTTTACATGTTACAATATGAGGAGCACCACAAGTCAAGCTCAAACTCACGCAAGTAAAGCAAGGTGAAGGGTTGTAGGGTTACACCACCCTCAGGCCAAATACTCAAATGAAAAAAACGATCCTTTAGACACAATGACTTACCATGACACACGACACACACAAACGTACGCACATGCAAACACACACACACACACACAGAATCACACAATTGCTCAGTGACACTTCAAAAATGATTCCCATACCCTTGTGTCTGGAAATCTCCTTATTGGACAGTGAAGTTGCTGGGTATTAGGAAACCATCCACTCCATAAAGCCTGTCACTCTGGAGCCACTCGGCCATGACTTAACTCTGGGTGAGAAATGAACCGAAGCGGCAGCAGATGCAGCCTCATAAAAAACACCCAGAGCAGGCGGGAGATCAACGACGGCCATCAGATGTTGATGTGTTTAATATAGAGGCCCATTACAGTCTTTGGAACAAGTGTGTGTGTGTGTGTGTGTGTGTGTTTGTGTGAGGCCTGCAATCCAACACCGGCCCCTCTTCCTCCTGTCTGTGAGGTAGATAAATGAAGGACGATGATGCTCCCTGCGGGGCCGGGCCACCATTAGAAGCCACTCAACCGCTGATTTAAGAAACGCTTCCAGACACATTTATTACGACAAGCTGCCTTTTTGGCTGTAATGATACCTCCTTTTCACCAGGAGCAGTCTGAGTTATGCTCTGTGGAGGGCACAGGATGACTTAATAATTTCTGCAAATGAGGTGATTCACGTTCTGAGACTGAGGGTTTGAATGATTTTACCAAGCGCACATTGACCTGGAAAATTTAGATAATAACTGACCTCTGGCACAAGGGGTGTATAGCTATCTCAACAATAACAGTTTATGTCTAAAAAAGTATCTCTGACAAGAAACAAAAAGAAAGCCTCTCTGACAGGTTTTGGCACCTTAAATATTATCTGAGTCTGTCCAATGTTCATACTAGGAGATTTTGATAAATCAAGCCGATTTCGCTTTTCCCCTTCCTCTTCACCCAGGTTGAAGTGAACGGAGGAGGGTGTTGGGTTTCTAGAAAATGCCATTCTAAAGCTCAGCCTCAGTTACCTCACTCACATCCAACCTGCCAAAACTGTCGTCTCTCTAAGACGCTTAATTCCTATTAAATTACTCCATGCATAAATCAAACTCCTCACTCCCAAACACTGAGCCACCCCACAAAGCTCATACTTGTAGGTGCTGTCAACGTCTCATTTACAAATAATCTTTAGGCTCTTTAGGATTTTTCCATTTCTTTCCTGGCTGCCGTAACTTGAATAATGCCCCATGTCATTGCCACTTAATTTTACACTTCGGCTCGCTGCAGACAGTGTGGAGGGAAATTAGATCAATAGTCTGTGGACAGACAGCAGGCTATAAATGGACCGGAGAGCAGAGCAGACCAACAACCTGGCTGAAACTAATGTCGCTGATTAACCAGCATTTCATTTTCAATTTGACACAAGAGCATACCAAGTCTATGATCCTCTCTTAAAAATATGACTGCAAAAAAAAAATGTCATGTCTTGAAAAAAGCCAAGTTTAATCATTATCATTCTAAGCTGGGTCTGACTGAATAAGGTTGAACTCTAAGGTGAAACGAAATGTGCCATGCAGGCTGCTTTCATCGCCCAAACTGAATTTGGGGTTCATAAAAACTAAATGAAAGGATAAATGAACATGGGATAAAACATCAAAGCCAATAAGCTGTTATTGTCCCAGGACATCTGGAAAAACAGGCGCTACCTTTACAGCCCCTGTTAAAATTGAAGGGAGTAGCCAATACCCTCCATTGGCTAAATACACTATCACTGCTCGTCAGGAGGAAAACAGGTACAGATGCTGTAGTTGAAGTTACTAGAGTCCTGGAATGATCAGGAAAACCACATCATTCACTCAGTGTGTCGAGAAGAACAGATCCACTCGACTCCATTGCTCCGCTCCGCTAGGTTAGCTGTCTTTCAGCATCATAACTTAGTAGCTTGTTTGCCAGAATGTTTCGTCAGCGTGGGCCAAACTGAATACATTCCACACCTCTTACGCAAAACTGCTTTGCCAGCTCCATTTAGTTTAGGAAATAAAATATTTGACACCAAAAATATTTTTTGGTCACGCATAGATTGGCCACTGCAGTTGCAAAGCTTACAATCAATCAAGATGAGGCGAGAGAGCGCGGTCTGGCGTTCCCTCGGACCAAACTATGGAGGGAAAACTGTCACACGGAGGAGCAGCGAGGAGCTACTGTAAACCAGAAGATGGTTTAAAAAAAAAGTGCCACAATCAAGGTTGTGTGAAAATTCATAACTATGTTAAATGTTCATAATAATTGAACTGTTACTCTATTACTGTTATACTGTTAACTATTTTATCTTAATTAAATACAACTCAATAAACCAAAGAAAAACCAAAATATAAACATATTTATTAATAATAATGATTCATAATAATTAATGAATGATTGTTTTCTCTGGCACTGCAAATCAATTTGATAGTGCACTGACATATAGGGGTCAAGTGTCTGATGAGTGATCGATTTGGCCCCTGATGCCCATGTCTTGCAAAAAGGAGCGTGAGATGTCTAAAACAAATGTATCCAACACCTCATTTTGTTTGGTACATGTTGTACTCACTCACAACTCGCATCCCCTTACCACAAATCCATGTGGGGAGAAAGGAATATCCTCTCTGCTTCTGATGCAGTTAACTGAGATACTCAGGTTTAAGTCATGCATCGAGGACACGCAAGGCGCTGTGGGTTTGGTGTCTGAAGTCAAAAGCCGGTGACTTGTATCCGTCCTCACCCTGTAGGTTCGTCTCGTCCCCTAATAAGCTTTCCTCTCGTGCATGTCAGGATGCACCTCTGCAGAGGATATACAAGAGCAGCTCTGACCTCCACGCCTGAGCGCCTTATTAATCGGCTCCACGTTATACTTTATGAGGGTATATAGGCAGACCGCTTGGGATGGGGAGGACAGAGAGAACGAGAAGGAAAGAGGGAAAGTGAGAGACAGAGATTTGAAAATGAGTGGGTGAGGTGGAGGTGGAGGGAGATAGGGAGGGAGGGACAAGAAGCAGGGAGAGATAGTGAAGAAACAGGCAGGATGTGTTTCAGTAGCCTCTAGTAGATATTTCACTCAGGCCCGATTCTGGGCCAGGAGGCGTTAGAGTGTTATTTTTCTATTAACTTCATATAAATCTCTAAACATCTAAACCCAACATTTACTGTCTGCTTGTTGAAAATGTGATATTAACAGCACTGATGACCGCAGGCTACACGGCTCCTCTGTTGTCCTCCAGAGAATAAAATGTGACTCTAACAGCAAGTCTGATCTTCCATCACCATCACTGGTGTACCCTGGGGGATCAATACCCTGACCCAAATAAAGCGACTGCCTCCCTGCCTCCCTATCCCTCCCTCCTTTTTTTCCCCCCGTTTCTATAAACAACACTATCTATACAGAAGAGCATAAGTTCATTAAAAAAATTAAACTCCCTCATGCTCACAGATGTTTCGCATTATATGTGATGCTGCCTGAGAAAGAGACAGAAGACCGTAATGTAAACACGACTTTATCTCAGCGTCCTCCCTCCTCGCCTCCCCGCTGGCACTGGCGATTATGTGTGACGCTACAAAACCGACTGTGAACTTTTCCTGGGGGAATATTTGTCTGAGGGGCTGCAGAGGACAGTGGCAGTAAAGCTTGTACGTTGTGCGCAGATACACGTGCATGAGAGACCTTATATTATGCAGTGAACGAGCTTGTATTGTGGGACTGTGTGTGTGTGTGTGTGTGTGTGTGTGTGTGTGTGTGTGAACCTGGTTCTTCCATAGCCAACATGTTGCTCATATGCTGCTGTTTACTGAAGTGACAGACTGGCTGGCAACTACAATTACAGCAAAAAATTGAATCTATTAATGAACTAAAATCACAGATGCAGAATCCTTCCAACATCCTTTACTGTAATTGCCACCTGACATTTTCCACCACGTGCAGAGATCGTTTCATGAATTCCCAAATGAGCCCCACCATTGAAACGCAATTGTAAAATGTCAAAAATGCATAGGTATCGAATGGAAAACCAGCTTCCCCCGCCACTCTGTTCTAAAAATGTTGAATTATTGAAGATAGACGGTATTTGCTGACCTTTCCTATCGTGTGTGTGCAGGCCAGATGTTAACTGAAGATACAGTCAACTGCACTTTCACCTCCCAGACACTTTTTCTTATAATTACAGCTCCAGTGCACATGCAGCCTCAGGATAGTCCTGGCTGCTCTACACAGGACTAGTGCATGATATACTGCAGCGACAATTCATTTATGTTTGGCCAGTACAGTGCTCTGGCATCAATATCCATGTGCAAAATATTTTGAATCGCAGTATTCATTTCAAGGTTATTGGCGGACGGTTATTTCCCCAGATGCAGTGCAATTTTCAAATGATTCAAAAGGTATTACTTTCACACACTTTCACACATGTTGCCTTGTGTTTATTATCGCAAAAGGACTTCAAAATGAATAGAGTTTTTGTGTCTTTTGTATTGTCAAAAATACCCCAAAGAAAAAAACTTGCAAAAGAGGACACAGCAAGTCAAGATGAAACATGGTGGAACTGTAGAAGGGAAACAACTGATAAGGGCAATAGAAAGTTTTTGCAAATAATGCATATACAGGACTGTTGAGACTTAAACCACATATAGTGCATACAATACAGTATACTGCATGAGAACCATTTCCACTGCTTTGTTGTTATTGATACTGATGGGAATGAAAACTGAATGTGACTGTATTGATTATGCTGTAATCCAGATAGCTCAAGCTACGGAAGGGACTAAGGGACTGGAAATGAAATAATGTCATACCATCACTACTGTGTCCCATCAGCTGAGCCACACACATCCATACTCTTAACTTCATATCAAAATGCAATAAATTGTATTTGTGTAGCACATCCTGTAAGTGAGAGAGAGAGAGAGAGAGAGAGAGAGAGAGAGAGAATGAACGAGCTCTTAATTACCGCCTGCGTTTCTGTATGATGTCAATGGGCATGTTGACAGCACACGGCGATCCCCATATGTTGCCGCTCCGCACGGTGATACTCCGCTCCACCGAGTAATAGAATCCACAGTTGGTTGGTACACTCATCTTTCTTCAGCCGTCTCCCCTCTGCTCTTCCTCACCCTCCTCTTCCCTGCCGCTCCTCTGGTCTTCTTCCCTCCGTTCTCCTCAACTCGTGGCTGTTGTCATCCCTGGCCCGCTCCCTTGTGCGTCTCGCTCTGTCGGGCTGTCCGGCTCTCCAGGGCTTCCCAGGAGTTCTCATTCCCTCTGGCAGGGGTGGACACCGGCTCTAGCACCGCTGGCCCCAGCACCGAGCCGAGATGATCGCGCCACTGCTATCCATGCTCTCTCTTCTCGGTGTTTCTTTAGGAAGACTTGGATGTGACGGTAGTGGATTTCGGTGTATCCCTCAACACCTGAACTGACTCCTGATGCGAGGTGAAGAGCTGCAGACTCTCCCTGTTGTCTGTTTGTCTCGGCAAGTCAAAAAGCTTCTCATCACTCTCGGCAGCGCTCCATTCATCAGTCTACCATCTATCTCTTTGCGTCAAGTCTAAATGTGGCTCACCACTGCTGCTTTCTTCCCCCTCTCCTTTCTATCTGGCTGCTCTTCCTCCCCCCTCTCGTTCCCTCTCTCTGTCGTTCTCCCTCACTTTCTCTCTCTCTCTCTCTCTCTCTGCTTCCTCCTCTCTCCTCTAGTTGCTACACCTTAATCGCACAGCAAACAGAGACCTCTCCTTTCCCTGTGCAAAGTTGCTCTCGTGCTCCAGTCCGACATACTAGCTCTGTACTGTGTGTTTCTGTCCGAGCGCACTACAGAACGTGTGTAGATCTGTAGGTGGGTGTGTGTGTGTGTGTGTTTGTGTGAGCAACTGAGTGTGCGTAAGTGAGCGAACGTGTGTGTGGGTATGTGACTGAGCAAGTGTCTGAGTGTGTGTGTGTGTGTGTGTGTGTGTGTGTTTGTGCTAGACAGGGCGCAAGTTTCAGAGTGAGGTCAGAGCTGAGAAAGGGGGCGGGGTCAGACTCAGCATGGTTCCTGCCTTCGCTGAATGTTTTACCCATTTGAACCACTTCCTGCTCTCTCACCACTGAGGAGAGGAAATACAAATGCGTGCATGCACACACACACACACACACACACACACACACACACACACACACACACACCTACACACACACACAGAAGGCTGGCCCTCCCTTCCTTCAGATACATAGCATCAGTGACCGGCATCCTGTTCAGATACCATCACAGGACAGCATTCTTCCATTATTCCTCCACTGGGCATAGTGCCATTATCCTTTCCAGATGGAGTGTGCTTTTATGCATGTGCATGTATATGTGCTGATTTGTGTGCATGTGCATGTGGTGTGTGTGTGTGTGTGTGTGTATCTCGTGAAAGGTATAGAGATCGATGACAGAATGAGTACGATAGGGTATGAAGTGGCTCGTGGGACAGAGGTTGTTACAAAGAGTTCAACACAACACACTGCATGCTCACAAACACACACACACACACACATACACCACACACACATGCACACGGACGTGTACTCACAAACATAGGCTTAGGCACTAGCATGCAAGGTCACTCATGACCAGGGGCAGTTTTATTTTTGAAGACCAGAAATGTGAAAAGTAAACATGAAACCTTAGCCGCTTGACCTTCTCTATGCTTCATATGAAAACTTACACAGGAAATATTTGACAAGAGATCAGCAAAATGAGCCAGGAGCCAGAATCTACAGGCTACGTTCCCAGAGCCAGATTAAGCCTAGCCCTGGATTTGGGACCAGAAGGGAAGATCTATGTAAGATTTCATCAGGACCAGCCATGTGTATGGGAAAATGCCTCTTTGAGTTACTGGGGAGGGAGACGTCAGCAGCAGGGAAGGGTGTGCTTTGATGTTGTCTTGTCCTTACACTGTGACCATTTGTATATTTCAGTGATGTGACATTAAATGAGTTGTTGAGTACTGCAGACCTGTTTTTGGCCTACTGTTATCTAACTAGCTCCTGCACGCAAACCGATCTCCTTAAATGGAATTGAATTTCGAAGCCACATGCTGCGATGTAACATGGTTCAATTAAACTTTCAGATCGATCAATATCAACATCTCATCAACTCGGAATTCATAGATGCTGGGAAAGAGAGCTAAGAATAGGTGAGAACGGAGAGGCAAAGAGAAGACGAGCGGTAATACAGTAGAGGTTTGATACATATCGCTTCTAATATGAACCAGGCCGGTTTCTAGAGAGGACTCCAAAATGCGTCTCAATCTCACTGCTCCATTACCACCGTATAAAAGTGCCTTTATTGTACAAGTGAAAAAGCGGAGCCCTCTTACATTTTTTCATACGGCGTGGTTTTATTTTTCAACCTCATATTTACATCTGTTGCAACATACAACAGGCCGGCCCCCTGCGGTCGCTCACTCAAAGCTTTTTAATATAATCTTTTAATATAATACAAAAGCTCTGTGTCTGCGGCAGTCAAGAAAATGCTCCATTTAAGGAAACCGCACTAAACCTTTGGCACTGTCGGCCCGGACAGAATAGGTGCACAAAAAAGTCCAATCATGCAACCGCAAAATAAATAGACCTACTGCTGTATATTATTAGCTTTCTGGAAGCTGCAGCGGGAACAGAAACAGAGTATAAATCCAATCACGCGACTACAACGAATCAAACTGGTGGCTGTTTGGCGTTTACAGGATCTACTGTAAGATGAACCCATGCTGCAGTTACAGAATCAGGCCCTTCTGCTCTGATAAAGAAACAAAGCTGAATACAACCTCAGTGCATTGACTATACAGAGTCTTTCAATGCATTTATCCCCCTGAGAATGGAGTATAAACTGTATTGTATTCACATTTTGTGAATGCATACTGTACAACCAGCATGTGATGGGATGGGGAGCCTTGTGACTCAACGATGGATCTGTCTATCCCCTGAGGATGGACAGTGTCCTGTTGTATGATGAAGGAATGCTGTATATTAAACACAACTATATACTGTTGACGCTTTTCATGATACTTTATCTGGAGAAGAATATCCAAAGTGAACACACACACACACTCTCTTTCCTCTGCCCTCCGTGGTTCGGCAGCATAACAGAGGACTTTGCAGCGTTCTCTGGATCTGCATCACCCGGGTGGAAGAGGGTGGATGTTTGAAAAAAGACAGACACTAATGTTTAGTTCTGCTCAATATCGTGTCTCAAGACAGTCACGTTAAAAGGCAGCGTGGCGAGGTAATCTCAGAAACTCATGAAATATCAAAGCATTGCAAATTCTGGCAAACCCCCGTAGTTGTGGGTGTAATGCTCCATTCTCCGCGAAGGGGCTTCATGACATCATGTGCTGGCTACACTGGATGTGTGGTGAGCATTCCTGGATGACAAGTGCCAGTGAAATAACTTTCATTATGGGAAAGTCAGACGGTTTTGAAGTCTGGGAGGAATGCTTCATGCCCTGAGCTGTGATGTCAGTGGAGTTGTTGCCTGTCAGTGGACATACTGTCCATTCGTGGTTTGCTTGCCAGCTCAGACCCTGGTTAATTTCCGTGACAACAATATCCCCTAAATTATCTTATGATGAAAATACCAGAAAAATTCGTTGTACATGTTTTATGTGATGTACAATCGTAATGGCAACATGGCATAGCATGATCACGAGGTTATGACATTCTCAAATAGAAAAAAAAAATGGAAAAACAAAGTTGCTTTGAATTCCACGCTTGATGAAAATGATTTCATGGTCTGTCTGTCTATTAGAGACTCAACAGTGATCTCTGCATCATGTGAAGAGATTTGCCATGATAGATGAACTTTCTCCTCGTTTGTAATGAAATCTCATTTTGGTATAACGTCTGTAGTTTTTGGCACGCGTTGGGAAAAGACAATATTAGCAGTGCTTATGTGGGTTCATGAAACTAAATATTCACCCACCAATGTTGGCTGCCCTTGTAATCCTCAGCCATGTCACTTTTTGTCTTGTTTCATTTGTCTGAAACTCATTAACAATATTAATAAAGAGATTAGATTGTTTTTTTTGCGTCATTTTGCCTGTTGGAAGAAACTGATAAACAGTGTCAGAGAGAAGGGCCGAACACTGCTGGTGTATACACAATCAAAGGGCATCTAATGTTGGAAGTTTACAGTTCACAGAGTCATGTTGAGTTGAATGTGCTGGAAAAAAAGAAAATCTTGCACTGAGGTGAAATCACTTTAGAACTATTTGTTTTAAAATACGGCCACGTCCTGATCCCAACAGACGACGAGGCTCAAGAATGAACAACAGAACGTCATCATTTTACAAAGGAGTCAGTCAGTCACAGCTAGTTAGCCTGCTACTGGCTTTCCTGTCCACATCAGCACATCATCGCTCGTCACAGCAGTTTAGTTTCTACACAAGGACATACTGTAGAATATATATTTTGTTCATAGCAACACAGAGGCTTTATGGAACTACATCACCTCTATGCAAATGTAACTATAAACATGAAACATGCACAGTTGCCCTTTTGCATATCTGCTCTTATTTCTAGAAATATAGCAGAGGTGTAAAACTCAGAGAGTCAAGGGACTTTCTAATCCGTTCCATTCTACAGTAAAGGCAGGGACTGTGTGTGTACTGTGGAGAAAATACCCACTGTAAAAAAACAATAACGCTGTGTATTAACCCTCATCTAACTCCAGGCATGTTGAATCAGAAAATGTTCTTTTTACAGCAACAGCCCTACTTAAAGAAGCAGCTGCAGGGGGAAGGGGGTACATGCACACATACACACACACACACACACACACACACACACACACGTATGTATACTGCTGCCTATTTCCATCATCGTTTCCTACCGCTGACCACTAAACACCTGTAATGGGATCTTTAGGAAGTAAAATGCGTCTAGAACTAACACACCACTTCTCTGTTAAACAGTAACTCAGGGGCCACTAACACCGCCAAGGGCCCCCGCTGCTACAACTACATACACTCGACTGTAAGACGCTTCAGATAAACGTTTCCACATAATGGCGAATGATGAGTGCAGCAACCTATCTAGGTAGAAACCCAGAGAAATACAAGCTTACCACGTGTTATGTGTCTAGAAGCATCATGGCAGCACAGCACGGTAGTTCTTATGGTTCTTACCAATCAAAGAGGGCAAGAGGAAAGAAAACACACTAAAAAAACAAATTCCCGCATGGCACCGGTCATCCTAAATACGTTAGCAAAGCAGCCGGACCAGGTGTCACCACGCTAAAATATCAAACCTGCCTAAGTGGCTGTTGCGAGCGGTCTATATTTAACAGAGTCTTGGTGATGTCAGACGTCATGTTACAGCATGTACTGTAGTAAAGGCTATCAGTGTGTCGCCTCATGATTCATTAGGCTGCCATCTGCTAGCGTGACAGGGGGCGGGGGGGGTTTCTGATTCAGGGATTTCAGGGATTGGGTGGATGACAGACATGTACACCCATATGCACACACACACACACACACGGACACACACACACACTGAGGTGGCAGGTGGCGACTCCTCCAACTGGCAAGAGTATCTGGGGATAACTGAGGCCATGAAATGCTCAGTCACAGAGAGCCCGTGTGTTGGTCCACCGCTGGATAACTGCCAGGAGAGATACACTCAGCTGGCCCACTGTGTGTGTTTGTGTGTGTGTGTGTGTGTGTGGACATGTCTGTCATCCACCCAATCCTTGAATAGGAAAATCCCCCTTATATATCAAAAATTGTAATTATCAGCAAATTGAGAAAAAAACATGTCATTTCCCATTGTCATCCGTTGGTTATGCATTATTAGTGATTTAGCTTGACCGTAGGGCCCGGGGCCATATGGGAGGAGACAATATCAGCTATCAATTACATGACAAAATAACAAACTGGAGGTTCCTACAAGACACTGACAATATTGTAAAAATGATTTAATATTTGGCCTACTTGAGGTGAGCTCAATTTAAGTTGGTCATAATAAATATTACTTTTAAATACTGAAAACATTTGACTTTTCATAAATTCAATGTGCCATGTCTCAAGATAAAAACAACAACCGATCAGTAGTTTGGTTGTTCGGGTATTTCGTCAACACATTTGAAGATTAAATGGTCATACTGTGTCCCTGACTGGCTGAATATCAATACTATAACACTCCAATTTTTAGAATATGGCCCTTCAACCTCCCACAAACTGCCTCAAAAACTGAAACATTTTCATCAACTTCCAACATCCAACCTGTCTTTTGGTCTCTGCAGGCCATTGCTCTGTCAGTCTCCATGCATAGCTTAGTCACTTTCCCCCTCTAGTGGTTACAATGAAGAGTCAACCTCACACTGCAGTAGGACTGGAGCTGACACGCAACGCTGATGACTGAAACAAAAGAAAAGCATCTTTTTTTTCTGACAAAATATTGACAAAATAAAATGTCAATCTGTCAAATGTCAAATCAATCTGTCAGGCCTAATAGCATTACAGGTTTCATTCAGAAAGTCAGCAATCTTTAACCAAATGATGTGGATGAGGTAAAACTACTAATTCTACTAAAAATAATATCTACTGATAGTGGCACATCAGCACTGTTGAGCTTTTAATACTAAGAGTGGAGAGGTTCCTGGGGAAATGAGTACAATTATGTGAGTTTTCTTAGTTTTGCTCTAACTTGCTCTAACGTCTTCAAACGGGAGGAAGTTTGCCTGTGTGTCCTCTCAGAGTGGCTCTGGGATCTACAGTAGAGGTGCTGCTTTTCAACTTAGACAGTGTTAGTGTTGTCCCAGGCTGCCGCTGCTGCAGCCCAGGGATCGATGAAGCTCTGGAGGCGATTGGGGAAATCAGTCATGCTGAAAGTATGGAGTACAGCGGTGACGCACACAGCAGCCGGCCCGCCACAGCCACACAGGCCCTATTGACTATTCTGGGTGTAGGGGGGAGGGGCGGCGGCTGCTATATTGGGACCTCGGACATTGACACTGTTGCCCTCTGGTTGGGTTACCTCAATTGACACTTTTTCCAATTTCCCTCTTTATTCCACCAATCCCAATCTCTCGACTCACCTCTCTTCAATCTCACCCAGTAATCTCTCGTCTCTTTTTACCCATACCTCCCCCGTCTGTCATTGTCCCTGTCCCCCGCTCTCCTCCCTGCCATTATCTGTGCCTAAAAGCGACACTATCTCTAAGCACGTCTCTCTCGCTCCTTCCCTGCCCTTTGTCTTCATTATCTCTTTTTCTCAGTCAGTCAGCCGTTTCTTCTATCTCTCTCAACTCACTCAATCTCTTTCCTCCATCCTCTATTTCAGTGCACGGTTTAGCAGATAATGGTATCTTCTCAGACTGCGACTGCAACGGTGCGAGCTGAAGTGAAGTCGTTAATCCACGGAAACGACATCAACAATCTCCTCACGATGCTGACAAAGAACGCTCATCTCCAGTGCGTCTGTGTACTGATTTGATACAGTTGTTCACACTGCCAGGGAAGCCATATAAAGCCTTGCTTAGGAGGCTACTAGAAGTGTGTCTGTGTGTGTGTGTGTGTGTGTGTGTGTGTGTGTGTGTGTGTGTGTGTGTGTGTGGTAGTTGCAGCGGTGAATGAATAGTGCCCTGGTACCATTAGTACAACAGAGGATTAGAGCTGTCTCTATTGTGATGAACACATCTGGACTATAAGAGGCCACTTTGTCTCAGTGTGTGTGTGTGTGTGTGTGTGTGTGTGTGTGTCTTGCAGGGAAATAGAGAAAATAATTGATGTGCAAAGGAATTTAAACATATCCAGCAAGTGACAAATTCTGTATAGAGGCATTCAAAACAACTGCATGGGTTACACCCCCTTGATATAACGCTCACTAACAACTGGAAGAAATGATTGCTGATAACAAGATATGGTGCAACTAAAGACCCATATCATGGAAACAATCATCTCTATCACCACAGGATAAAGAATCCTCTATTTTTACTGCCATTGAAAATTATTATTATTATTATTATTATATTAATATTGAAACAAAGTGGAGTCACTCCCAACAATGACTCTGCTTTAGCACCCTTTCAGCCAAGGAGCTCCATGTACAAATCATGTATGAAGAGAGGCTTGTTCTGTTCTGTACTTCTGTATTTCTGGCTGTGGTCTAAAATCTCCTCCTTTGTTCTGCTCATATGATCCCAACAGGCTCACGGCTGGAGGAGGCACATGCCTCATGCCTAAAGTTCAGAAAACTTTGCCACATAACACACTGCACTGAAAAGTAACACAACAGCTCACTCACAGATTTTCTTTCTTTGCTAATTTGTCGGCAAATGAGAGTGGTACTTTATCCTGGTGGTCATGACGTTTCTCTGCTTTTAGATTACATGTCACGTTGTGTATTGAACCATGGCAGCCTCCAATCTTAGTCCAATCTAAGTTATTACTCCTTGCACTACTTGTATATTTATTTTTTCTTTTGTATATTTGAGTACCTTTTATATACAGCCTGTTGCCCTTAAATTTGTTTACTGTATAGTGATGTGTGCCTCTGGCTTGTCTTGTACTGCTGAAACTGCAATTTCCCGTCGGGGACAATAAAGAGCCATCTATCTATCTATCTATCTATCTATCTATCTATAGATAGATAGCTATATCTAATCTGCTGCATGTGTATGTGTATTTGTGTGTGTTTATGTCTGTGTATTTTTTATATCCTGCCTGGTGATTACATGGTTACAAGGTTACAAGTAAGATTAAGTTAATCAGTTAAATTCACACAATTTATTTATTTCAAATTCTGCCCTCAGTGTTGGTCCCATGGACAATACTTTTCCTCAACAGGATGACAGTCTAGTCCTATCTAGTCCTTCTCTTATAGAACCACAGCCCTGTACCAGATGACGATCATGCCGTGCTTAATCTGGATGCCTCTGCTTGGCTCTGGTCCATGGACCCCAAGGAGGGACATCAGTGGACACAGGCTGAGCCATCGATCCACCATACCACCCCAGGGCCTGCACTGGCCTCAACAGCACGCCAACAGCAGCTCTGGCTGCAGCCAAACACACGCCAGCCTAGCCTACACAACTGAACCATCACATCACACCGTAGATCTTTGTTTTCTGTCATTAAACAATGTAAAAAGGTGATCCAGAGATCTGAAAGTATGTAGTATTATTCCACTGATGGAGAGACTGAAAGTTGCAAAGAGATTAATTTACATAACAAAATATTTTCTATCAAAAATATATGAGGATTATGTATATATTTGTACACTCAGATTGGGGCTTTAAACATCATGATTTCCAAATATGTGCTCCAGCACTCATACAGTAACTATATAAAACCATCAGACACACACCACACCACTGTGAACACACTGACAGCACAGCATCCTCAAACAATTCACCATTGATTTTTTTTTTTTTTTTTTTAATATATATCTGGCATATATAGAAAAGGAAGACAGAGAAAAAAATAAATACTTGTGTTACAATTATGAAAGGCAAGAAAGAACGCAATGTCAGAAATGTTACTGAGTCAGACCAGCTTTAAAAAAAATACATCTTAAAATCTGCAAACGTGTGTGTTGTATATCGGTGCCTTCGCTGCACGTCAGTAACTGTAATCATAACGACTCACAACAAATCACAGAGCTTACAACACACAATACGTACCCGATGCACGAGTGCCTGCGAGTGGAGAAGTTGCCGTGCATCTTCCTTGAAAAGCGAGAGTCTTTGTTCATCATTTTACTGGCTGGTTCAGAGTTTATTTCAGAAAAGCATCAAAATAACAGGACAGAACGCAACTTCTCAGTGAACTTCTCTGGCGTGCTTCTCCCCATGCTGTCATGAATCTGAAACCACGCTGTCCGATTCCTTTATGTTCTTTGAGGTGTCACGTTATGGCACAGGGAGACAGGTTCCTTTTATAGGACCATGTAGGGGAAACAGGTCGGTGGACTAAAAATGCAAAACAGACTAGTGAAAATGCAAAACAGTAAAACACACAAAAGTCGAATTGACCCAGTGGAAGAAACACCAGCACTCAGCAGGTCTGCATGCCAACCTCAGGCCTGATGGGTCCCCTCTGCTTTTGATTTGCAAGAAAAAAAGAAAAAAAAAAGCTCTTCAATTCCAAATGAGCAGAATCAGCTGATCAGGATGCATCAAATTGGACATTCACTTCATGGTTCAGACTTTGGTCCCGGCTTTAAGGATATGTCCATTTGTTTTTGTGGAAAATGAAGAAACTCTTTCAGCTAAGTGTGTGTGTGTGTGTGTGTGTGTGTGTGTGTGTGTGCGTGTGAACCACCTAAAAAGGCAAAGAGTCTTGCCTGTTAGAAACCCATCACAGAGCGAGTTAGCATATCAGCTCACTGACAGCGAAACTATGGGGCCAAATAAAATCAAGTGAAATTGAGGCTGGTGTCAGCTGTCAGCGCTGATCTGGGACTAATTCCCCGCTCACTTTCCTTTCAGCTCACCACAGATGAGCCAAGATAAACGTTTCTCTTCTCTTTTTTTTTCTCTCCCCGTATTCCTAAATAGGAAACAGCAAGCTTGAATTCTTCCAAATGAGCTGAGACCTGACAAAGCAGGATTCCTTTAAAAATAGGCTCCAGATATTTTCTGTCTTTATAAACACAGCTTGAACAACCTCGATACAGTAGTACTGTCCATTTGAACAGAAGTTGCTTCTTGCTACGCTAGAGCAACAGCAGAGTTATTCTTGGAGGGAAAAAAGTCAGCTAGAAAGAGTGAGGGGAGGAAAAAAGAGTGTTATAATCCCATCAGATGCTCTGGAGTGGGCAGTCCCAGCCCATTGTCAGTGGTCCATATCTGACTCTACTCTCTCTTCTCTGCTCTCCTGAGAGTGGTGGGACCAAACTCTGGCTTAGAACAACAAACAACAACACTATCTCCCCTGAGAGAGAGAGAGAGGGGGGGGGGGGGAAGAGAGAGAGAGGGAGAGAGAGACGGAGAGAGAGGGGCAGGGGGGGTCGAGAGAGAGAGCAGATTGCATAGAGGGAGGGAGTGACAAAGGACAGACAGACAAGAGAGTCTGATAGCAAGAAAGAGTGGACCAGTGTGAATAATACTGAGTTGTGTGGTACTACAGTGGTACTACAGTGGTACTAGAGTGGTACTACAGTGGTAGTACAGTGATACTACAATGGTACTACAATGGCTCTACAATGGTAATACAGTGGTACTACAGTGGTACTTCAGTGATACTACAATGGTACTACAATGGCTCTACAATGGTACTACAGTGGTACTACAGTGGTACTTCAGTGATACTACAATGGTACTACAATGGCTCTACAATGGTACTACAGTGGTACTACAGTGGTACTTCAGTGATACTACAATGGTACTACAATGGCTCTACAATGGTACTACAGTGGTACTACAGTGGTACTTCAGTGATACTACAATGGTACTACAATGGCTCTACAATGGTACTACAGTGGTACTACAATGGTACTACAATGGTACTACAGTGGTACTACAATGGTACTACAGTGGTACTACAGTGGTACTACAATGGTACTACAATGGTACTACAGTGGTACTTCAATGGTACGTCAGTGCAGTTATTATATGTCAAATGATGGAGGTGAAGGAGGAAGATTATACTACACTATACTATACTATACTATACTATACTATACTATACTATACTATATGAAACTATTCAAAACTATACTAAATGAAACTATACTATAATATACTATACTATACTATACAAAACTATAGTACACTACACTATATATACTATATGAAACTACATTCTCGATGACAGATTTGAAACATTATTTAGAGTTCAGCTGCAGTACAGCTTCTCTTTTCATGCAGCCAGCCCCCAGCCAGCAGCAACAATAGTGAACTGGTCAATCGATAGCTCAATATTGTGTGTGTGTGTGTGTGTGTGTGTGTTTTCTGATTAAATTTTCCTTTTTAATATTGAGTTATCTTCTGATGTTGTGATCCATCTGATTCTGACAACATCCTCTTCTGTGCTAAGCAAGCGTTGTTGTTACAGAAATATTTCTCCTAATCGGAGGGAGGCAGAGGAGTATCCAAAACACAGCGTCCCTGATAACTCCTTCACTCATCTATCCTGAAGCAGAGTGAAGCTGGGCCTAAATACTGTCACTCGCTCCCCTCCCACCTAACCCGACCAATTAAAGCAGAACTGTGGCAGTGGTTTCCAGTGGTGGATAAAGTCGCTTCATTCTGTCCCATTATCAAACCGAGTATTGATGTTCCATGAGCACATTACACAACACAGCAGCCTCTAGTGGAAGATAAAAGAGTGCAATGTACATTTGTTTTGTCCCTAGAATCCAGTAATAAAGGCATTTGTAATAGTATCTCCAAACATTTTGTTGGCAAATTACATGCTAACCTTAAAATAGCTATAGCAACATCTGAAGGGGCTGTTGCCTGTCTACTCAGGGAAACAAGAAGAAATGGAAAAATACATATTTCCTCTACCACTGAATAGGTCAACCCTATAGGGAGGCACCACGCTGTCTAAAAACAATCATTGGTATTGGTTTTATGGAGATTTCTAGTATCTCATGGTACAAATGCTGTTACAGAGGCCTTTCCACTGTGCAAATACAACATTTCTCGGAAACCGTTTATAATGTTTGGTCTAATAGTTGTTTTTTTACCTTTAGTTACCAGGGAAATGTATAATAATATATTGCCAGTTTTATACTGATGCCTCAAAGACATTTTGACGGTGCTTTTTGAGTGTCCTTGTCAATTCAAGCCCCCTTTTCCAACCTTTAGGCTACCACTGTAAATGAACCGAGCCTTTCGTATGTCCTTCTCTTCCTCTAGAGTCTGGGAACAGCTAGTATGTGTTTATCAGGGCTAGACCTGAGAGAGTGGGAGGGCGGACCTAAGACAGTTTCCAGCTTTAACGCCCCATATCAATTACACTCTGATCCCATTCAAATTCTCTAACTCTTCTGAAACTGTACTGACTGTAAAAATATCATTTTTTTATTATCACAATACCCATCAAAATTATTGTTCTTAGGTGAAGAAGGACAGGAAGGGGAGGGGATGAGCACCTCTGATGAATCAGCTGCTAATCAACTATCAACGATGGCTGTGGTGAGGTCACTGGGCGGTTCAGCATCAGGATATGGATGAAAAGCCAAGTTGGTAATCACACAGAAGCTTTTTGTCCCCTGTGATGCCCCTTGGCCTCAGGACCGCTCTCCTGGTTGTTTGTTAGCTGGGAGTGGCTCGTTGGGAGCGATGGCTGACATCTGGGTTGGTGTGACTGTCACCTATATGTATACGTGCTTGAGCAGTCAGTCAGTCTGTCTCTCCTCCACTCTCACTGCTCAAGCACGTATACATATAGGTGAGCAGCCATCGCTCCCAACGAGCCACTCCCAGCAAACAAACAACCAGGAGAGCGGTCCCGAGGCCAAGGGGCCATCACATCCTCCATGATGAAATCGGGGCGAGGATTATGGATCAGTCTGTCTGTCCGTCCATCACATACAATATCTCAGACACCGCCGATTGGATTTTTAAGAAACTTTGAGGAATGATGCATGTCTTCTGCCTTTTTAATTCAATGAGAGACTTGATCAATTCAGATCCTACAAATTCAGAAAATGTGAGATTAACCTTTAACCACTGACACACAATGAAGGCAGTTGATTTGAGGCATTTCACTCCTCTATAGCTGGGCACTATCAAACTTCATCAAACTCATTTTTGAGTAATCAATTCGATAAACCTGTGAACTTGTCCCATTCAGCTGTGGGTGTAGGTGGAGAGAGCAGTAGCGATAGTAAGAGCAAGAGAATGAGTTTTTTTCCAGTCGAGGGAAAGAGTCGTGCCCCACACAACATGCCTTGTGGCTGCGCTGCATTTCTGTTCTATTGAGGCCACTGTTGGTGGAGAAATTGGTATTTCTTCCTCTTCTACAATGGATTTCACCCTGTATGATTGTTGAACATCAGCGCAAAATGGCTACGGCTACACCGTGGGACTGTACAGAATCTGTACTTGGTAGTTAGTATGAGTGTAACCAGAGCCAGTCAAATTTGTCAGAAGATTTGGTGGATATATCAATAAGGGTCACCTGCCACACTGGCCAGTAACTTTTTGAGAATATAACATTGATGTATGTACTATAATATTGAGCTATACTGAGACTAACTTGTCAGCCCAGGCTAAATTAAGTTAATGAAAATAAGGCATAATGGCACGAAAACATGAAATGAATAGTCTTTCCTCTGAGTGGAAAAAGAGGCTTAATCACCTCCGACACTAAGTGAAAATAACATCACGGGTATGTACTATACTTGAGCTCACTTCGACATTTATTTTCCGCCAGACTCCAAGTTTGTTTAATTCCGCCTCCTTGCCAGCCATCCTGCAATCACTCACCTCCATCCATTTATTTCAGCTCTGACGTTATGGGACACTGTACATACCCCTCCAGAGGGACAGCTCCTCTGCTTCCAGAGGCTCGGCCCCGGAGCTGGGTAACATAAAACTTGTGACACCTTGAAAATCTATGTTATATACTTCAAGCAGCCATTTCACTTTGAGGTAATCCACCATTGGGCCTTGAAATCCCCTCGTCTTGAATGGGCCCTTCCTCTAATATTTAGAGTTTCAACAGACAGACTGAGATGAATCAGACAGATTGGCTGCAGAGATACAGTAAACCATGGAAACCAAATGTATCCACCGGTCTCCTGGTTTACTGTGTTCTAGCTCCAACCATTAAACGCCTCGGAAAGAGCGATCCCGCCCATGCTAAAAGTTTATAGAGGTGAATGAACTTGTAAACACTTTTTGAGTTTGCTAGCAGGCCCTGGCTCCTCTGTGAATGTTTAATACTTTTTTATTTCTCGCGAGTACAGGGGGTTTATGGCAGAGGCTAGAGTTTCAACCCAGTCTTTTTGTTTTGCTTTACTATACTTAGGTGGATATAATCTGACTTCACTGCAACAATTTAGAGACACCTTGTAACAGCCCTTACGTGCTCTCTACTTTTGTGTGTGTGTGTGTGTGTGTGTTGGAGGGGAAGGGGGATGGGGTGAAGAGAGAGAAAGAGGTGGGTAGAAATTGCTTTTGCTGTGACCTCACAATTTTCCACAACACGCCTTTCTGTTGAAAAAACCTAGAAGCCAACTCAACAAACCAACCCCAAAACAAAACCTAGCCATCTATTGCTCCATCCATCATGTCATGTCATGACAATCTTAGCTAATTTTGAGTATAAATCAACAACTAGCATGCACGGGGCTAGCAAACGCAGATATGGATAGTTACATATAATATTTAGCTTTAAAAAACAACCTTTTTACTTCATGACATGTTTGATGCTGACAGCTCTTGAAGACAAACACTGAATTTCAGATTTTGGAGCACATTTACTTTTTACTTTTTAATTTACTTTACTACAAAGTATTGGGACTACTACTCTACTCTAACTACTCACTGTGTGGCCATGATGGACAGAGATGCAGTCTCACTTCCTGGTCTGAATTACAGGGATGTGAATAAAATCAGGCTCAGCAGACTAAAACTGAGTGTTTTTTAGATTGATTTCCCTATTAAGAATTTTTGTACAAAATGGATCTGAATCTTTCAACTTTCCCTTTAGAAGGAATCAAAAAACTAAAAACAAATAGCCAAAAATGTTTTAAGTATTATTTTCATCAACTATTTAACTTATTACTATCTTAGTTAATGCATTGGACTTAGATACACCCTAATATGGCTTTAATAAATAAAGCCATATATAAAATATGAACACCTAATTGTTTTTTCTTGCCATTTGAGCCATTTCAGTGGATCTGCCCATATATAAAACACCCTGTTTATTCTTCTCTCATTGAGGTCAAGTATTCTTTCAATGATCACTCAGCTCTGGTCTTGACATTGTTAACCAAATAAATATTTGATCAGCATCGATATCATGGGTTACGACTGGCGGGATGACACCATCAGGGCTCATAAAACTAATTCTATCAACAGGTACAGCGGGGGTTGTCTGACAGGCTCCCTGCAAGGCAGCTGCGCTCTCAGCAAACAAACTGTCGCTCTGCTAGTGATCTGGACAATATAGTAGTTGTAATGCATGAATACATGGAAAATGTTTGAACTTGACTATTAACTTGTATTTAATGTATGGAAATAGAAAATATCAAATTCACTTTAAGTAGTTTAAATAGGCTCTCTACTCTACTCATCCGCTCCATTGGCAGGAAGATCACCAGCTAGCGGGTATAAAAGAGTTTGTAGCGGACAGAAAAAAAAAACACGGTCCTGCAGCTGAAGAGGGCAGTGGAAAAAAAAACAGAGTGGTGATCCAACAACAGGCCAGAGGAGTGTCACGTAGTTGTGTGGCTACAGATTAAAGTACTTGCTTAACAAACAAGTGGAAAAATCAAGCTGCTGATCCACTGACAGACAGCGAGGAGGTCATTTAGTTGTATGTTTATAGTTCAGAGGGAAAGGACAAGGTTTGAAAAAAGACTCACCCCTGTAGAAAATGAATTAATGAAAATTAGAGAATATTGTGAATTATCAGTACATAATACAATTCTGCACATCATTGGATCATCTTCGAGACGGCCGAGTCAAATTGCTGGCAATCATTTTCAGCAAAATCCACTTGAAGATCCAATCTATTCTTTAGTCCACAAAAAAAGATGAAAGGCCTCAACAAGCAGAGGAAACACAAATCAAACATCCTACCAGAAAGTTAAACCTATTCAGCTGAAGAAGTAACTAACAGCTGGTCAATTTAGAAAAAGATGGAAATCCTCACATGGGATTCACACAACATGATTTAAGTGTTTCCCTAAGACAATGGCTGATTTTATTCCAGAAGAGGACAGTATGTTCAGTTTTAATACTGCAGTGGATGAGGATCTTGTGGTCAGGATGGATTTCATAACATAAGCTTAAGGGCAACCATTTCTGCAGCATGAAAGGTTACTGCATGCACAAGAATAAACCAGAAATACAGAAAAACCTCTAGCTGAGTAGGATGTTCCCAGGCTGAAGACCTCATACTCTAAAACCCTCTCACATCACAACAGTCAGTGTTACTACACAACTGGTCTCACACGCAGGAACAATTATAGACTGAGAAAGTTTCAAATATTGCTAAAAGTTCTGGGCTTTATGTATAATTCACGTTACTGAACGCTCCTCAGAAATCCCAAGTGTGATGGTACAGACTATGGACATCATCATGTGTCCCTGAATTAAAGCTAACTCAACGGTGGTGGTCTAGGTGCAGTGTAAATGTGAGTTACCTAGGCAGGTCGGGTGCGGGTGCAGATACACCCGGGTGTGAAAATGACCTGTACTGTCAACTTTCAAAAAAAAAGAAATGCCTGCACACTGGAATAAAGCTGCCTGCGGTTCGTTCATTCAGCACAATCACGTTGCATCCACTGACACAGCAGTGATTGGCCGAGCCGCCCTGGCGTCGGGTTGTGTGGACTCTACCTGGGTGTGTGGGCCAGAGTGAAGCGGCGCCTCTGTAGGCTGATGTTGCGGTTCATCAGCAGCTTTCTGAAGAGCAACGGGGAGTTTCGGGGCGACCCGCGTGGCGAATCCTTGGGGGAGATCTTAGGGGACCCTCCTGGAGACCCCGCTTTGGACCGGTGCATGAGATGGATGACCGGCAGCCTGTTTACCCTTCGATCCTCTGACCGCTCCTCGACCTCCGACTGCTCTTCCTCCGAGCTCTCGGGGCACAGCTCACTCATGACTGGACGGTCAGCAGGCACGTAGTCAGTCCCTTGATGACTTGGGCTTGGTGTACTTTGGTCCAAGCAACGGTCTCTGATCTGTTTCTCTCTGGATGCTCACATCGATTTCACAGGACACGCTCAGAACACACTCATATGGTAAAAGTTGAGCTGTTAGTTAGTCCCTCTGGCTCTCTGCCTTGACTTCCCAAGTCCAGCTACTGTGTCTTTGGTCCACTGCCCGCTTCCTCACATGAATTTGACCACGTGAGACATGGCTCACTCCAAAAGTCTCTTGTGAATACTCTCAAAGAAGCAGATCTGAAAATCTGAATGGAGACCCAAAAGCACAGCAGCCTCTCTATCAGACGTTTCAACTTTATTTGAAATGTGATCGGCCCTTTGCCCGCTGTGTCTTCCCAAAGACCACAGTGACTGTCGTGCTGAGAAATAGACTCAAACATTAGCGTTGATGTAGGCTCCCTCCCTCTCCCAGGCTTTGTTTACATAACTGCTAGGCCTTCCCTCTCTCCAACTAAATATGGACGTCTGATTTACAGAGAGAAGCATAACATATCACCTCCTTCTCTCTCTCCCTCTCTCTCTAGTGCCCTTGCTCCCCTCCCTCCCCCACCCCTAATCTCACAGAGCATATTGTTCATCAATTTCAAACCGTGCTCCATAATTACTTCCTCTCTAAGTCCCTCCAGAGTATAAACATTAAGCTGTGGCCTGGCTCGGCCCTTCAGCCCGGCTTTCCTTTACTCTCACTCCGCCAGACTTCGCAGACTCAGGGTTTTCAGCTGCTCCCCGAGGTGCTCTTGTTGTCAAGTTGCCTATTTCCTCAGAGATGGCCTGTTTGCCTTTCACATGCTCCAAGTGTACCAGGAAGAGTCACATGAAGGGCCCCCTGCTATAAAAAGCAGAGGTAGATAAAAGCTATAAAGAGAGCATGGGTCCTGTCACGATGGCGCTCTCTATCTGTGACCAGAGGCCCCGTCATCCTCACGGCCACCCAAGGCTTCTTGTTTATCGCTGCAGAGTAAGAAAAGGTCCTCCTGTGATCTCAGGGCTCACAGCTAAACACCGGTGAGTAACTGGAATAACCTAGGGAGCCGAAACATCTGACACAGGGCTGAACCTATGACAAACAGCTGGTAGGGAGGAAAAAAAAATCTTTGGACAGAGATTTTTTTTTTATCTGATGTAACCTGTCACACTTGGTTAGAGCTACAATTTTTAATATTTTTATGGGTTTATACATGGCTATGTATTATTGAAAAGTAGCACTTGAAGATGGAAAATGTTCATTCTCATCTCATTTCTCATCCCGATGTTGCATAAAACACAAGCCTATTTTAGTCCAATGTTTACAAACAGTACAACTGTAAACTAACCCTTTTATGGCCCGAATGCACTGGGTAGTGATAACACTCCTAATGTGACCCTCCCGATTGTGTCACACTGCAGGCACCAGATTTGAAGCATCAGCAGCACTGGCACACCACAAATGTTTATGCATCATATTTTGTGTGGAGTGACTTCCATAGCGTACAGCCTGCTTCTTATATTTGGAGCTCAGCCAGCTACAATATAAAGCATTGATATTTGAACATTTGAACAATCGTATGCTACTAGATAAATGATTTGTTTAGTTTGCATTCATTGTATTACCTCTGTAGGTCCTTTTGCCAGCTTCCACTGAGCTTCTGCCGTTAGATCTGCAGTCTGTACGCTCAAGGCAGGAATGTGATAGTATAGTAGTGTCAGATGTGCTATATAAATACAATTTGATTTGAATTGAATTACCGCATCCAGTGCATTGAGGCCTTCAAGTCTTTGCCCTACTGATCAATTTCAGAATGGAAGAAGGCCACCTATTCTATGATTCCAATTTCAAGGGACAACCCTTTGGTAATTGGGTTATGTAAACACTCATGGTACTGTTAAGTGCTTTGGCATCCAAGAAATGGCATATGACAGCGAGGAATGACATCTGACAGGATGATGGATTGGGCGGATTGGGCCTTCAAAGGTGGGCGCAGCAGTAAGAGTGAAGAGGAAAAACACAAAAGATTTATTTGATATCCAAAACTTTAAAGCAACCACCAGACCGCAGAACAATTGGGAAAATATTACCAGGGACGTTATGACATAAAAATTACTTCATACGCAAAGTACAGAAAGTCACTGAAAAAAGTGTGACTAATTCTAACATGCTAACTATTGAACAAAGGAAAAATACTTTTCTACAGCAGAATCATTTTCAAGCTAAAGGATGATGGAAAAACTACCATCTCTTATATTGGGTGGGAATTTTGCACAAAACCAAACAACTTTGGAAGTTGTTTGGTCCCCCCAGTAATGTATAACATTTAAACAGTAAAATCTGACAAGAGACCGGGATGCTGAAGAACCTCTGAAGTAAAAACTTCATATTAAAGTCATTATATAAATGACTCATTGACTCGGTTTTATTGGATTCTGTGACGACGTCGGGTTTGAAACGACCCCCGGGCGTCAGATGTTTCTCCAAAAACAACTTCTCTGGCCCTGCATCAAAACTGCACTACCAACTTCTAAACAGGCGAACACATGGCCCTCTTTACAGGGAGGGAACACAATGAGAGGCATTTCAGTCCAGGCTAGCAGGAGCAGAGAAGTTGGGTGCATTGCTTTTAACCTAATAGCATGGAAAACACTGACGGGATCGATGTCCCTCAACAATCCCTCTCCACTGTGACAGGAACCAAAAAGGTGATTTGATATTTTAAAAAACACAATTAAAAAGATGGGAAAACAATGAACTCCATAACAAGACAAGCAACTACCAACTGAATTTATTTGTCTACCCACCTTTTTAATTTGTGGATTTTTTTTTTTGGGGGGGGGGGGGCAATATTTTAACTTCTATCAATTTACTTGCTACTTTACTATAATGTATAGCTACTTAGAATTTGTATACCATGAAGATCTACATCCCCGGCCATGCCAGGTCTTATTTCCAGTCCTTCTGTGCACCTCCTAGTGTTGTCAAAACACAGCACACCATGCAACAGCACAGACCAATACAGGCTATCAACAGCGCCCCCTATTGCCACATTACACACCCTCTCACAGACTATCCCTGGTTCACCACCACTGTCCACCACATGAATTAATACCACAATAAACAGATTTAGTGCCTGCCCATGAAAGAAAAACAAATACTCCAGTTGTGTCTTTGTCCAAAGTACAGCCACATTTGTCCACCTCGCATGTGCACCAGCCTCATCTGATAGCAAATGAAAGGAGTATGAAGTCATGAAACTGGCTTGTCTGCGTTCTTTGGATACTTGAAAAAGAAAAGAAAAAACATTTTGGTATTTTGATCCAATCACACACACACACACACACACACACACACACACACACACTAAAGAGACAAGTTTACAGTTTTACGCTAGAGATACAGTATTTTTGCAACAGCAGCGTGGCTGTTGTCATGGAAACAATTACAAGGGCCTTGTTTAGCTGATCTATTATAGTGATAATTGTTCAGCAATGTGACAGCGGGGAGGTAACCGCCTCAAGCAGAAGCCTTCCTTGGATCATATGCTAAAAACATATAATCCCAATGCTTCCTGTCTCTCTCTACTTTTACTATCTAATAAAAAACAATTCCCCAAAAATAACCTTCATAAAACACGCATCATGATAAATAATGGTTTGTTTCCCCATTATACCCATGTCTTTTTTTTTTTTACATTTACAGTGCCGGAGTCCTGGGACACAAAACATTTTCTACAAGCAAAAAATAATATTTGCTGCCAAATAAGGTAAAAAATAAAAAGTACAGAAAATGTGTGGGCTAGCGGAAAGCAGTTGGATATGTGTTTATCTTTTAAAAGTGTTTCAATTTTACCACCAGATGTCACTATTTACTCTATTTACATTCATTTCTACAGGAACAAAGAAAAAAATTAAAAATTAAACAGCCTAGAAAGTATAAAGAGAATCACAGTTAAATATATCCACACATCATTTTCTCTAACTGCCATGCAGAAGTATTTTGAGTCCAAACTTTCTGTGTTCACAAAGGTTCGAGGTTTCTGTGGGACACTGATAACGCACGATAATAATGTAAGATCTGGGACTCACAAGGCTCTGGAGATACAGCTGGGGAGAGTCTCTAGGCTCCTGGAGGTCTTGATGCCGGGAGCTGAGCTGATGGACAGGCGGCGTTCCTCCTCGGTCTCTTCCTGCATGGAGGGCCTGCAGCACAGCCTGGGGAGCTGCAGGGGGCCGGAGAAGAGCCTCTTCACAGCACGGCTGGCGTCGGGCTTCAGGAGAGGCTCAATGCACGTGGTCTGGTCCAAAGAGTCCCACTGTCTCTGGAGGAAACATGTTTACGATAGGAGTGCAATCAGGTGCAATGGAATGTATCAGGACTGAATCGAACAATCACACGTCAGGCTTTAGAAGGAAACAGCAGTTTCATATGATTATTAGATCACATGATTTCGTCTAAACCAGTCGAACCAGGACGCAAAGACTCATCCTGTGACGTTATTGAGATAAATACAATCTATAGATGATGCATAGACAGTGATTTGGAGATTGTTTTAACCTTTATTTATCTAGGAAAAGTTGACTGAGCACACACACTCTTTTTCAGAAACGCCCACAATTTATGACATTCACACTATAGTTAGTGGAGGTGTCCCTCCTTCTCTTTAGGTCACAATTTTCTGGACCCAAGTGGAGTTTGTTTTATACTAAACTAGGCTTCATTTATTCTTTAGAAGTGCTATCACTCATGACCCAGAAAACTACCCAAAATCCCCCATGTACTCATTTTCTAAGGAACAGCTTCAGAATCAACATCCGGTCATGACAACATGGGTTCTAATCTATGGTCTCTTTCTCAGAAAGAGATGTTCATGCTTACAAGAATTAAAACCCATTCTTTAATTCAGTGGTATTAATAATAACGATGCATTTTAGTTATAAATCACTTTTCCGATAATGAAAGACACTTGAAAAAGAATCAAATACCAGTATGGTAACCACACAGAAGCAGCGTAATAATACCATGAAATCAAAAAAGATAAAATCTCAAGACACTATAAAAACAACAGCAGATTAATGTAAGAGTAAAGAGGAAAAGGTGCGTCAAGTCAAACAGGAGTGAAAAATCATAAGAGTTCAGGACTGTATTGACTGTGGAGATTAGGATGTTGGTGTGTGTGCTGTTGGTGAGTATTGATGTGAGTGAGCATACGGACAACAGCTTCCTGGGCTTGCTTTGTTTCCCTTGGAAGGGGCCTGCTTCAGAGTGACAGGATATTAGATGGAAGAATGACGATGTAAAGTATCGTAGTGATCAGAGGTAAATTAGTTACACAATAAAACAATTCAGAAATCAGTATCTAAAAAAAACGTCCAAGCTTGGCCTTAGTGTAACTTGTTGGAGAGAAACTAAGTCAATGAGAGCCGTGGTAGCTGCTGAGATCTGAAGGCAGGTTGCACACAGGGCTGTTGTGTTTTTGCGATATTGCTGAAAATGTGACGAAGCTCGCAAAGCCCACTTAGACGTGTTTTTTGAAAGGTTTATCTGATTTCAGGCCCTGGGGCCCAGACCACCTTTAGCACAATAGGTGGTTCTCACAGCGAGATAGCGTTTGGGATTTAGCTCTTAGGGCATCTCTCTTACAACGTCAGTGTTGAGGGGAAACAGATAAGAGCCCTTGTTCTCTCCTGCATCCCGTGACCGTATCGCTCCATCTGCTGGGGAGCTCTACCTTTCCATAAACAATGGTCAGCTGGAGAGCCTCTTTTCACGGACACATGAAAATATAACACACTTACCGTTTTTATTGTTGACTATTTCCACGAGATAGATCTGAGCACAGTCTACTTGTTACATTCCTGTATGAGAAACTTCAATATTGATTGAATTTTCGAACACAACATTCATTTTCTACCGTCATTAATCAATTTCTGTCATCAGTGGCACAAATAAATGTTGCGCTACTGTGGATTTACTTGTATAACCAGGTCCTTGAGTGGTTATCAAACCTCTTTGTGACAAGCAGGGGTGTATTATAACATACAAGACTGCATTGAGCTATTCCACAATAACACAGAAGAGTACATGTGAATATGACCACATGAGCAAAACAGTCAAAAAGAGAGACCTTGTTTCTTATATAATGGTTTATGGCAAATCACAGGCCCATCGCTGGTGGCAGTGACAACGTTAGGAATAGGATTCAATGAGCCTGAGCCCAAGGGCACAGACAGAGTTTCAAATTTAGTTTTTACAAGCTAATCTTCTATATAGTATTTCCCTAAGGTCTAGGCAACAACCTTACCTCCGTGAAGTTGAAAAACTTTCTCCTCCTCATACTTGTCACTTTTCAGCTACTGTGCCACAGAGCAACTGGGAGAGAGCTACCACAGAAGACAGAGGGGAACCAAACCTAAAGTCAGATATAAAATGCTCAACGGCATCAGTGTTTCCTTGGACTGTCACCATTTCTCCGCCTCTTCAGAATGAACAAGAAGCACAGACAACTTTCCCGTCACCCATTCAAGTTTGCATCTCAGCTTTTTTTCCCCCTGCATGCCAGTCTCTGAATTGTGATCAGATCAGAGATAAAAAAAAAAACAGACAGAAAAGGAGGCAGAGAGAGGAGACGGCGAGTAAAGATATTAGCTGGCTGTGAGATGGGGGGAGTGGAGCGGACTTCATGACAGGCCATTCTTCAGGCGTGTCTATCTGACTGCAGGATCAGAGGACCTCACACATCCAGACCTTCTGGTTGGGTACGACTCTGGCTTTGATCAAACTGCCTTGAATCTTTCCATAACATTTACAGCCTAAATGCAGCTTTGGGCAGAGCTATATTTAACAGGCTCTGAGTCCCCGTTAAACACATGATCCACAGGAGCGGTTGTGAACTTTGATAAGCCCTCCTTATTTTTAGCCTCTCATCCACATCTACTATCAAAGACTCTTTCAGGTTGCTATTCAACTTTAAATCAATCAGGAGTAATAGCAGCAACCAAACCCAGAGATATGGATGCATGCAAAACACAGCAAGTATTATATGGATATGTATGTACAGCAACTATTCAATAACTTCATCGATAGTGACCCATGAAATAAAGCTTCAACCTAATCCTGGACTGCACAACATATCAACCTGAAAGCAAGATGTCCCAGGAGGGTCTGGCAGGACACACTGGAGGATCATTGGGCCCATTAGCTCCATATTTGGACATCCCGACAATCGCGAGGGGAATCCCAGATCTGAGCCTCGGTCGGGACTGATGGTCGCCCCAGATCTGGTAGTGTGAAGTGTGAAGGGTTTGCAGATTCAGTCTTAACCACCACGACCGACTCTGACTGACTGAATGTGTCGAAGTCATACAGTACGTTGGGTGCTTTTAGTGTTGATTTTTAGCGTGTCCTTTGGCCCTGTAGGATTGTATTGGAGAGCCGTGCACCCAGGCAATCAAGACTTAAGTAGCTAGTTAATGAAGCAGTTATGGAAAAAGATGGGAAAATAAGGTCCAGGTCGAACATGGACAGAGTTCTGCTTTAAAATAACCTTCTCTAAGTTATATACGTATAGAATACAGTATATGAGAAGACTAACCTAACACTTCTCTCTCTAACCTCCATTTGGCTCACTGCTGGTCTCTCTCCTGTAATGCACCACGTCTCTGAGAAAGGGACTGGTCAAGAAGGGGGCTGAAGAGGAGGCTAAGGCAAAGGGCGCCATCTACAGGACAGTAAGAACAGTTTCACTGCACTGTTGGCAGAGGACACTTAAAGCATCTTTGACTCAAGCTGCCATAAACTTACTGTAGAAAATATAATGGACTCATATGGACTCAGGTTTTCATGTGTTGGTCATACACAAGCAGTCTTTCATGGTTTGAGCAGATAGCAGTTCAATAACACATTTAAACACATTTTTGGACAAATTGCTTTTATAAAGTGTTGCAATGATGACTTCCCTTTATAGAAACAGATGGAGGAACAGAGATAACGTGTTTGACAGCGTTCCTCAGTCCTAAAAAAACATGTGCTGTATCTCAAGACCTCATACAAAGTGGTAGTAATGGTCCCTGTGTACCAGGGGTGTTTAAGGCCTGTGCAGTGTTGGTCATTCCTTGTCGCAGTAGCTCCTGAACTGCCTGATGTCTCGACCCGCTCCACAGACAGAAGGCTTGGGGCCCTGAAGAAACAGACGACGGTGGAGGTCAAAGGTCGGGAAGCATATATAGAAACTATTTTACAATGAATAAGTGCAGCACAGGTTTATTTACAGATCGAGGACACAGATTTGATGAATACAGTAACTGTACCTTGTACATGTTGCAGACCAGAGTTATGAGAGAAGAGAAGGCTTTTGTCTGCAGGTCATCTGTGTGCACCTGCAAAATGATAACAAGACGTGTCTTAAAAACATACAAAGATGCATGACTTGGTGTAAGGTGCACAAAACCTTAGCAATGGAGAAAAAGTCATATGGTCTGATAAGTTGTCTTTCACCCTTTTCCTACATCCGGACAGGTTTTATTTGGAGAAAGGGTCACCCTAGGGTGCAAACACTGTTACATCATGATGTATATCACATATCCCAAGATGATAATATCCCCATACACACTGAAAAATCAATTCAGGATTCATGAACAATGGATAACCAGATCTAACCTTTTCTGGAAAGCAGAACTGCTCACTCAATAGGTGTCTCCTGACTGCAGGCAACCTGAACCTTTTGGGTACTTTTTCGAGCAGGAACCTTTATAGTTCCCCAAAAGAGTGTGAGGTTGCTTTCCGACCGCACCAAAGTACCAGGGAGATTAAGAGATTACGTTTGGTTTCACACGTCATTTAGGTACGACAACCCCACAACAACGCCAATTTCAACACGGCAAACATGGAGGAAGTTCAAGCAGCTGAGGTGTTGATCCGCCACAAAATAAAAGGTTGGATCTAAACCGATCTCTTATTCTAAAGAGTGCCACAGAGTCTACAGGTTTTGCCACTGAGCTCCTTGGAGACTTACCCCGTTAATGGTCACCCAGGGCACATATTGGTGTGGAGGTTTCAGGGAATTGGTCATCACGGCATTCTGATGCATCAGCTGGTTGCCCAGGTCTCCTTTCACACAGCTCATGACGCTGTCCCAGCTCAAATCAGGGGCAAATAGCGCCACACACTGGAAACGTATTGATAGATACACACATCACTGGACATGGTGAGCAAGTGATGGACCAAAAACATAGCTAAGAAGACCCAGAACTGAGGACACACACACACACACACACACACACACACACACTTACGCTCTGGGCTGCCTTGATAACATCAGTGGCAGATTCCATACAATAGATGACATAGAAGGCGGCGCTGGTCATGTTCATGACACAGGTCTGAGGGTTGGAAAACAGAAACCATTCGGTCAGAATTGGCTGAGTGTCAACAGGTTTGATTGATAATCAATTGACTTCCTTTCTAATGCAGTATACAAACGTGTAGCATTTCAAGGACTTGATGGATGAATCATGCTGGTATTTTATTTGTGGAAGTACCAGGATTTGAGAAACAACTTTACCTCGATCATGTTGCCTAGACACTCCTGCGGTCCATGCTGGCAAGTGAAAACATACTTCGTTCCATCAAATGATTCCTGGGGAAGACAAATAATTTCACTCGATAATAACACACACACTACTCACTAGTTTTTTAAAAAGGTATGAATGCATACAGTACAGTTTAAACAATATTTCAGAACTGATCATTTGTGCTTGGTGCATGAATTCCTAAACTGGATAAAATAGTTGAAAACATTTTTAAAAGCGCTACTTAAAAAAACCCAAATCAATGCAAAAGACGTGATCACACATTTCTTAAAGATAGCACAAGCAGCCCTTAACCACTCCCGATAGAGGAACTGATATTCTGAGGTAGTTTTGCGTTGCTCGGTTCATTGCTTACATGTGCATTGCCGAAGGGAACCAGAGTGACTTCCAGGATGTCCGGCAGCAGGATCCAGGAGGGGAACAGCATCTCGGTGAGGAAGCCTCGACAGCCCGGACATAGACTCTCATAGTAGAGCCCTACCTGGACTGGATCTGCATTCTGACGGGATCTGGTGAAATTAGTCTCAAGGCACTGCTTCAAAACCTACCAAGGGAGGAGGAGGAGGGGGGGTGAAGTTAAGGTGTGAAGTTAACTCTATGCATGGTACTTTCCTCAAGGCACTGTACCAGGAAATTAAAAGGGAAGAACGGAGGAGGGGTGGGTGGGTTCATGCTACACAGACATGTTGAGGCAATAAACAGTTTTCTATCCCACTATGGGGCAGTAAATGTCTCACCGTTAATACCCACTGAGGGCAAGAACACCCATCTACACTGTCAATGTATCTTGTTTTACTGTATGTATGTTGTATGCACTGTGACCTTCTCTGTGTAATGTAAGGAACTAATAAAGTATGACAGAGAGAGAGAGAGAGAGAGAGAGAGAGAGAGAGAGAGAGAAAACCTGCTGTGTAAATAATGAAACATTAAAACATTAAAAAGATACACACAACACCAACGCATCTCTCAGTGAAACGTCAGTGATCTTACCCCACATTGGACGGCTGACTCCAGAGAGGAACACCACTGTGATGGAGAGTAGGAGCAGGACGAGGAGGAGGAGGAAGAGGAAGAGGAGGCTGACCAGACAGTCAAAACCAGCAGCAGGAGTGCCTTCATGTCGCTTTCTGTACGCTTGAAACAAGCTGGTTACCAAACGACCGCGCAACTTTAATATAGCACCGGGCGCTTCCTTGTAGGTTGTCCATTTTGTGATTGGCTCTCAAATCACGTGATCGGGCACAGCGTCACTTGGAGCTGGCAGAGAAACTTGTCGGCGTTTCAAAGGGGAACTGAAACTGTGGAGTTGGTGGCATGGTCAGGTCAGGTTCAGGTGTTGGCACAGTCTGTCAGCCGGTGACTCGAACATAATTGTTGGTGTAGTGTCGGGAGATTCACACCATGCGTGATTTACTTCTCTTTAGTTCGCTCGTAGATCATTTCTCAATCGCCAGTAGTTGTACAGTATATACTGTATTTGTATAGCTACCAGAATGAGCTTTTATGGTCGGTTAAAGAATCAGTTTACACCCGGAAATCATTTATCAGCTATATAGTCGTAAATAAAAAGGCAGGCAAAATATATATACCCTGCAGTCCGTGACCAATATGAACAGGAATCATTCATTGATTTATGTTTTTTTGTTTTCCTTAAAGACCCTATGTCAATATAACTTGCATCATATTGTTCGCCTTACTATGATGTATACTATGGATTTCATATCATGAAAGTTTATATCAGGTTAATAAGGTGGGTATACTCAAAACAACTGAAAAAAAGAGGTAGGTTCACCCTCCACTACCACCCTGACCCCCTGAAAAAAAAGTGGTATTGTCAATGCTCCTACATGGATGTTTGGGCCTAGTGTGTTGTCAAGGAAGTGTTTTCACATTTCAGAGAAACAGGATTAATGAAATTTACTTGGAAATGTTTCTTGGTGTAGCAGTCCCACGTTGAGGGCCCAATTCCTTGTTTTTCTTGTATTGCGGGCTGGTCTAGTTGGCATGTGGTTGTAACATGCCTCAACTCAGTTCCTCAGTCTAGCAGTGCATGGGTCTTGCTCAAGAGAGTCATAGACTCATAAGAGTCATATTGTCGCATGCAGTCATAAGAAATGCACATGGCAGCAGAATCATCATACACCCCTGATTGTTGTGAAAGATTTACCTATGGTGACGGTCACATGATCCCTCCAAGCTAAAAACAGGACAAAGAACAAAAGCAGGGACAAAAAGACAGGACACAACAAGAAATGGCTGAGTCTGCATGCCTGCTTCACTGATTTTACTTAACAGATCAAAGGAAAGTGGAGTCTCTCTTACTACTTCAGCTTTGAAACAAAACACACACACATTTATGTTTTTATTTGATTTACACCTATAGTCAAAAAGCCACACTGGAAATAAAGTGATCTTAATACTGTAATAATGTGTGTGAATGAATACATACAGTATGCATTTAGTTTTGCCCCAAATAAATCCAATTTTCTGCTAAAATGTGAGTGATAGGAATGAGAGATGGCATCGTCCTTGAACCCGACTAAAGACAGCACCTGAGTGTCTGAACTATGATCCAAGAGTTATGATTGAACTATGGGCCTCATGTCTTGTGACAGTGACAAGGTGATCAGGTGGGTGGGATAAAGTCGAAGTAGAACACAAAACCCCACAGACACCGGATCTCATTTTATATATCTTTTATTGTCTTTTAAAATCATTGCATCAACCTAAAGAAAGAACCGTACAGATGAAAGAGTACCTGTCTGAGGACAAACACAACTCCAAAGCAAGCTGTACATGAGAAAGAAAGAAAAGGAGGGAAGGAAAGAAAATAATGTCGCATCTGAATTAAGACAGACCAAAGGAGGAAGGAAAACACAAGGGAAGAGAAGAATAACCATCTTACGTGCATAGAGATTGTGCACACCACAACCAATAGGCCTCTACTGGCTGAACCAACAGTGCTCCCTCTGAGTTCAATTGCACTTTGGTGTAGAGTAGCTTTGTCTGACTGCCCCATTCATTTCCATTCACCATTTTGAAAGAAAGAAGACCACATCACACTACACAATAAGAATCATACATCTGTTGCTGTTGTTGAGGCTGTGATACACCGGGCAACCTTGTGGGCAACATGGCAGGGCACCAAAAGAGACATAGAGGAAAATGCAATGCAAAACTGCAATAAAATGTATCTGGACAACAAGATGTTGTCAGGTAATAAGTGTAAGAGTGTAGAGGAACCTCCTTGGGTATCGCTGCCCTTCAACAGTGCCCAGAACATTGCCAAATGCATCACAGCCAATCTTGTCTCCAAAGCAGAGTTGGGTCATGAAAATGTACTACTGTACACCAGTGGAAAATACTACAACATTCACATCAAATCAAACAAATGGCAACCTTTCAGGTCGAAGTTTAGACTGAGTGATCATTTGAGGCGATTAGATACAAGCAGCAAGAGGGAAATGAAAGTGTAGTTTTAAAGTGAGTCACCACATTTTCCAAATAAGGATAGATTTTTAAAATTCTATTTTGACAGACATCAATTTATCAATTTTTGTCTCCTGCTTTTTGTATTATTTGCAGTTTTGTGCAAAATCAAGAATATCATGCCTCTTCCAACTTTAAGTTCTTGACTCAATCCAAAACTATACACATGCATTTTCACCGAGTGGTGTGTATCTGCTCTTATTCACAATATGTGGGGATCATCCCGTATAAAATCTCTGAACCGAGTCCTGACTCGAGACACATGGCAAACCCATCCTGAAATCGACCATACACATATAAATGTAAATCTTACATGAACACAATAAAATTCAATGGCGTCTCAAGTTAGGATTCAGTCCTGCATATACAAGGCTCAGTGTAAGATGAAGTAGTCAGCAGGTAAAGAATGACAGAGACGAATGAAGAAACATCTAAATGAGGAGGCCCACTCTGTAGACCACTCTACCCTCTGGGACCATGGTGGAAATTATCTTGTTGAGTTATCTTGTTGACTAATGGTGGTAATATTTATGCTGTCATATTGAGGGAGCACTGTTTTGACAAGTAAAAAAAAGAGGAACGAATCAAAACAGGAAAGAGAACAAGCAGTCATAACATTTTCAAGTTTAAAATGACAGAAGAAAAAAAGAAATATAAATCAAATCAATCTATCACAGCCACTTTAAGGGACAGACAGATTGATTCTCAATCGCATACTTGCTATTTGGTTAATTACATATTGTAAACATTTGTATTTTTTCTTTATGGAGGAAAAATTCAAGCTAGCTTATTTTTTCTTTATAGGTTCTGTAAGGTTATCATTAACAGATATAAACAAACAAAAATAACAAACACTTGGACAGACAAATCTATCAGCTTTTTTAAAAAGCCAGATAAAAAATAACAAATATACTCAGGCACCATAAATGAACACTTTCTAATGCCATCATTGTTCCATGTACAAAGGTCTGTGTATTTCAAAGGAGTGCTTCTGAACCATTGAATCATGTACCTTTCTCGAGTGTTGTGTATAGCTTGGCCAGATTAATGTGTTTACCATCTGTCTTCTTGTAGGGCACGAGCGTGCTGCTCCAGACCGAATGCCCCTCTTGACAACAGCAACCACAGAGATATACCACGGTAAGAGGGCTAACGTTGTGACACGACGTTGATACATCAGTGTCAACGTTGTGTAACAGTTTAACAACATGCTCTATGGTAGATCTCTATCGCCGCTACTATGTTCACTCCACCCTAAGTGTATCCTTTGTGGTGCAACTTAAACACTGCCTCTACTCACAAAACCAGAAACTTTCAAATGAAATGAAAATGTTCGAGAAAAAAAGCAATAACTCTCAAATGTCTAATAAATGCAAAGCAGCATTTAACAAATAGACTCAGCTCTGTAAATATTAACACATATACTTGAGCCAGCCTCAACCTCTGTACGCATCATGCTTATTATTTTTACATTAATGTAGATCAACTGTGTCCAATGAAACCACATAGCTTGTTGCTGATCATGATGAAGCTCATTGCAGCTGATTAGTAGAAATGCTTGCGTTTCGATAAGGAAAACTGCTTGCCCTGTTGTATACAAAGCAGCTGCGGAGCAAGTCAAAAAATCATGTTCACATCAAAGCCTTTCTGATTTGTTTCAAGCATAATCCAAATCAGAATTACATAATCCAAAAATATAGATATCTAAGGATATATTTCAAAATATTTATTTTCTAATATGCCTCTCGTTCATCAAACCTTAATAGACACCAAATATGTTTCTTGTAGTCAGTGAAAGATGTGCTTTGTGTATGAGGCCATTTCAAGAAATATACTTTACAGTGTACCAAAGCTGATGAAAAAATATTTGTAATTCCTTGAATGAACATGAAAATGTTTTTCAAGAAGCTCAAACGCTTTTCTGATAAAATGACCCAGATCAGAGTTCAAAATCTATCAAAAGTGGTGCTAAAATCTCAAGTCTTCATCATCTGCCTATTTCATCTCACTAGGATTTCATCAGTTTCATGTCTGTGATTAACGTTGCATCTATGGCAGCTGAAAGACTAAATCAGATGATTAAATGCGTTGCAAAATATCCATCTTAACAATTTATTTAATCTTCTATTCAGTTTTAAATTTGTTGTAAGAATTTTGCAGAACTGGGGCAGATCTCTACTTGATTCAAGACAATGTCACTTGATTCATGAAATTCTTGAAAGAAGTTGAGGTGCTTTGGAGTCAGCTGAAACTGTCTCACCCATTGGCAGATTTATTTCCTATTTGTTTTAAGAAAATTAAATGACTTGATAAGTTGGACAATTTTGCTGTGTGGACAAAACCTGCATAAAGAGCCAGTAGCTCTTAAAGTTTGTTTTAAAAGTATTCAAGAGTTTATATATTGTAAAACTACGATCATGGATATCGTCATTCCACCATTGTTTGGTCAAAAGCATCAGAATTACATGACAGTTGCTGACCACCAAATGTGTATACTGTAATCAGGTACTCCAATATCATAAAGACAAAGTGAGAATGTCAATCATTCCTGATATACTGTATGGAGAGAGCTTATAAACAAAAAACACTATCGAGGACAACTGAGCTTCACTGATGCAACCTGGGGTCAGTTAGGGTTGTTGGAGTTAGACACACGGGTTAGTGTGTGGAACGGAAAAAAGTGCAGTCACAAAAATGTTGGTCCAACGGACAGTATAATGAATGCGTCAGCAGTGGTGGATGAGTCAACCAGCTTGCTAGTTCACAGGGAACTGAAATAGAAAACACTGAGATGCTGCTTGCGTTAACTTGAGAGCTTATCAAATGAGCTTAGGTTTCAAACAACCGCGCTGGGCCACTGATGTGTAGTGTTCACATTTCTATCTTATCTGGGTTTTATTCAAAAATATGCTTGAAATATCCAACAAACGTCAAGGAAAAACTAGCTTGGTTGCTCAGTGAGGACGAGCACCAGGCTACTGTACAGCCCCCACCATAAAAAGAAGGAATATGTAACAACTAGAGATGTAACAAAGAGGCACAACTAAAATACTCTCCATTTACTTATCTATAACATGCACACTGTCTTGCTCAGTCACACACACACACACACACACGCAACACGCACACACACACACAAACAACAACTATGCTCATTTGCCAGTTACCCTAAAGGTTTAGATAACTGGCAAACGCATGAAACAAGGAGCACAGCATGTGGTGGTGGTGGCACCATCTTGAGGAGCAACGCTCCAACGACAATGAGGAGAAGAGATGAGCTCATTACGATGACAAAAGGCACTTCTTATCTTTCTCAATGAACAAACTGTGTTTATAGCCCTCTCATCAGAAGCACCGCTGTCACTGACACTTTAATTCTTGGGGTTTTCTTCTTGCCAAGAACTGTGCAAAGTACAGATTATTCTTGATTGAAATCAAAATTCTGTCTTTCAAATTTTTTTCTGAAGGGTTTCATTTCAAAATGGGATTTATATGTTTTGGGGGGAAAAAATGCTACCTGAAATTCATTACTCAATATTTCAAAAACAGAAATGAGTCTATCTTCACAAATATTGTTTTTTGGAAGCATAGGTCTTAACTCGCCTATGCTTTAACTTAACTCAAATTTGATAGTAACCCATAATGTACTTTACTTTCATGCCTGTTAAGAATAGGTCAATTTCTTTTTCAAATGGTGAATATCTCATTTTGGAATGAAACTCATCTTCATTTCCACCCCTTCCCAACTCAAAAATAGAAGTAAATTGAAATGCCAAACATGCAACCTTCAAAAAATGTTGCACTTTTTCCTTTTCCCAATGACTTTAAACTATTCTACACCCATTCTACAAAAATACCTATTTCTTTTTTCTTTCTTTTTGGCAATCTGGGTCTACTAAATGTAGGAAATGTAAGAGATTATTCATCTCCATCTCCAGAAATCCAAAATCACTTCTGTAAATCACTTCATATTCAATTTCCAAAGGGCATTATGCGATGCCTCTTTTGATTGGAACCTTTTCATCGACCACAGAATGGTTACTGAATAATCCTGCTTCCACACAAACGGACTGTGCTTTAAAGAGAGATAGAATAGAGATGGTACAATCTTTACCTCAAGCCACATGAACATGAAGGAACAGGAGAAATCCACTGCCACAGCACAGAACGTGAGGAGGGAATTGCTCTGGGAACTGTGTCTGTAAATCTAAAACCTATTCTTACCCACATACTATTGTCTTGTGCATAGTCCTACAACACAACATATATGCACTGGAAAAAATACAGCACGAGTATCAACCACTAGTGCCAAGTTAAAAACAATCCAAAAGAAGGACTCCATGCATACTGTACTAGATAATCTCTCAGACCACTGTGGCCATACTAAATGGCAAAGGATTGGTTCTTTTTCTTTTTTTGCTACATGAAAAGACATCCTTCATTTGGCTCACATTAGCTGGATACTGTGCATCCTTAAACAGAATCTAAGAGCATAGCAAAGGTGTGGAAAGAAATACAGCGATGAAACTGTGCCAGGTCACATACTGACTGCACGTGTCTGTATGCTTACGTGAGTTATATTACTGCTTCTCTTTCTTTTTCGTTTTTTTTTTTGTACATCAATGTTCTACATCTCTGTGAGTCAAGTTTGTGACAAAAATGAAAAGTCGAGCGCGGGGGGAGGGGGGGAAGTACCGTGTGTAACTCTGCATCAAAAAACATTAAAACATCTGCAAGAACGTTGTACCAATAAAACAGTCTGCCTAGCTAAAGAGACGAAGCAAATACAGTACCGAAGATACAATAATCACATAGATTGATGCTCTATAAGTGTCTTTAGCATATAGAAATAAACACATTTAGAGGCGCACTAACAGTTATGCCTTTAGTCAATGGCTACAGGTGGCTACAGTATTAAAGAGGATGAAAAAGAGGGAAGAGTAAGTTTGAAACAAAGAACAAGCTTGATGCAGGAGTCTTTCCATGATCCATGATTTCAGCAGGAGGGAAACCTGAATCATATGGAACTGCATTTATCAATGTACCTTCTATCTAGTGTATTGTGATTACAATATATTTATATATATTCACAATAAACCAAATATGTACCATGTAATTCTATTCTGTAGCATTTATGCTGTACCTCATCAATTCAAAGAGAGGCCCAGAGTGAGAGAGAGAGAGAGAGAGAGCAACTAGCCACAGCAGTTGGAAATAAAGATCTTTTCATAAAAAATATATATGTATTTTTTAAAGCTGTAGCTTTGTCTATGTAGACAACCATTCCTTCCCTCCGTCCTTCTCTCCCTCCGTCCAAACTCAAAGTGTCCCCTTCTTCTTGTGACACAGGCTTGTGGTCATTCAAAGCTATTACTATGGCACTTAAGCAAGCTTTAAATTGAAACTATCGTTTTAAAACCCCTAACACCATTAACTCCCACAATCCCAGCATTCCTGCTTTCTCCTCCCCCCACCCACCCACATCCCCCCAGGCTCCAGTGACTACTTCCCCCTGGTCCAAGGTGTCTTTGCCGCCTTCGGAGATGTGAAGCAAGCAGCCTAGTTATCCGAGCCAGTCCTTTCTGTGGATGACATCTCAGGCTTTTGTCTAAGGAGAGTGTGCAGGCAGTCTGGGGATGACAGCTTGGGCCTTTGTCTAAGGACAGTTACCAGACGTTCAAGGCAAAAACAAAAGCTCCACCTGTAATCTTTCCCCTTATCGGGTCTCTCTTCCTCCTCCTCTTCTTCTCCGTGATCTCTCTCCATCTCGCTATAAATCATTTTCTGTGTGCTTATTTTGTCCTCCTCTAACAACAAGTCTATGTTTTTTCTGTATCAAAGATATTTTCTTGTGGTTTTCTCACAGTTTTCTCATAACTGTTCTCATAACTGTACAGTCATGGCTGGCTAATGCGCCCCCCTCCCTGTGTCCCTGCTCACCGCGTCAGCCAGGGTAACTGTACAGTGCTTAGTTGGTGGTAGTAGTGTGCTTTTTTTTCTTGATGCCATGCTGTTAGCAAGGAGTGCTCTTAGCTAGACTGGGGTCAGGGTGGGAAATTAGCACCAGCCACCAGCCAAACACTGGTGAATTTTGGTCATGGCTGTTGAGTCTATTCTACCAGCCATTTTAACAGGTTAACCACCATTATTCAGACGTCGATTTTTTTTTTCAATGCAAATGAGCGAAAAAGTAAAGTTTCCCACATCGGTTGGAGTCCTATACTGCTGGTGGCTCATTCATCTGGGGTGCTGGTTCTGATTCTGAGAGCGGGCCAGAACTGGGTAGGCAAGGTTTACATTCAGCTGGTCGTTGTGTTGGACCAAGGAGACGTTTTTGTAGTGGAGCACCAGGTCTTTGAGGGAGGAGTACAGGTTGTAGGGCTCAGCAAATCCATATCCTGTGGCCGTCTTGTAGATGACGCAGTGCTTGGCGTCACCCTCCACACTGGAAACAAGGAGAGAGAGATTCATGTTCAGATTCCCAGATACTCTACATTCACCCAAAAGGAAATGTGTCCATACACACTACTTATTGCGGTGCAGCAAAAGTGTGTGTCATATTTAATTCAACAGATACGGCATACCTTTGAAAAATGGTAAAAAGTACTATTAAAGGAAAATTCCACCCTCACTTCCACTTCAGTTAGTGATTTTCTACATTTCCCAGATTGACTTTCGACAACCCCCAGAGAACTAGAACTGAACTTGTTGTATTCACACTGTGGGTTATAGCGAAGGTGGAGAGTGATAGTGACAGTAAGAGCAATGGTCTCAAACCAAAACCTGACGTTTACTATTGATGTTTTAGATCATTTATTTTTTTCAGCTCCATTGTAGCTGCGCTGGAAATATCTCAACATGTCCCGTGTTTGACCAGTTATCCATGAGAAGAAAAATATACCAACAAACAACAGAATGGGCCTAAAAATGCAAGGCACATCTTCACCATATTACTGTTTTTAGTGTTAAAGAGTGAACAAAAAAAGCATAGCAATCACTGGCAGTGTGAAAAAACACTCACACCACAGAACAGGCGAAGGAGCCCTTCTGTGATTGGCTCTCACGGATGAGGAAGGTCCCGTCACATTTGCCTCTCAGCATCTCCTCGGCCTGGGTGCGTTTGATGTCACCCACGTACCAGGTGCACTCATCATGGTGGGGCGAGCCCTCATCCTCTTCGACCAATGAGTAGGAGCTGGAAACACAGAAACAAAGCAGCACTCGTTAGGTAAGACTGACGATGGAAAAACTCGTTTTTTCACCTTTCACACCGTCCACACATTAAGCACTGAACAAGCAAGTTAAGCTCACTCACCACTTAAATTACAATTTGAGATGCTATTTAAGTTGCTGAGCAGCTATTCCATCTCACACTTACTCATCAGCATCATTCTTTATGCCCAGCCATTCATTGATCTTCTTCTGCCTTGTGCCCTTCTGTGTCAACCATCTGCAAAACCAGAACACCATGGATTAAACACCGACATCCTGCTTACTACATGGACAACATTTAAGAGAGTGTGTGTGCACGCATGTGTTTGTGTTTGTGTGTGTGTGTGTGTGCCTGTATGTATTGTCTAACACTGGAAGCAAAACACAGACTCAAGATTTGACTCCTTAATTCTCCTTACATCAGGTATTGGTCTCTGATCTTGCGGAGCTGCATGAGATCAGGCTTGAGGCTGTTCATCTTCTTGTCGATCTCCCTGTTATCGGAGACCTGCTGTCTCAGGTCTTGCTCCAGCTTACGCTTGCTGTCGTGGATCTCCGTCACCCGAGACTTCAAACGCTCTGAGTTGCTCTGGATCCTGATTTAGGAGGATGACAAAATTAGTCTGAGCAAGTTTTCTTCAAATAAATAAACAGATTTGTTGACATTATTTTGTTTGGTAGAGCTCTACTATGATAGCTTGGTTCAGTGGGATTGGGTTTTTTCAGTATAATTCATCATATTAAAGGTTGAATTACTCTAGGACTGGGACTGCAACGTGGCCATTTCAGAATGACTGTAGAAGGGGAGCTGTGACATTAAGTAAAACCAAAGGATGTAAGAATCCCATACAGAATTTGTGCAGAGACAAAAACTGTTGTCAACAGCACACCAATGTTCTTCACACAAGTTTGTCTGTTTTACTTTTGGATCTCCTTTTTGTTGCCCTCTCGTTGGAACTGCTCCAAGGACTCCCTGCTGTAGCGCTCCTGAGTCTCACACTGCTCCTCAAAGATCTTGATGGTCTCATTGAAGGCCTCAATGGCTGTGCGCTTCATCTGCAGCTCCTGTGGAAGGAAGCAGATTGTTATGGTTTAGTGTCTTTCACTCAAATCATATAAGGAGGTGTCAGTAAACAGACCTACATTCTTTTTTTTTCATGGCTGGTGGGGTGGAGGTGGTGAAGAAAATCTATGATCGTTGTACCCTGAATAAAATAACTTGAGGTGAGCAATTATCCAGAATACACTATAGCACATTCACTGTTGTGTGTGTGTGTGTGTGTGTGTGTGTGTGTGTGTGAGTGTGTGTGTGTCCTTGTGTATCTGTCCTGTGTCCTGTGCGTTGAATTCACCTACCTGTGAGGTGCGTGTGTATTCCTCGTACAGCGAGTCGTACTCCCGGCTCTTCTCCTGGTACTGCTCATGGTAGACCTTCAGCTGCTCTCCAACCTCCTCGATACTGTTCTCCTTCACCAGCTGGGCGGCACAGAAAAGCAGATACACACAATAATACACACAGTGTTTACAATGAATGAATAACATCTTTATTATGTCTGTGAGTTGTGACTTAAGACTCACTTGTTCTTATGTTGCATGTAAGAGCATTCGGCGTTGAACACAAATCAAGGATGAAATAAAATCTGATGAAAGTCAATACTTGAACAGTAAAGGTAACATCAACCTGATAGGGTGGGGGGGATCGGTGGACTATACTATACTATACTATACTATACTATACTATACAGTGCATATTTGTTCGCTTTGATACAAAATGGGGGTATGTAGTATATGTGACACACATGGGTGCAAAATCACAGCGGCACAATAGATTTTGAATTTCTTTCCATTCCTTTTTTTCAAATTTGAGGGAGATTTGAGCAGAGCAGCTACCCAGGTTGGTGTTTTGGCACAGGAGCAGATCAGAGGCTAGCAAGGAGCAGAGAAAAGCTGAGGAAGCTTTAGCCACTAAGGACAGTGTATTGGATGAGAGCAGTCCCAATCCCTCTGAGCCGATGATGTTTGATGCTGGGCCTGTGAAATGCAGTGAGGGCCCAAATCCCAGAACAGAAAAAAGTAACAGGCGATTTTCTAAAGGTTGGACTGTTCTTGTTTAGCATCCACCGGGGATAAAACAAACAAGACTGGGAACGATCATAAAGATGCTTATCTTGCATAGATAGTAATAGGAAAATACCATTGACAGTCAACTCCAAAATGCAATAGAAACTAAAAGAGCACACAGGAAATCAACTTTAAGAACATAGTGATGCATTCATCAGAAAAATCTCTAAATCTCTAGAGACATCTTTTATGCTGATCGAGTCTATGAAAACGTGTGTTCCTCAGTAGAGTTAGTGGATTTTAAAAAACTGTGTTTATAGCTCTGGCCAGAGTTTATCCAAAAATACCACAGCAAACATTAAAACATTTCATGATGAAATTGACAGAGACCCATGTTTTAAGCAGGCCATGTGTAATGTGATTGTTGAAACTATTGAAACTACTACTACTACTTTGCGACAGATCAAACTGAAGCATATTCTGTAGTGTATGTACAGTCACCAACCTGTTGGTATTTGGATATGGGGTAGAGGAGCTTGGTGTCCAGCTTAGCGTTGTACTGGGCCAGGGACTCGTGGCGGTAGTGGTTGATGAGGTCCACTACAGACAGGAAGGTGAGAGGCTCCGAGAAGCCGTACTTCCCCTCCTGGTGGTAGACCTTTATTAGTTTGTTGTTCCCTCCTTTCCTGTAGGGGGAGACAGGAGGATAAGTCAAAATGAGGATGGAAAGCAAATAAGGCAGAAGGGGAAATTTGGCTATATCTGATCCATGTAAAATACTCCACTTGCATGCCCATCGCCCAGTTAACTTTTAATGGCTCAGATACTGTTTGCTTCCAGTGGAGGTTCGCTCCCTTTAACAGCTGTGGCAGCCATTTTTTGTTACTCAGTAACTATTCTGTTATTTCAGTTGGTGGTGCAAAATGATATGGGGAACACAAAGTCAATATAGCTGGTCTCCAACAACAAAGTTTGAACAAAAAGCAGAAGTGTTGCTTTACCTGAGGGTGAGGGTGTACTCGCCCTCCAGTTTACTGGAGGCGTCTCGGACCAGAAAGGTCCCGTCAGGAGTGTCTCGCAGCTTCTCATTCACCTCCTCTCTAGAAATACACCATTAACACTGTCAGTGATTAGATCCAATTAAAGAACCAAATAATCATAGAATTTTAGAGATTTAGAGATTTCTATACAATATTTCTAATAATTTTCCACAATCAAAACCATGTAATAAACCACACGCTACTGCCAGAGGAAAATAATCACAGTTTACAAAATAAGAATTCCCCAAGTCAGAAGACATAGAGCTATTGTTGTAAAGTGGCCCTATAACTTTGTGTTATGCACTGAATGATTTTAACATCTTTTAACGTAATGTAGGTACTATTGGGTGATTTCAGTAGACTGAAGATCTATAGCTCATACATATGGTAGTAATGACCGATACTGGGAAAAATAGCATCTACTTGAATTCATATATTCATGGCACAGTAAAAGTAATTTACCTGGAGATTTCTCCCCAGTACCACTCAGCATCATTCAGCAGACTGCATGTGTCTGTCATGGTAGATGGCATTGTTTTTGACTTCACTGGCTTTGCTGGGAGTGCTGGACACACACATACACAAACACATACACACACAGACACACACAGAGAGAAAACCATTAAATGGAATAAAAGTAGAACCTTCTTTTTTCATAACACAGTAGTGGTATGAAAGTACCACAACTTTGTGGTACCAAAGTTGTCTGGAAGGCCAAATACGAAGTCCTACTCGACCTTGATATAAAATAATGTACCTGGAGGAATGAGGTCATGCTCCACCATTCTCTCTATCAGAAGCCTCTCCAGCGCTAGGGCAGGGAACTCTTCATCCAATGACAACCTGGCAATCAATCAATTAATCAATCAATAGTTGGTTGAGTTATGCAGAATGGAGAATCCTATACAAAGACACATTAGATAAATACCTGCTCTAGATTTGCTGACAGATAATGGCCTAATGCCTCTGAAGGGTGTCAAACCAAAGACTTTTCAAAGTAATAAAGTCCTTAAAGGGGCCTTAAGTATTCTATGACCTTTATCGACCTCTACCTGCGACCAGTAGGAACTGCAACAACATCGATAGAACTGCTGCTCCTACACAAGCCCCCAACCTCTATCGTACCCTTGATTTACGAAAGCCTGTAATTGGCACAAACAATAACAGAGACGAGGAAGCTAGATACTTAGAGCAGATATCCAACAGAGACGTCTAGTTAAGAGGTAATATATATCATGATGTAAAATACTGGAATAATAATACCGCTGTGACGTTTGCTGATTTGGCTTGAGAACAAGGCTTTTTAGCCTTCGTAGCTGAAATCCGCTAAACTCGAGTGGAAAGGCCAAAGTGGAGCTCAACCTGGTCAAAGTCTTTTGTCGGCCCAAACTCACCAAGGGGTAGAAGAGCCTGCCCGGATCAGCAGTGGTCCGAAGATCTTTCCCAGCGTGTGTGTGTCCAGGCCGTTGTTGGGCTGTGCCTGGGTGACCTTGGCCAGGTGTGTGAGGAGGTACTGCAGGGTGAGACGGTGGTGGAGGGGAACGCTGGTAGAACTCTCCAGGACCAGGCTCACCTCTCTGTCCCGGCTACCAGCTACAGCACCATCTGAGACAGGGGTCGAACAGCCACATTGTAACTATATATTATACTACTGTGACACAGGGTGTGTTAATGAAGTTGTCAAATACAGACAATTATACTAACTAAAGCATTTGCAAATACTGTTTGGCCCTGGTCTGAGCAGACATTTTGATTTAGGTCCATTTAAGTACAGTATTTGTTCTAGCAGTGGAGATGTACTGTACTGTGTGGCAATAGATGTTTCTGTAAATAAGTATTTGAAATGAAGTCATGCTTTCCTTGGACTGAGTGTGTATTCTGTGTCAGTGGAGAATCAGCTGCAGCATTTCTAGGATGCCTCGGTGAGCTCATCTTCTCCCTACACTTGGCTCCATTCTACCAACCGTGATGTGCGACCTACCTCGGTCAGCAGCATACAAGGCAGCTCATGGCTTAGCTCACTTTAGGCCTTGTGCAATTCTTTCACTTAAATTACACTATTGAAGCTATGAAGGGTGACATCTTCTCTATAAACACATCAGCAGCAGCACACAGCTTATTGCTGGGCTCATGCTTTTCTATTGCCATCCTAGATCTAGAGAGGTCAGGAAACATTCAGGGGTTCAGCACAATGTCTTTAGTTTGGCTTTTCGCAGAGGGCTTTTAACAAGCTATTATGGTAGGGAGATATTTGCACAACTCATGATCACAAAAATATTTTTTAGTGACTTTTCGGTCTTTCTACCCTCATTAGAAAAAAATACAAAAATAAAATGTGAAAACTGCCTGGGGCTCCTCTGCTCCTGAAAGTGCTGAAAACGAGCTACCTGCAGGTCTTCGCCACTATGTGATGAGACCTACCCGCTGCCTGCTGTAGGACCTGTTGTTGCAGTGTGACAGCAGCTTGTAGGTCAGCGTAAATACAGTCAGGGATGACAGGTGATGGGAGGTCTTTCAGGTAGCACAGGACACTCTCTGACAGGAAACTCACATCGCTCTGAGCCATGTCACCTTCTGGACGGCATATACACACAGGGACAAAGCAGGACAAGGAAAAATAAATTAGAAATCAATCAATCAATCAATCAACCAACCATAGAGAAAGCTGGTAAGCTGCGCTGTCCTGTTTGGCTATGCTGGCTTTGAGCAGTTCAATAGGTTAGAGTAACTTATTTCATCATTCTTTCAAAGTTTAAAGAAGTAGGCCTGTGACCAGAACCATTCCTTGTTCAGTTCCTCAGACCATCTGGGGAAATCTGGGCCTGGAAAGTGAATGGGTTACATTCTCTCCTCCCTCATGAAGACAAGAGAGATGTGCCATTGAGCAAGGCACTTAACCGGAGCTGCTCAGTGGCCAACAGTAGAGGACTGTGGTTGTATTGGGCAGTTCCGCTGTGTGAATGTACGGTATGTACTGGAAATGTACAAATATGAAAAAGGCATTGCTGAAAAAGAGCATGCATGCTCAGAAAATTACCTTTATGTGTCCAGGGAAAGACAATAGAAATCATAAAAAATATTTTTTAATCACTACACAAAGGGTCATCAATGTAATAATAACTAGTAATAGGTTTTAGTTACATGGATAGTAACATGTCAAAAAAACAACAAACATGTCGACTCTTCACTGTTTACTTTGCAATTCTCCAGAGCCAAGAGCTGTGTCGTCCGTGTCTCGCTTGATTATGTCTTGTGAGTAGTGTTTACCTATTGGAGCTTGATTTCTTTGTGTAGTATAGGATGTTTGGAAAGGAATGAGACCAGTCCCATGATTCTCTGATCAGCATTGGCCACACAGTCCCTCAGTATATGCAATAAGTGCCACTGATGCTGACCGACGAATCAACATGGTCTATGTAGCTTAGCCAATGGGAGGCAAGCTTACTGATGACTGACTAGAGTTGTAGCCAATGAAACAACGATTCCAACCATGTATAGTTTGTTATGGTTCGGCAAAAACAAAACTTTGGAACTTTTATTTTACTTTTACATTGAAAATAGAACTTACAATGCCAAAAGCTAAACAGAAGACTCGTTTCACTGTGGAAACTCGCTCTTCCAGTCGCCCTCCTACTGTGATGCACACAGCAGGAGGCCTGTTTCAATGACTGGCATGACCAAAACAATTTGTAAGACAATGACAATGCTGGACTGATACCTTATGTGTAAAATAAAGGTTTTATAGTACCTAAATTGTTTTGGTATGGTATTCAGTGACCTAAAAATCATTTAGATAACATTGGATACAATTAGGTCTATTTGGACACTTTTTGGAGAGGTTTTGGAGCACTCCAAAAGGTGAGGAGATACTTGGAGAGGTAACGAGAAACACAATCTAAACTAGAAAATATCTGGTGTGATTTTATTGAAATATACAGAAATATATAGTCTTGTAAAGTTCCATATCATGTCCTTTTGGAGTCGCCATTTTGGAAATGCGCCTAGACATAGCTAGAAAAAACAGTGCAAATGCTCATTTTTGGTGGTATTATTATAAACTTAGAACCAGGATTGGGTGAGACTTATGGCTAGAGCTCCATTGAGTGTCTGAGAAACAACCACAGGCAGCTATTTATATACAAAAATGTTTTTTAGGCAAGAAAAAAACTTAAATTTCCACTGTGTTTGAGCTTCTGTAACTCTACTTCAGTAATACTTCTAGTATTACTATTATTAGTATAGTATAGCATAAGTATAGTAATACTTACTTACATTATTATTCTGACATAACAAACTACAAGGTCTTTCCCTTCAGGAGAGACCATGATTATGCATGTAGTCAAAGGGGTTCAAGAGCAATAACCATTTTATTTAACCATTTTTCATTTTAGGCCTTTAGGCCTGTTCAGAAATGAGGGGTGAATAACAATGGATTTAAACAAAATCCTATTTTGACAGTAAGACAGACACACACACACACACACACACACACACACGACACACTAATGGCAAAAATGAAGATAATAGATTTACCAAACATTGACTCAAACTAACTCACCAGTACTCAGGCTGTACACTGGGCTGTCCAGGTCCGGGGGGCTGGTAGTCCTGTACAGTGTTTTAGAGTCCAGACCTGAGAAAGATGGAGTAGAGTAAAGATTGGTTTAACAGAAGAGAATTTAGTAAAGTACAAAAAACAGAACACAAAAAAGTAGAGCAGCGTAGTAAAGGCAAAGGTAGGACAGAATATGACATATTCCTAGAGGGGGAACAGGTTCACATGATTGCAAGCCCTTCACTACAGCCATTAGCTCATTCTTATGAAGAGGCCACCTCTATTATGCATGGCTGCCTGACTTGAGCTAGATAACTTACAGTAACATGACAGACATTGTATAGAGAGAAAGGAAGGGATAACACAATAGAAATAGTGGACACTCAATACAGATGTATACCTATGTATGTGACAACGCCCAGGAGAGCCACTAGGTGGGGGACAAAGATGAAACAGTAGTCTTGGTTTTAATTACTGCTTGGAGAACTAAGGAAGACTCCTGTAGTCTAAATGCTGGACGTCGTAAATGGGCAGCAGGGCGGCTAGTGGTTAGAAATAGGATTTGACCAATTTGTTTTTCAAGGCCCATACAGGCCGATTCAATATCTTTAAATTTGAAATTTACAAAATCATTTTTATGCCAAAAATTACAAAAATAATAAATAAGATATTCTCCTGACTATTTTGTTCTTGTCTGTGTGGAAAACTCTCTGAAACAGCATTTAGACCATCATGAGACACTAGAACCCTCCATTGAAACCTCCATTGACATTGATCACCTATTCAATGTCAGGAAAAGCCAGGAAAAACCTCACTGCCTTTAAATGAACAATACATTTACAGAAAGTATTATTGAAAATATAATGTGAAAATGATTGAGTAAATATAATGTGCAAAGAAAATAAAGGTTCATTGCAGGTTTTACAGACTGATTTTAGTTCTGGTCAGAGAGGACCCCCCAACATGGAGGACATCTACCAATATTTAATAAAAGGCCAATATCAACCCAACATATTGGCTCTAGTTAGAAAAAAGTTCAAAGTTTTATAGCCGAAAGGTCCCAGGTTTGATCCCCACAACAGTCATACAATGAACAAAACCTTTTCACCTAGGACTACTACCTAGCTCATCATTTTGGGTTCCAGACTGGAAAAAAGTTTATGAACCCTCTCAGGTAGTTGTGAAAAACACACCATGCAGTCAGAGCGTGTTTAATGTGTAATAGACATGTAAAGTAGTCGAGTATCCAACGCCGAGGCCAGTAGGCTGTGTGAGTCAGAGGGAAGGTAAGTGTGTGTGTGTGTGTGTGTGTGTGTGTGTGTGTGTGTGTGTGTGTGTGTGTGAGAGAGAGAGAAAGGGAAAGAGGAAAAAAAGAGGCAAAACTGTGAATGGAGTCCTCCTGAGCCCTGTTTGCTAATAACACAGTGTGAATCAACCAACAGTACAGCAAAGCCATGACCAATGGGAACATTGTTCTGAGTGCATTCACCTACAATGTAGAAAATATATATCCCAGAACATCTACTGAGGAAGTGCTGTGAATTTACATTACTTTGTGTTTATACTGTCTGACTGGGTACATGTGTCCGATCCCTAACACGTTTGTATATTCACCTATACTCGTGCAGAAAAGCAACAGGCAGACAGCAGGAGAGACAGTCACACATAGACAGAAAGTGAGGGAGGCAGACAGAGAGAGAGAGAGAAAGACAGAGGACACCGACGAGAAAGTTGGCCAGTTGACAGGGTTATACCTCTGTTCTCTATGGCCTGGATCAGGCTGACAAGGGCTGGGGGAGCAGTCTCTGGCGGTGTGAACTGCTCACTCAGGTCCAGCACTGAAACAGCTGAAACAACAACACAAATCACCGTTACACTTCTGGCACACAGCCTCCAAAAGGCCACGGGGGTGCTGCAGCACTGACAAGGGCACAGTTAGCTAGGGGCAGCCCCAGATATATAGTGTATATAATGTTGTAAATACCTATAAAATATATGAAGAACAGAATAAAATATGATAAGATGGAGGTCAGTATCCATTTTACAAGAAGCACACCTGTTTTGCAAAAAGCACTAAGCAAACGTATGCAATAAATGATTGTATTCTGCTTCCCGTTTGTTACTCTGAAGAACTGCCTTTGCAAAGTAAGAGCACAGCCTTCTTAAAACTAATCCAAACTCCAACAAACCCTTTACGTTGGGTCCATCCTAATATTAACCAGAACACGGAGAAAACTTAGCTACTGATGCATTTTACTGTGGTAATCTTCCACCATGTAGTCTAGTTGGTGAGATATATGACCAAAAGGAAGGCACAACATAGTAAATGTACAAAAGAAAAGAAAAAGGGCTTTAGTCAGAAGAGTGAAAAAAGATCCAGCACTGCTGATGGTGAGCAAAAACTTTATCTACTTCACAACTCCCCATAGACTAAATCAAACATCTTTTCAGTCAGAGAGAAAGAGAAAAGGAGAAAGCAAGAGGGAAAAAAGAGAGATCCCATTTCCCTCCCTCCCCTCCCTCTCTTTTTTTCCCTTTTCTTTTCTACCCTCTCTTTCTCTCCTCCCCTCCGGTCCGTCCTGCTCGGCGTTTCGCCTTGGCTCTTTTGCGTGAGTGGAGCACAATAAAGGATTTAATCAAACTCCTGAACAAGCAAAAGCCCTGTGGCAGTATGCCAGGCTGGGAGCAGGGAGGGCCAGGCCAGGCAGGCAGCGCCTCCTATTCGGCCCCAGAGCAGGGCTGTGTGCTGGGGGGGCTGGGAGCAGGGAGGGCCTGGCCTGGCCGGGGCTTGGCAGTAGGCTCCTGCTCCTGGCACGGCTCGGCTAAACCACTGTTGATTATTAATTTGGGGAGTTCAGACAAGAAACGCTGCGTCAGCACATTCCGTTCCTCTCGCTCTCTCTTGTTCTTGCTCTCTTTTTCTCTGGATCTCTCCCTCTCTTGCTCCCTCCCTCCCTTTCTCTCTCTCTTTCTGTGTCCTTTGCTCCCTTGCATTCTTTCTCTGTTTCTCTCTGCCTGCTTTCTCTCTCTCTTACTTCTCTGTCTGTTTCTCAGTGTCCTCTCTCTCTCTCTCTCTCTCTCTCTCTCTCTCTCTCTCTCTCTCTCTCTCTCTCTCCCTCTCTCCCTCTCTCCCTCTCCCTCTCTCCCTCTCCCTCTCCCTCTCTCTCCCTCTCCCTCTCCCTCTCTCCCTCTCTCTCCCCCTCCCTCTCCCTCTCCATGCCTGCTGGTTAAACATGGAAACTAGCTAGCACACAGACAGGCCTCTGCCTTTCCTTCTTTCCTTTATCCCTCTTGGCCATTTTGGTTGTCTGGCCCCTCCCCCTCTTCTCCCATCTCAATCTCTCCCTTGGGTGTGTGGTACAGTTCACATAAACATAAGTGCATGCGAACACAGTCACGGTCTAAAACATGGAATTAAATGACTATGTGGTCTCATTTCTTTAACGAAATCACTGTGAAGATGAAAAACGATTGTCCAAATAAGGCTAGATTGTCATAAATACAGAAAACATGGCATCGGCAGACATGCAAAATGCAAAAGTTATTGCTTTAGAGAGCAGAATACAGTGATTGTTACAACAGGGCCAAAGGCAATCCGCGTGGAACTCATATACAGCTGGGGTTGGGTGGCCAGCAGGCAATAAAATAGGGAAATCAAATGAAACACGGAAATAAGCACAAATAGAGGCTATAAAACCACCAAACCAACGTCTTCCAATAGTTTGGGAGGCGGATGGGGAAAAAATAAATTGCCATATTCTCCTCAAGGGGAAGGAACTTTTTTTCTCTTATACACACACACACACACACACACACACACACACACTTTCTCTCTCTCTCTTCACTCAAGATAGAAAACAACTTGTGCAAGCTTTGAATTTCGTGGAAAGGAAGAGTTGATTTTTTTTCTTGTCTTTCTGTTCTTTTTTGCCTTACAAAGCAGGTGTGGCCCTGGACTTTTCTTTTCTCAGGGTTTTGGAAAGGTAGAGAGAGAGGGAGAGAGAAAGTGAGAAAGTGAGAAAGAGAGAGAGAGAGAGAGAGAGAGACAAAAGCACCTCATCACATCGTCAATTAGAAGCACCTCCTTGGCAGTTTGCATGCTGGGAGACAGGCCTATGACTTGACATGTCCTGGGACACAGCCACAGAAAGAACGATAGAGAGATAGAGAGAGAGAGAGTATGACAGAGGGAGAGAAAGATAGAGAGAGAAAAAATGAGAGTGTAGTTTTGCACTCTTGCATTCTGAAAGTGAGTCCTGGTGCACTCGAGGAGGTATTCACACTTCACGCATGCACTGCAATAGCTTTATACAGAAAAGATGATGAGTTTTACCATTTCTCCTGAGAAAAGCTTTCATAAAGTCTTTCATTGCAAATAACTCCAGGATCAAACTGCAGCATTCAACATTCGGCCATGTTGGTTAAAGCCTGCAAAGGGATGTGTGATGCCACTGTTTTCTACACACAGAGCTGAACGTTTGATGGTTAGATGAATGTTGCAGATCCAGTCTTTTCAGGTTTGCATTGACTGGCTTGATCAGTCCAAGCTAGCCTAGCAAAAAAGAAGATTGTATGAAGCAAAGCTATGTGAAGCAAAATATTTGCTCTGTATCTTCTCCATCAGTATGCTTATGTAAGACCTAGCTGGCCGTCCTGCATTCTCGCTCTCTGAGAGCTCTGCACTGGAACGAACTGTGACTTTAAATTCACCTATCAGGCTATCAATGACACAAATTAAGTGAGAAGGGCCTTAGCGAAAAGTTATAATTGATCGGAAATTTAAATAACCCCCCCACCCCCCAAAGTCAGAGTTTTCACACAATCCAATTCAATAGCATTGAGACTGGAATCAGAAACTTTGGGTTACAAAACCAATGAAACACTAATGAAACGTTGAGTGTCCAGTTTAATTGATTATCCCAGATTATATAATGGATCATAATGCTCACCTTATCTGCTCTGCTAATATTCCTGCAAAGCCCTATTCACTCCCCTGTATAAATGCTAACGTGAAAACCTCCCCAGACATATCCCTGTCTGAGGTTCAAGACCATTCTGTTTTTTCATCTGCATTATTTCTTCAGGCTGCGATTGACATCCTCCAAATGCATCTATATGAGAGGAAACTAAAAGTGAATAACTCTAAAACCAAATGAAGAAAATCTAGTATAAGATTTAAAAAAAAAAAACATGTTGGTTAGCATGTGCTGCTAATGTACAGTGGTGACAAGGGCAGTCGGTGTGTGGCTCATGAATGGTGTGTGACAGCATGTACGCTGCTGGTCAAGTTTCACCGCTTCATGTCTTCACTGCATCCCAACTATGTAGACAGGCAATGCATCATGACCGGCCACACTGTCCATTCCTCTGTCACAACATGCTTCAAAGTCACACGTGTACGGATGAGCCCTCGCTGTCCCGTCCAACACAAGAGATATCTTCAGCGTTCCACGACTTGTTTTACAAACCTGAGGGCATCATTCAAGAGGAATTAGCTATTAGTGCAACGATGTGATAATAAAACTTGTAATAGCTGGCCTTTTGAGATGTGTTTAATGCAATCTGATTCTCCATTTAAAAGAAATCTGAATGCCCTGGCCTGAATCCAGTCTAGTCAACTCTGAATGCTTCAAGAGGATGACAGATAGTATTCCCTTGTTGTCAACTGTAAATCGATCGTACAAGAGATTCTGCACAATAGATACTTCATACTGTGTCTGGTTTTCTTCAAACTTCAGGCCTAAATGTTTTTTAATTTACTGCTCTGGCACTAAGAAATGCTCCAGAAAATACAATTTCTATAGCGCAACAAAACTGTAACATGCTAAATTTACTAAACTCGAAGAGAATAATGCAACAGTTAGAACAGAAACCAAATACAGCTGGTTCCTATATTTGCAGTTGGCTAGGGTGGCCTAGGCCTACAGTGTAGCTCCCTCCCTTTTCACCCTCCCCATATCTTTCCCATTCTCTCTCTCTCGCTCTCTCTCTCTCTCTCACCCCTCTACCACCCCCTCCATGGGTTCTTTGAAAGTGTTTTCCTGGTAAGGCACAGGGAGTGGAATGGAGAGTGAGAGGAGGCCTCTCCTTTCTGAGAACTGGCCCCGCTACATGGTTTATAGCTGCCCTGAGACAGTATCAGATGTGTATGTGAATCAGGGAGAGAAGCAGCAAGAAGGGAGGGAGGGAGACAGAGACTGAGCGAGAGAGGGAGTGAGAAGGGAGGAGTTTGCAAAAATGCCAAGCCATGGTTCACTTCAGCAGGCAGTAAAAGTGAGGCCAGGGAGAGGAAAGGGAGAAAGAAGGGAGGGAGAAAAAAACCCTCTCCCTGAGTTTGTAGAATTATTTCTGCTGCGCCACAAGTTGAGAAATGTTTCGCCCATGTCAGGGGAATGGAACTGATTTTTATTCACATTCTGGCTTGATTGTTAAACGTGTATGTACAGCTATCAATCCAAGTCAGAACAAATCCAAATGCACCACTAATAGTTGTGCAGCACAACTATTAGTTCACCAAATAATCCATTACATAAAACTGGTTTTCAGTGTGAAACTGCATGCAGCGCTTCCTTCATGGCTGAAACAACACCTTGAAAATCTCCAGTGGAAAATAGCTGACCCTGTAAACTTTGATACAGGAACAAGTGATGCAGTATTCACAGTGGGAATTCAAAGCGCTTCATTGCCGTGCTACACAGAGTAATAAGGAATGTATTTCTTTGCACATGTCACTGAGATGCATACATAGTCTACACATAACATGCATGTGTGACATGCTGCAAGAGGGGTAGCTGTAGTGCAGTCCCCCATGCACGGTTAGGGCCCGAGTGGAGGGATGCTCTAATCAACTATCACTCTTTACTACATATGAGGTCAGTGAACAGACTACCCAGAATCCTCCTACTCTTGTGCAAGCCAAAAATAGAAGCCATTTGCATCTATTCACCACCAAGCAATCTGCTCTGTTGCATTTCATTTCACTGGTGAAAAACATCACATTAGCTACCTTCAAAGTGTATGATCTTACTTACTTGGATATCACAAAAAAACATAAACATCTTCTGAAAGTAAACAAACAGCTAAGGAAGTTGTGTGTTCTAGCATGAATCAACACTGGATTGTTATCAGCCAATTGTTTTATAAAAAGTTCAGCCACATGTTGAGGGATGGATGTTAAAGGACACAAGAATCAAACCTGCAACCTTGGTCAACCTCCCTAACCACTAGGCCACGATGCTGCCCCCAGATGCCAAATGTTACAATCTCTGGGAATAGTAAATGGGCCACACTAACAATAGCTCTATTCACACAACGACCAGGGCCTCTATTCCTTCAGGGAAATGAAGATGATATTTGTAAAATCTGGGCCTACCCATTTCTAATCTACAATGTACTTTTGGTGCTAAGCCAAGCTTTCCCTCAGCCATCGCCCTGCCCTCTCTCTCTCCCTCCCTCTCTCTTGCTGTGCTTCACTTGGTACTTCTGCCCCCGTCTACCCAAATCATGGAGACAAACGTCTGCTGCCCAAATGGTTTGTCTCACTGTCTGTCAAACTCTGAGGGTACTGTAGTCCCCCTCACCTGCCTCTGGTGGTGAGATAGCGAGGCCTTGATATATTGATGCCTGTGCTTGTTCACCAATACAGCCCCTTCATTTGTCTTTTTTGTCTCCCGCTATCCTAATCAGCCACTGATAAATCCCATTTAATAGAGCAACACAAAGCCATATGAGGTCTGTGGAAATCTGTGCTGTAGCTACTATGGTTCCTGTATTTCAAGACTTCTTACCAAATATAGTGAGAAATGGATTCAAACTAATGAATTTGAATGTTGTCCAGTGTGCTTTGTTGCACCACGATGAATAGTCGCCTCTACCAGAGGTAATGCAGAGTTCACAGCCTACGTGCTCAGAGTGGTACTTAGCCCATCTGTCATAAAACACACTGGGAAATTATAGAGAATATGGCTTTTGACATGGGAGGAATGTATGGTTTCATCCCAGTACAAATCACATAAGCAGCATGATATATCATTTTTTATTTATCTATTTTGGCCCAATGAACCTGGCATCCATACAAGGAAGCAATAAATTAAACATTTGAAGCTGAAAGCAAGGGAGTGAGAATGAAGAGAAAACGAGAGAAATCATGGGAGTGTTGAGGAACTTTGGTAACAAATCAAAGTTTTGACTTGAAGCTGAGCTTTCTTGGGTAGACCTGCCCATGCCAAGTATATGTTTGAGTTGGAAGCTACTGCCGTTGAAAGAAGGCTCTGGCCATCCTGAATTAATATCAATCGTGCCTATGTTCCCAAAGTCACGGCAGTGCAGGAAGGTGTAAAAGAACAGAGAACTTATCTTCTATCTTGTTGTACCTCCTGAACATTTGATTAATGTTTCCAAATGGATAAAACTGGGACCTTTTAACCATCCATTTTTAAACCAAAAGAAACAAGCCCATTTAAAAATCAGCCTTCCCCAAAAGGTCAACAAGCAAGACAAAAAATACATATATATATTTGGGAGTTTAACTTTTCAGTGTCAAAATAATTGAGAAATTGTGTTTAACAGTCAAACTTCATAGCACACAGTAGCATATATGAACACAGTACTTGTAGCCCCCTGCCATCCCCCGAGCTCTCCCTTTCCCCATCAAACTTCAGTACAGTTGAGTGGAGGATCAAGAACACAATATACTGCAAGAGAGGCATTTGTGTGCAGATAAGCCCTCTCCAGATGAAGCTTGGATGCCCGAGACACATGTTAATGTCAGATGTAAAGGAGGCCACACAGACGCACAGAATCAACGAGAGACCTGGACAGGAGAGTCCAGTCAGTAACGGGATTAGCCCTTCATTATTCAGCAGAGAGAATTTGGTTAGCTGTGTTTCCAAAGAGGTAAGGCTTATGACGTGTTGTAAGTATAGATTAGGGCGGTCAGTTTGCGGTCACTGCCAAACGTGAGGGCCCTATCAAAACTCCCAAGGTGCCTGACCAGGAGCATAGCTCAGCAACTACAGCAACTATCAACCAATAGCCGTTGGTCGTATATACATTTGTGGATATATGCACTGGTCTGCTTCTACACCAGAAAACTATATCAACAAAAAATATACAACTGCGACAGTTCTGGTAGGGAAAAATGCAGACAGTTGTTGTTCTGCCAAAAAAAAATTACATAACTCCTCACAAGAGGAAAGCAATGATTATGTTCATACCACTGGATAAAAAGGAAGACTAGGACAAGTTAACTGTGTACTTAATGCTTACTAACAAACACAAAATGAATAGATGTTACCATATACTGCAATAATAATAATGTCCATTCTGTTACAACAATGAATAGAGCAGAATAAACATGCAAAATAAAACACATAAAAACAAATATATAAAAAGGTATTTAAAAGTTTTCATTGAAAAGGTCACTATAAATGCACTAGTAGATTGGATAAATTATTGTGACGTCAGTTAAAGCAATAATTTGATCACAAATGGATAACAAAATGCACAGACAAATCATGTTCTCTCCTCATGTTAAGAAACACGTATGCAAAACGCTAATTTGTTCTGTCAAAGACTAATTTAACTTGGTTATTTCTGATATTATGTTTTGGAGTATAATTGCGCAATGTTCATGTTGTTAACCTCTACGTTACATTTCTAAAACAGTGGCCAAACTCAAAATCAATATACCGCTGACACAAATGGCGTGACAGACAATAATGCATGTATCTTCAGGTTCCTTACCTTGAGACGTATCTGGTGTGGGAGCAGCGGGGAGGGGTCGCTGGGACCGGGGTTGGCTTGATGGGAGTACCATCTTAACGGGCCCCACATACTCAACATATGTCCCCGGGAAGTCGCCTTTTTGCTTGGTGTGCTCGTTGTAACCCAGGAGCCAGCCCAGACGCTCAGGCTGCTCCACACAGCCCTCCTGGTAGCTCTCCATGGACAGCAGAGAGGCCTTGCTGACCGTCAGAAGGTCCCCAGGCTGCAGATCCAAGTCCTCCTCCTGGTCCTTGGTGAATGCATAGAGGGCACGATACTGGAAACCCTCCGCCGCCATTTTGAAGAGGAAAAATCGAAATGGCCACTGAAGAGAGGGTAAGAAGCTGGACCCTGAGTCCCAATGCAACAATAGGGTACGGCTATACAAAACTTTCCCCCAGAAACCAAAATGAGTGTTGGTTGATTTTATTCTGGGGGAGTGGTGGTGGAGGTACGGTGACTTGGGGGGTGGGGGGAAGTCACCCAGCTTAGCTTAGAAGCATTTCCAAAAGAAGATATGGTAGCGTTATGTCTGCTGTGGCAGCTGTTTCAGACCTGACCGGTGTTGGTGGACTGGAGCACTTTCCTCAGCTTGATACCCCGGTTGAGCCAAATGATGGAGCAGAGGGAGAGCGTTGGCAACATGCTCTTTCAAGCGGGAGAAACCTGCTGGCTGGGTGCTGTTGGAGCAGCCTTGTAGAGACTAGCCAGCCGAGGGCCCTGCGTCGTTGGTGCTCCGCGGTCAAACAAAGCGGTCTGTTGGAGGACGAGTGACGGAGTGGGAAGGTCTTTAATCCTCTTCAGTTCTCTCAGGCTCCAACGTGATCTGGACAGGGACTGTGACCAACCTGCACAACATGAAGCCAAAAACAGGGGAAAAATTGAATTAAGGAAAAAAAATTGAAATAAGTCGATAACAATTAATCGATAACAATAATCTGAACTAAAATGATAAAATTATAAAAATAAAATGAAGAATAATCAATGTCATTAAAGTCCACTGCTATTCGATAAATAGCCATAAGTGAAGCGGCGCACATTTATGTGAACCAAAGCCTAAAGTGGAGCATGAAAATGGCGAACTGCGGCAGCTCCATGCATTTGTGCAGTCTTTGGTTGGGATGGAGGGATCGGATGATGCTGCTGCGTCATAACCAACAGCAGACTGGGTCCCTGGACAGGAGCCTCCATTCCCTCCACTCTACATTCACACACTCACAGCCTTAACTGACGCATCACTGTTTCCACAGGAACAGGAACTTTCACAGAGAAATGAAACTCGTACAACAAGACTGTACGATAATCGCTATCTGAAAGAATTCATGCAAAAACATCGAAAAAACGTGTTCGCAGAATGCGCATGCAAAGAACACGAAGATCTGCACCACGGCTGTAGAGCACCCACAATTTTGCAACATGCAGAACCCTTTGCAACAGTTCCCTCGCCGTGGGAAAGAAAAAAGGTTCAGCTCTGCGTTTCCTCATAAATGTTTTTGGGTGCATTCCCTGAAAGTAGCTAAATTATACCAAAAGTACTCCGTGTGAGAACACTGAACGAAAAACCTTTTCCAAGCATAAATTCACACCGATTTGAGTCAATCATATCATGGTATCTATATACGGCAAAAAGGTCACCCATGGACCCATAATGGCATATTCTCTGTTGCTTGCAAGGTGCTTGCAAGGCCCAATAAAGCATAAGTATAAGTGCGCAATTACTACTCTATATTAATGCTAACATAGCAATTTCAAAAGGATAGTCTATATTAACATAATGGGCTCTAGCAAATCAATTTCATCGGATTCAAGAGAGACACCATTTGAAAAATCCTCATTTCCAATTTTCGAAACACTGGTCCATTATACCCACAGTAAAATAGAGAAATTCGTATACCTTTTCCTTTGCCATCTGAGACTTCAGCAAAATGAGAGAGGCAACAAAATAAAAAAGCTACTAAGTTCAATTTCAAAATGCAACTATGCTGACAGAAAAAGAGAGACGAGAGAGAGAGATAGAGAGAGAGAGAGAGAGAGAGAGAGAGATTAGGGCTTTCAGATTAAGTTCGGTATCTGTGGGCTATGGAGTAACCAGGGACAATGGTTCTGTTAACCTCTCTGGACTGGATGAAGGAATGACAGTGAGGAAATGAAAGAGGCAGAGAGAGAAGGTGAGACAGAGAAGTGGATGGAAGTGTTGGTCTTCTATGTCAAGAGTAAGGAGCTATTTGGGGGCATTTCTCGAAACGTCCAAATCAAAATAACCATAGGCCTGGCTTGTGAGGCCCGATGTTGTGCAATCGTTTCAAATACATTCATCGATGGAGTATGTTTCGAGTGATGCATTGCTGGTGCTAAAGTAAAACTACAATAGAGTAAAAAATATATCAAACCTAAACCTCTGTGGCGCATCTTTGAATGCAGGAATGCATGCATTCGAACCTTAGTCTAGATCATCCTCTCTCCCCCATGACATTCGGAAAGCGAACAAACATTTACTGCGAACCTTCGTGAGTTAGAAGTTCATCGTTTGAAAAAGATTAAAGAGTTATCGTGATAACAGGACGCAGCAGAGTGCAACACTCACCCCACATTTGGTTCAGAGAGAAGCCGGACAGGCTCAGCCAGACTCTCAGTCCAACATCCTTCGAGTCGAGAAGCAAGAGGTGCCAGGCTAGACACGTGGCACTGGCATACCCAACCACAGCCCGCAATCCTCACACCACCATAACCCCCCCCCAACCCTCAACCTCCCTCCCTCCCTTCCTCTCTCCACCTGCTCTTCAACCACCCCACACACACAAAGTCCTGCCTCCAACTGACACCACCCCCCCGTCCTCACCAGCGAAAAAGTCCAGTCGTTTTTCCACTTGCCATTTTTTATTTGTTTATAGTCACAGTGTTGCTGCTGAAAAGAAGAAAAAACAAGAAGACGAAATAGTAGAAAAAGAAGTGCGCAACGTGCACTTTGATTCAGTAGTCCGTTTTTATTATTTTGCTCCGGAGCAGAAAAAGTGCTGCAACTCATACGAGTGGAGAGGAGAATCATCTCTGTTACAGTCCTGGTCTGATAGTGTTGGAGAAGCTCACAATTCAGGGCAGCTGGCAAGCTCCCCGTCACAAGATCCATCCTTTTTAAGACTTTTTATTCAGTCAGAGAAGAGAGCAGAGAAAGGGAAAAAAACTGAGTGAGAGAGAGAGAGACGGAGCACTTTGCTATCAGCAGAGTCCAAACGGCTGAGGGAGACCACAGGAAAATAATTAATGAATAGGCAGCAAGTAACTCACTGTTGCTAGAGAGAGGGAAAGCTAATCCTGCACTCCCATTGGCTGCTGCGTTGGCCATGTGCTCCCGAGTCACCAGAGAAGCCGGGCAAATCAAGGAAATGTTCTAATATTAGAAAATGTATCTAGGCAGTGATCAAACATCTGACCCAAACAACTCCACCTTTTTCCACACACTTGACTTTTTTCATCCTTACATCCTTGACGATTGCTCATCTTTGATATTGTGACAGTAAAAACGAAATGAAATTGCCTGAAGGTAATGATGAAACGTGGAAAGCGTGGAAAAGATGAAGACTGTGACGTGAATGGTGAAAATTCCATGAGTCATGCTCAAGTAATTCGACAGTGCTAAAAACAAATGCTACATTTTCATTTTTCACAGGTAACAATCAAAATTATGAATATTGTGCTTTTTTTTTATTTTTACAAAAAACAAAAAAATTGCATACTATTTAAAATGTATGATATTGGAACATCCTGACAAACTATGAATAAGATTAGAAAAGTACTGATGCTTGACCTACTAGTAAAATACTACAAGATCAGGTAGATAAAATAGCTACTATGCAATATAATATAAACCTGTTATTTAAGAGAATGAGATGGGACACTACTTTCACAGTCTCTATTAGTCATTAGTCCCCTGGTTCAGTTTGAAGCATTCACCATCACAAGATCCATAATCATATTTGTTATCAACTTTACAGACCTGGCCATCTTGTTAAACTATGAGAGTAGCGAGACCTATATTTAACTCAAAATGGCATCTAGACTATACCCTGCTGTCTGCAGACTTCAAATGATTCTTCGTGTGCTTAGTCAGCCAGTAGAGCCCTGACCCATTCATTATACACCAGTATCCATAACAAAAAATGTCAAATAAGCTATTTAGATAGCTTATTCAGAGCAGAACCAACACATCCAAATTATCCAAGAGTTACTGCTATTGCTACCAACACCAATGTACCATTTATTTATTTGTTGGTTTTTTTTTGTTAATTTGATTTTAACCTAACTGTACTTCCTGTATATTTAATAGAATTGTCTTCCAGGTAGAGCAAACGTTTCCGAGCAAACATTTCCACCTCATGTAGACACTAAAAACTGTTCTGTTTTTTTTGTCTATGCTTTTTAACCTATATATATTCACACGCGAGTGTGTGCGTGTTTTTTTTTTTTTATTATTCAAGAGTTCAATATGAGCATGACAAATTCAAATGTATGCAGTTCAAATACAATCTCTGCTTTTTCCATATCTATGCCTCTTTGAAGTGGATCAGAAAATCAGTTGGTGTTCACATAAGCTTGCAATTACATTGGCCACAGTTTCCTATTGTCTTAAACGTCTTTCATTAGAAAATAAATGTGGAAATGTGAAATGTGGAATTTTGACATTTGGGTGGACTTGCAATTATTGCTTTAAAGTTCCTGTCTATCTTGGCCCTTCACAGCAGTGCTGGTGAAGAGCTGAGTAGAGCCACCACACATTCAGCCTGGCCCGTGGCCATGTGTCCACATGGAACTGAAAACTCTACTGCGCCACAGGCAGAGACGATACGGCAACAGTAGAGGAGCCTACTTTGTAAAATCTAGGCTTTGGCATTTCATGATTTTAGCTAGGTTCACCTAACTTCTATCTGTCCATGGTGAAACTGAAAGCCTACTATGCCACAGACAAAGATCTGATGTGAAGGTTATACGGCATTTGAGACTACGGTAATCTGAAAAGTCTACTCCACCACAAGGCTGTACAATCACTAGTACAGCAGTTAGAGAGGACTCATTGGATTTTTTTGATCACTACAATCAAGATGGAGGCATCTGAATACTAAGTGAAACGTCAACCAAATTCCTTAGGTCTACATTGTAAAGTTTGAACATTGAACAGAAAATCTGATATATCTGATTCTGCATCAGTTGAAAATACAGTGAGGCTTTTTGCTGCATCCTAGTATGTAGTAAGTGGTTAGTAAGCCTCCTACTTGTCGCTCTCTGACATGATTTCTGGTTAGTAGTAGTTCTCTTGCCTACCTATGTTGAATGCACTTATTGTAAGTCGTTTTGGATAAAAGCGTCTGCCAAATGCCTGTAATGTAATGTAATGCAATGTAATGTAATGATTTAAGGAATGATGACATCCTCCCAGATGATGGCATTCCTCTTGATTATGGAGAAAAAATATCCATTGACCCCTCACTATAATGAGCTCAAGGATGAAAATGTTTTAGCTAGCTCTTCCTAGGCCTAAACCTCAAAATACGCAAATAACACACAGTAACCTTTACTACGACGCAATACCAGTCTACTAACAACATAACTACACCCAGAGATGAGCACTGATCACTGGACCTGGTATTTACGTTGTGAGGGATACAGTAAACTGTGTCAAAGACAAAATAAGTTAATTTAACTAGTCAAGTCAAAGGTTCAGCCTTGCTTTCTGCCAAACGCACAACTTATCGAATCACATTCTGATACCATAAAGGCATGTTCTGCAAGCTGAATATGCCATACGAATAAAGAGACCACCTACGTAGCAAAGCTTTCTCAAGGATTATTGTAACCGCAGCACAGAAAAGCAGCTTGATGGAATCAGTCAAGAAACTGATAGCAACGCCATTCACATGTTCCTCACAACACCGTGGAAACATATCGGCACTTATCATATCATATCCCGGACAGGATGTTTTAAAAATGTGTATTACAAGTTACCAACCAGATTTGTGCCCAACTAGGGGCAGGTTACTTTGTGGGGGGGGAGGTCAAAAGGGATTCAGTATATCACAGTAACCCTTTCTGACACCGTGTAAGCACACATTTCTGCCTTGACAAGTTAAGATCGTACTTTAGTTCACCAATACATGTTTGATTTCTTGGGTGAGAAGCCAGGTTCAGTGGAGCTATGTTTGAACCAGCCTTAAAGCAGTATTCTGTTACTATTTTGATCAAATTACTCCATTTCAGTTATTCTGGTTCAGATTAAGTGGGTCCCCCTGCCTGAAGGACATATAACAAAAATAACTCGGAGTGTGTTTCTGTAGAACTTTCCATTCAAGTTAGTAAGAACAGACAAGAACTGACTGGCTTTTTGAAAAACGATGCTGTTTTTGATGAAAGAAGCCCTGGAAGTAATTTAGAACATTTTAAGACATTTAAAAGAATAAATTAGGCTTTTGCACCAGTGATCATTGATCAAGCAGTATAATGCAGGATTGACATTTGGTTACATAATATGGCCAATAAGTAATTACAAGAGAGTTGGCACAATTTTCATTAACTACATCTTTGATGCATGGAAAATCCTCAAACCTAAAATGTAACACACATCATATTAGGCCAACAAATCCTCCACACTCCACATTACATAACCTACCATGTGTGAAGTGAATTTCAACAATGTAACGGCAAAGTTATTATACAGAGAAGCATGATCGGTAAGTATTAATGTAAGTGAGGGTAAAGTCAACGTAGATGTAACGTAAATGAGTTCATATAGCCAATGTTATGTACTATACGCAATATACTACGCAAGTTAATTTTTTTTTGTTTCATTCTTGCAGTGCAACCTCAGTCCGAGCCCACCAGCCTCTCATAAACTATATACTTTTTGACAGTTAAATCTCATTAAAGTGAAATGATTAACATTAAACATGTTAGCATTTGCTACAAACTCTGCAAGTGAGGAAAGAGTCTTAGCAAACGCAAAAAGTGGATTTAAAGTTGTTAGTTGACAACTTTAGGAGCTTTTTGTAACACTGTTTCAAAGTACTGCATATCATCTTTTCAGAATAGATGAAGAATAAGTGTAAGAACGGCGACAAAATAGTGCAACGGCAGGGCAACTTTTGAAAATAAACGTTACAGTAACGGGTTTAGGGTTTGATACATGTCAACTGTCGACACGCGCAGAGTACCTTGCAACACGCTGCAAAAGAGAAACGCGAGTAATGTTATATTTGAGTACAATGTGTAATGTGCGGAAAAACATTATATTGTATTGAAACTTTTAGCTAAAACTAGGACACAAGTCAGCAGCGAGGAGTTGCGTGCGCAGGACCCACTTGCAGCGCTTCCACCATTTTCCAGTACAGTGGCTGCCTCGCTGTACTGGAAATGTGCAATAACTTGGAAAAACTCACCCGAAGATATTTCTTGCCTCTTCTCACTTTTGGCTGCGGCGCTTTAACACTTGGAAGAGTCGGTAACGTTAGTGTTGTGCCGTATCCGTGAACGCTAACTAACTCGGTGTGCATTCAACTTCTTTCAACAACGCTGCTCACTTCTTGCTTCGCCTTCTTTCTCTCTCTCCCCTTTCTTTCTTCTGCCGTACATAACTCCCTGCTCTCCTACACAGCCATTTTCCAGCACAGCACGGCGCAGGGAAGGAGGGTGCGTGGGAACTAATATGAAGAGGCCGGAAACGGACGAAGTCGGCCGGAAAAGTCCGAATGACTGAAGAGGGGGTCACTGAATGTCTGCGGCCCATAATGGAAATTTGACCCTGACAATCTTAAGCGATAGGCCTACTTTTTCCAACCAGATACTCGGAGCTCTCTTTTATTGAAAATAATCCAGTTAATATGGAAAAATAACTCGACCATATGCTAAATCCCTGTTTAATCCCATATAGGGTTACATGGGGCATTTCCCTGATGGAAGAATTTTTAAATTGTTCTTCATGCTGTGATGGAGCTTCTGGTTTTCCCAGCGAAGAAATAAACTTGTATAGTGAAGTTTATATGCCGGTTAACAGGCATCAAGCCCAGTCTGTCCTGCTGAAGTGTCCTTGAGCAATCCATTGAATCCCCACTTCTAGGGATGCTGCTGTAGCTGACCCTGCGCTGTGACCTCCCTGTGGAGAGCCGCAAGTGAAAAGATCATTTTCATATGGGGATAAATGAATCACGTTAATTTATATTTAATTTTTTAGGAAGAGCTTGATTGTATCTGGTCAAATAATCCAAGTCTGGTGTGAACTGCCACAGACTTGCAAAGATTGTTGTATGAGGGAGACAAGACAGTAGTCCTGGACTTTGTAGTCCTCCGCAATTTATTTATTTCAAGCACTGTTAAGACAATAGAAAAGCTGACTATGTCACACCAGTCTGCACCAGATACCCATAGTGGGAAATTCACAAAGACCAGTTATGTCATTTGGGGGCAACAATTTTGACACACGCACACATAGTCTGAAATATTAAGAATGACAATTTTAAACACCCGTGTGAAGATGTCCTCTTTATCATACACTGGCAAAATTGTGAGAAGTGAGAAGAGTTGTGATGCTTCCTTTTATTGTATGAACCCATACCAGTCTGGTGTTGACTGCCGCTGAGATATCCTTTATTTACCATAATGCAAAATGCACACAATTGGTTAAAAAAAAAAAAGAAAAAAGTATACTATGATGGACCTCAGTGTAAAAGGTCTAGGCATACTATAATTGAAAGATAAGGGGTGCATAAAAAACAGAACAAATCCTAAGAAGACAACATGGTGCACATGGAATTATAAAATCCAGTGATACATCCCTCATAAACAAATTGGTTTTTACTTTCTCAACAAAGAGAGATGAACAAGAAATTTCTAAACTTCTAATTCTAACCCCCACTATCCACAACATCACCATTGCTCAAGTGTTAGTATGTGCTAACATCCCACATGTCAGTTCCCTTAACCCTGCAAAACATGAAACATATATTCCTTTACACCATTACCACTCAGGACAGTTTTTGTTCTATCAAAAAAGAAAAAAAAAATGAAATAACAAGAGTGGAAGCATTTTGGTTGCTGACCCAAACACTTGCTCAAGAAAAAATAAAAACGGTTCCAAAAGAGGAAAAAAAAAAATACATTTAAGAATATATAGTTGAAAACAAAAGCTTCTATGTTCACATCGCCAACCAAATACACTCACCTTAAAGCTTGAGTCAGTGATTAATTCCTCAAACTCAGGAATTTAAGACCTTTTCCGAAGATGTTAATGACTTCAAAACCTTCTCCAAATAGGTTACAAACTTGTGGGAATATTATACTGGGATGTGAAGCATGCACATCTCTTTGAGGCTGATATCACAACAGGAGATTAAAATCACTCCACCTAAGTGACACTCCACATTATATCTGAGTCCATCTTTAAGCTGATCTACCCTTACAAGGTCACTTTTAAAAACACCACCAACAGCTGTTATAAGGTCCACCGTTATTTATACAATATACATCAACAGCATAGGCTTATTAGTACTGCAACAAGACTGTTCCCATATCGAAATATACAAAAGGAGACCGTCTCTACTTATTCCTTCATCCATTCATCAGGGCTTCTGGTTGATTTCTGCCATTCCCTGCCATTATTTTTTTAAATAATTTAACAGAAACCATGACAAATCCACACATGTACACATATTTGCACTAAAATGTAAACATTCATTCATATTACAGTTTTTTTTTTTTTTAAAACAGCCAAGGGAGCCAGTTTGTTTTCTGCATACACTGTACAATTTTTGAATCCCCACAGAGAAAAAGAGATCGTCCTGAAATATAAATGTGCTATAACGGTTATACGGCTACTACAACTTGTGCAAACACTTGAGCTAGATTAGATTTGTAAGGAGAGGGAGTGGGCTTGACTTAACAAGCAGGTAGATGATGATAGGGTATTAAGAGGGCAGAGACAACAGTCTGGTTTCAAAAGGTAGTCTTCATCTGCACGCCTGTGTGTGCAACGTTGATCACGTTAGGATTTGAACCACTGGTAGAGTTCCAATGAGCGTCAACGCTGACGTGTTTTTCTATGTGACACAGCACATGGCAGTAGTGCCCATGCATGTATGAAGCCTCTTACGTTATGTACAACTACAGTACCTCTTTTAAATGGTTCCTATGGCTAAATCATGCTTTGGCACCCCAGCTAGATTTCCAGGTATACAAGGCCTGTGTTCACAATCAGAATGACCATGAGCTCAAATGCCACCACCACAATCTATAGCATAGATTTCTTGTGAGAGAGGCAGCACAGAATATGTTGGAATACATTGGAGGATAAACATTGTAATTCTGTTTGAAAGGCCCAAGTTGAACACACAAAACAGCAGTCAGTTCATGAAAGGCATTCCCCAAAAGAATAATGAAATATTGTATGATATAGACAGCCGTCACCTCCCCTTGTCTGCACCTACAGTGAAACCACGCCGGGATGCTGTTCTGTGGGTTTCTGACTACTAATGCAAGAGTGGCTGCATACAGTTTGTGCAATTCCTGAAATAAGAGTAGCTGAAGCATCAAGGCATTGTCAGCAACCGAAAACAAATTAAATGAGCATTAAAAAAAAAAAAAGTCATAAATAAGTTTCTTCATTTAAAACAAAATATTTACAAAATACATCAGTTACAGGTGCCACAGTGATTTGAGAACCAAGACAGGAGACAAGCAACCAGGAAGTAAACATAGTTTGGCAGTCATTATTCTGTTAACAGTGTGGTAGGATGCATATGTTACTGAAAAACATCTATTTCCTTTGTTCTTTCCTTCCTCTAGCAGTTGCTTGTGATGATTTGGGGCTTGGTCACAGTTTTCTGGACACACATGCAAGGCCTTCAGATTTAAATACAGTAGCAGGTCAAAGACTTCATCACCAGTTTTGAGTCCCTTTCCTGAGAGAGACTCTGAGTGCGACCTGTTATCCCTGTCGAAGCAAAAAAAACCTAAAACCTTTCTTTCTCTTTTGGCTTGTCTTTCTGCTGCGTTGTACCCTGTGATCCTCTTCCGTCCAGCTCTGGACTGGATTCGGCCTGAGCTGAGTTGATCCAGGACGCCTTGAACGCCTTGGGCTGCCTGACAGGAAGTGTAGGGCTGGGTGTCACCTCCTTCTCTTCCAGGTCATCGAAACTCACTTCCTGCACGGCCTCCTGTTTCTTGAAGGAGTCCCTCCGCTCAGACAGAGCCAGTTTCCTCATCACCACCACCTCTTTGGAGTGGCGGTTGCTGCTGCGGTGCTGCGGCGAGGTGGTAGAGCGGTGGTGGTCGTTACCGCTGCCAGCCATGTCCCGGTGGCATCTCTGCCCTCCTATGTACAGCCCCTGGCGGCCATGCTCCCCGACACAGACAAACCCGGTGGCGGTGTCCCCCTCCACATCTTCTAGCCCCTCCCCCTCAGACAGAGGCACCTCCATGGTGTGCCGGCGGGTGGTGTAGGCCTTCTTGTCTCCATGGTAACCGCCCGACAGCTTCTCCCCTGACAGCTTCTCAGCCGACTGGACCCTCTTGAGGAGCGGTGAGCGCGGTGGCTCTGCACTACGGGGACGCACAGAGTGGCGGGCAATAGTGGGAGGCGACAGGGTCTTGCCGTGGAAACCCTGCAGGGACTTGGGGTGACTGGGAAGACACGACGGAGAGCACTGGGGGGAGAGAGGCTGGGGAGGGGGGATGCAGGCCAGCGGGGAAGGGGGGATACTGCTGGTGGACTTGCAGCGCCCAGCCTTAGTGTAGCGACCAAGGACATGGAGGGAACTGGGACGGGCCTGTGGCACCGGGGAGTTGGGGGAGCTGGAGCAGGGAGAGGAGCTTGAATCTGACAGAAAGGGGGAAAAAGGAAAAAGGAGGATTTCAGAATTTACACTACCCTGTGACAGCCAGATTTTGCCCAGTGAAATATAATGCTGAACATAATGTCTGACAGAAAAAATGTATGGCTGTATGGCCCTGAGGAGAGGGGCTAAGAGTGGTCTCATCCCAGACGGGAAAGGACAACAACCAAAGACATGGAGATCGACTGCACCCTTTTTGGGATCTCGCCATCATTCCCTTGTTTGGGATGCGAATGATACTAGGCTTTTCTTCCCTTAGACAAGCACCACGCACATCACCGTCACTCACCTCCAGAGTGGTCAGGGGCAGGGGAGCGGCAGGGTGTGGAAGGCCCAGGAGAGAGGCTCTGTGTGGGCGAGCCAGAGAGGCTATCACTGGACGACTGGTGGAACCCTGAAGAGAAGCTGCGACTGCTCTGCATGGGGGGAGGCGGCGTGTGCTTAGACAGCTTCTTCAAGATGCTACGCCTCCTGCTGCAAAGAGAAAATAGGTTTCAGGGTTGGGTTTGACTCCCGACCCTCCCAAGAGAGGACTCCCACACACATCACTAAGCCTCAGAATGAGTCAAAGAGGAACAATGTGGGCTTCATCTTCTCCTCTTGTACCTGTCCTGTCCATCCTTCTTCTTGCTCTTCTTGCTGCGTCGGGCCATCTTGGCCTTGTAGCTGGTCTTCCTGGCGGGGCCCACCTTGATAGGAGGTGTTCTCCAGTGCAGTAGTCTGCAAGGTCACCCTGTTGCCACTCTAAAAACACAGCACATCAAAACATTTTTTTAGATATATTTATATATATATACACTGGGAGTTTCGTTTCTCTTACATGGTAAGTTGACAGGGACAGACACAATGAATGAAATACTGAGAGAGCTGAGAAAGACCCGGAGGTGGTACGACTCCGGACTAACAGCTACATCGTAGATAATATTCGTGCACTAAAGCTCATCAAGTATATACACAACCAGTAAAATAATAATATTACAGTATTATTTGTGACAGTCAAATGTTCTGTTTTCAATGCCATTTAACCAAGACTAGTTCTTACTCCAATTATGAGAAAGCCAAAAAAAACTGGGATGTACTGATATATCAAAGTATGTACACACCTTAACCTGATTACTGTTGGTTTTTATTGTCTGTTTATGCAGAGTTGTATGGTACAATTTGGACTATTCTTTTATTTCATGTATGCAGGGATACATTTATGAGCAGGATATGAAGCTGCATATCAACAGCAGAATATGAGCTATTATATGGAGCACGCTCATTGGAACTGACACTGATCAGTAGCTCCACCATAGCAGACACAGAGGTACGGTGCTTGGGACTAATCACTACCTATTAATTAACTATTAATTACCAGACCATGGGGGGGGGGGGGCATACTAGGCCTCCTGAACACTGTTCACACTTCTTACCTTGAGCAGGAGCTCCACCACCTCAGTGTGCATCAGGCCCTGGACTGACTCCCCGTTGACGTGAGTGATGAGGTCACCAGCCCTCAGCCCTGCCTCGTGTGCTGGACTACCCTCCTCAACACACTGGAGAAACAAACACACACTTGAAAATTACTACTGGACAAGCAAACATCTAATCAGGTTTTATGATGGTTGACAACGTTTCACCAAAATTATCACCAACATTTTTAGGGTTACTGCACAATTTGAAATTTAGATAATTAGACATTAGTCTACTGTGCAGAACTGCCTTGGGTTATGTGCTGTGAAGACAAAGTCAAAAAAGGATCCACTGTATAATTGAACGAGCAAGTTTTAAATTAAACCTGTTCACTTCTTTACTGAATGTTTCATACAGTACGCAGTAAGAATTCATCTTGGCAGGTGAATTGTTTTATTCTACCAGCCCTTGGCAGGTGAGCCAAAAAGTTCATTTCAGACACTGGAGGTAAGTATACTGTAATCCCACCAACCTAATTACATCAATGGTAATTGGGCTGACAGGTAAGTATACTCTCTTTAGGCTGAAAAACAGATGGGTATACTCTGTGAGCAATTGCATATGCCCTCAGCTACACCACCGCCTACACCTGAGGTGAAAACACGTACCCAGACCATGTGGTGCACAGTGTAGACGTCAGTGTCTCCCATGTAGACTCTGATAGCTCGCAGAGCAAAGCCGAACCTCTTCCCAGAGCTGTGGATGACCACAGGGGGCCTGAGGCAGCTGGTACTGAGAGAGAGGTCCCGGCTGGGAGACGAGTCTCTGGATGAGGGGTTGGAGGACAGGGACAAGGACGACTTGGGGCTTGTGGGAGGACCTGCTGAGTCGTCTGGATGGGGGAGATTAGGGGGATCAGAAAGGACATTATTTGAGAGTGTACCACTGGTGGCTTTTGCAAGAGTACAAGGAGCATAATGTTTACTTCTGGCATCATGGGTACGAATACTATTCAAAATCTGTGGTTCACGTTATCCCTTCTCTCACTTCATCTTTCCTGTCTCGTTCCATTATAAAGCATCTAATGAAGCAAAACTAGCATAAAAGGAATCTTAAAGATGGATGTTATTCTGATTTGAATGACTGTAACCTTATTGAAAGAAGTGGAATGGTGAAACACCAAACTTAAAAGAAGAAAAAGAAATCTACCAACAAGACTACATCAGGCTGTAGAGGGCACTGTGAACACATAAATACAGTCTCAGCAAATAGTCCCTAAAAAACACCATCACGGGATTCTATCACATAGTCCTAAATTGTGTACCAGGCAATTATTACACCTTTCATTGCAATAAAAACATGTATTATAGCTGCTGAAGTACCCATGAGCAAGAAACTGTATCCCAACCAGCTCTGTAGGGACCCTGTGCTCTGATCACCGAAAAACAAAGACAATTTGTTGAATTGTATTAATATCCTCTCTACCTGGGGTAATGATAAGGGACAGGCCCGAGACGGAGGCGGACTTGGGGACTTTACAGCCAGTAGGTGGTCTGGGTTTCTCAGGGGTCTCCAGCTGGTGGGCGATGCGTCGGGACGCCCCTCTCCGGTAGGACGGCCTGGTGCCTGTGCTGTTGCTCCGGAGACGGATGCGCCGCAGGTTGGACACCATCCCATCTAGGATCAGAGGGACAGAGAATGAGCACTGTTGTGTGTATGTGTGTGTATGTGTGCGTATGTGTGCGCGTGTCATTTGCAACAAAAAAAAAACCCACTTAAATAAAAATTAAAAACAGGTTGTATGGAGTTCTGTGTGTCAGCCTTACCCTCCTCCTCTGCAGAGATGGCGAAGCGAGGCATGATGTCAAGACTCTGGGTGCTGTTCATCACCAGAGGGCTGGCGCTGCGCTCTGACTGGGAGGAGCTGGACGAGGCACGAGGACGCAGACTGGAAGGGAAAGAAATCATAGAATTTAAGTAATACTTTGAAAAAGGCAGACTCCATTTCAAAAGGTTGCAAAATGTTGGCTTGTAAGTATACAGGGTTCCTACAACTTTCTGCTAATCAAATCCATGACTTTTACAAGACAATTTCCACAACCAATAATCATACTATTATAGGTCCTAATATTGGTTATTATTCCTCAAAGTTAATTGGCTCAACAAGCAGCCAAGCGTGACATTAAACAGTTTACTGGTTGGAAAAAAGCTTATCAACAAATTTCCATGACATTGACATGACGACACTTCCAAAACTAAAAAGGCACATTCTATTTTACATAACTTTTCCAAGCCTGGAAAACACAATTTTGAATTTCAAGACTTTTCCTTTTTTTTCTACGACCATAGGAACCCTGAGTATAGTTATGTAGAGATATGGGTAGGCAGCAATTTATTTTTCCTCTTGCAACATTCGAAAAATAACAGTGAGTGAAATGCCAAACAAAAGAGATGAGCTTGCAACGGTGTGCATGGTTCTGGCTTTTTTCTGGCTTTGATGTCAACGTTTGCAGATCACACGTTGGAACAACAGGAGCAGATGGTTCTCATACATCACCTGTTAAAAACCAGATGATCAAGCAGCTCCGTCCAACACCTTTCTGTTTGTCATCCTGTTTTTTGTTTAGCTCATCTACACAATGGTTTTTTATGTTTGCATCTTTGTGCAAGTAAAAAAAAAAAAAAAAAACTCTCCTTCTCATTTTTTTTTTTTAGATTTTGTAAGTAAACGACATCAAGCAGCTAACAACTTCAATAATATTCCATAGTCAGTTTAGTGTCACATTTTCAAACAACACGGCTCGTTTTGGAATAAAATTCTTCATATTTAAAAAGGGAGGGAAGGATATTGTGTTGATAAATTGCTCTCTCACATGTACTATAAAATGTATAGGTAACAAGGGGAGAGGGACGGCTGTAACCATTTTTTCTCACCCCCACCATTCCCCATCACTCCATGCTCTCACCTTCCCTTGTGTCCATCTGTCCTCCTCTCCCCACTAGCCTGGTGTTTGTGTCCGTCTCCCGGGGAAAGGACTCCCCTGCCCTCCCATCGCTCCTCCTTCTCCTCGCTGTGGCTTCGCTCTGATGACGACAGGCTCTGGTTGGACACCGTGGAGGTGGACAGGTGCTCCGTACTGCTGTACACCTGGAGTTTAGGAGGGAGGGGGTTAAAGGTCACTATGAAGGTCAATACTCCAATTCTCCGCCTTGTGTCATATATACACGATTATCCAGGTACTTATGATTAATGACAAAGGAGGGTGCGTGAAGACCAATAAGGAGAGCCAGATAAAGACCGTACCTTGCTGAAGCGATGGGCCACAGAGGAAAACTGCCGGAGCTCCAGAGATGATTCATCATCGTTGGTCTCGTCATCGTCATCTGAGCCCAGGTGACAGTAGCGCTCGGATCGGGCTGTAGGGGACACACAGACAACATCACGTAATCAAGTAATGAAAAAGCGGTGCATCACTTCTGTCCTGAATGGAGTTGACACCCAGCACTGCTGTAAAATCAGTTCTCTCCTCGAAAAAACTCACTGCCATCAAAACCATTGCCATGTTGGAAAGTGTTCAAAACAGACAAGTGTGCAAGTGTCCGTCCATGAGTATTGTCTGAAAATCTTTCTGCAACCTAGTGTATATAAATAAGAGTCTAGATCAGGAAAAAGCTGGAGATGGTTAACTTGCTCCCTGGATACTAACAGCTGGCGTAGCTACTGATTCATAAATCTCAGTGTGCCTAATGGGCAAACAATAGTTGGCACGTTGCAGAAATTCCTACTGCTTATTTCTCTGTGCCTCCAACAGAGGTATCTGTGTATATGCGTTTGCAGGCACAGATCCATATTTTTATTCTAGTTAGGCTAGTACATACTGCCACCAGTTGAGATGAGTGTATGTATGCACAGATCCTAGTTAGTCTGCCACCTACTGTCAAAGTAACTGGTGTCGTCCTCCGTCTCCAATTGAGGTATGAATTCAGCTTTCTGCCTCAGGAGGCCGGTCCAGTCCAGACCCAGGAAGAACGTGTGCATCTTCACCTCAGTGGTTCCCCCTGGAGAAAGAAACGAGACACGAATAAACGTGGTTCCCTATCTGCCCATGTTGAGCCTGGCTTAGCTCTACTCCTCAGTTCATTTGAGGACCTCGCCTCCCTTGTCCCTATGGTATTTCCATTTGTCACGAGTACAGTAAATAAAACGACAAGTAGGTCTCAGCAGTCATCAGGTCTGTATGGCTGGGATGATGCCGGGGCCTACCAGGGCCACAGCACTCTAGAGGGTTTTGTCGCACCAGTCTTATCGGTCTAGCTGTCTGCCAAATCAACCCATCCATCCGTTATGAGTCACCAACCTGTTCCCAGGCGATCCAGAGGGCTTTGTCTTAGCAGTCTGGTGATCAGGTCTTGGGCATCAGCTGGCAGGGCATCCTCCCCCTCCGGCCAGATGATCTCATCTGGGAAAGAAGCGGTTGCTAGTGATTCAATCAAGGAATTCAACTTTATCTATATAGCCCAAGGGATTGCAGTGAAAAGGTCCTCAGAAAAAAAGTCAAAGCTTAAGGCAATGATTAATATCGCAACATCAATAAAATGAAATAAAAGCTGCATTATGCAATTTATTTATTTATTTCTTAAAAATTGCACAAAAATAATGAAAGAAACTAAAGGATTTCTCACCGTTGACCACCTGACCAAAGAGCTGTTCTGGGGTGTCTCCAAAGAAAGGCACACAGCCCACCAGGAACTCATAGAGGATGATGCCCATGGCCCACCAGTCCACAGGCTTCCCATAACCCTGCCTCAAAATCACCTCTGGGGCAATGTACTCTGGAGTACCACAGACCTGTGGGGAGAGGAGAGGAAGCACACATGCTAGTTAAGCTCATGAACACTGAATGTAGTAATATTTCATGTAACAAAGGGAGAGATCGGGAGAGAAAGAGAATAAGAATAAAAAATAGTTTGAGAATATAAGTCAGCGAGGAAGAGAGGAGAATGGAAAGAGAAGGGAAGAGACTAACCTGTTTGTCAATGAATTCTCTGGTGTCTTTCTCAATGTGTCCTTCATACAAGTTGGTGGTCATGTTCATTAGACCAATCTTTGACAGGCCAAAGTCTGTCAGCTTAATGTGACCCATGGAGGTGATTAACAAACTGCAAAGGAAGGAAAGACAGAAATGTTTCATACATCAAAAAGCTGAACACAGAACATAACCCTGAGACGAGATATCAAAGGGTCGCAGTTTCTGGAAATTCTGCTCCAACTTGGAAGTCGTTTGAAGATTAGCGCAGGTCTAAAAAAAATTACGAAAAAGCTGTAATTCAATGCTGCCTCAAACCAGAGAAAGAAAAATGATGCGTAGCTCTGTCACTTGACAGTTTGGAAAGACAGGTTGAGGACTCACTTGTCTGGTTTGAGGTCTCTGTGTACGATGCCGTAGTTGTGAAGGTACTCTAAAGCCAGGACGGTCTCAGCAAAGTACATCCGGGTCATGTCCACGGGCAGAGGGCCGATGTTCTTCAACAGGTTGGCACAATCACCGCCTAAAGGACAGAGGAGGCCATAAGACAAGCATTGCCACATCCTACTGAGGGAAATGAGCTCCATACCTGGTGAAATACGTTTTATGAGGCACTACACCTGACAAATAACTGAGTAATAAACAAAAACCGAAACAACCCTACCTTCCACATACTCCATGACCATGCAGAGGTGCCTCCTCGTCTCAAAAGAGCAGAACATGGAGACCACGAAGGGGTTTTCAGCGAAGGTGAGGATGTCTCGCTCCACAAACACCTGCTGGATCTGGTTCCTCAGCATCAGGTTCTGCCGGTTTATCTTCTTCATGGCAAAACGTTGCCGGGTCTCCTTGTGGCGCACCAGGAATACAGCCCTGGGGGGGGGCAGGACAGAGGGGTGGACAGAGGAGAAGGAGTGGAGAGAAAGAGAGAAAGTTAGAGGACAGAGAGGGGATAGGACAGGTTAAGAGTGGGGAGGTGAATGAGAGGGAGGAAGAAAGGGCTTGGAGAGGAAAGAAGAAGGCAGGAAGAGGGATGAGAAAGGATACCACTGAATCTCATGACAATTTACTACTGAACATCGGCTCGTCAGGAAAGTGTCCTGACCGATGTGAAATATTCAAAACATCCTCATTTCAGTTTCTGTTCTGCTTTTATTGGGCTCTCTCCAGTGTCCACAAAGAGACTGAGTCAGTCGAACCCAAACAAAGACGCCCGTCTTACTCACCCGTAAGCACCATTGCTAATGAGCTTGGTGGTCTCAAAGTCACTCTCCAGTGGTTTCCTGCGAGGAGGCGTGCAGGCTGCTCGGCTCTGAATCACACACAGAAACAAAAACAACAAAAAAAACAGGAAGTTAGTTGCTGCATTGCCTCTGCACTTCACAATTCATGCCCATTGTGATACCCAGAAGGAATGGCTTTCCCCTAGTAGTCAATGTGATGACCAAACACTGCATATATGCCTCATATTTACTGTATATCCATCAAGAAACACACTTATGTTCGAGTGTTGTTTATAATTGTATATTTCCACTAAGCATTCTGTCAATCCAACCTATTATTAGTCAATCATTGCCATAGTTATTTCATCCCAGCCTGTGAGGTTATGTAGCCCTTACCTCTCCAGTGTCATCAGGCTCTCTGCCGGCTGCTCCATGCCCTGGGCTCGTCTGCTCCAGATGGACCATCTCTGTAACAGGAGCAGAGACACCAGGTCAAACTCCATTTAGCTTCCCCGATGATTCAACTGTCTACAACTGATTAACGAAGACGACCGACTAACGATGCTTAACAAATCAGAATCAGAGTTATAACTGAAATCACTTGCTCACAAGGTGTGGCTATTTATTCATTTATTCATTTTGTTGAGAATATGTCTATTGAGATGAACCATAGACTTTTCAGATGAATGAGGCTCTGCCCTTCAAGACATCTTTGTGGGAAGCAGTATGATATATTGTCCTGTAGAGGGAGTTTAATGCCTTAACAAGTAGGCCAAAGACACAACCCTCTCAGCTGAAGGGTGGACTCAGTGTATAATGACTCAGTGAATAATGGCAAGCAGGGAAGGAACAAAGGCTAGGGGGAATTTAAGGGGAATTCAAACCCTGGAGATAACTGAGTCTTCAGCGGTTACTCCAGATTCCTTTTCAGCAGCATCAACCCATCAGCGTCTGAACCCTCTAATCTCCTCCACTAATGTGTTGTGAGAAGGAAGTGAGATGCAATACAGGTCAAGAGAAGGACAGAATAATGTGTACTATACTAAGTATGCACATTTCATTATACTGTGGTGGATTATTGTTGATGAACAATGATTTGGGTGGTTTAAATATGAACTCCATATTCCTAAGGCATGAGTTATTGTAGTTTGAAGAAAGTCCGTTTTTCCTCACTGATGAAATGTATGATCTAATGAGATGACGACTCTTCAGAGGGTACCTGTGGTTTAAGGATGAAGCTTCTATCATGTATTGTTCTTGAGTTGTGTTCACAAGAATGTGTCCACACACAGAGAGACACCATAATGTCCCACATACCATGTACCGTGGTGACGGGACATAATAGATAAAGAGACAGAGTAATATCAATCAATGACGCACCTTCCAGAGGGTCCCTGGTGAGGCCGAGCTGGCTGATGATGTATCTGGGAATATCGGTCTTGATGCCCTGGCCCACCTTGGCTTGACCCTCTGCGGCCTCCAAACGGTGGTAAAACTCCTCGGGATCAAACTCCTGGAGGAGGGGAAGAAATGGAAAGTGTTGTGGTTCACATTGCATTTTGTATTTTAAAAACATGCACAGTAAACATGCAGTGTAAAAATGGAAGAACTGCGAAACTCACAGTACAATGTCTGCAGCATTTTACAGAATGATGCAGTAAAAGTGACAGTCAATACACCATACAGTATTAGTCACTGAAGCTGATACGCGGTACCATTCTCATAAAGAGAAATGAAATAGAAAGGGATAATAAAGGAAGCCGTGTGTGCCCTTTCCTGGCTTGTAAAACTAATGGGACTCATATATTGTATGAAATTGTACGAATCGAGTGAAACGGGAGGCGAAGGTCACATGAGTCAAACAGGCAGTGCTTTGACATAGAACCAGGGCATGGGAAAGTAAGGGCATGGAGGTCAGGGTGGAAACACTTGGCTCCAGCATAGCTTTTCATAAGCTACATACAACCGTTGTTGTGAGAACACGTTGAAACACTTCAAGAGTATTATTATTACAGTCCCCAGTATTATTACAGCAAACAGTATTATTACTACAGCATATCATTAACGTGTACAAGTCACCCGTGACACCTGCGTTTGAAGTGACTTCCTGTACGAGGCAAAACTCTTAGCTGGTGAGTGGCGTGTTAATATCCTGCCACTCCAGTACCTATTATTACTATTGCTGTGTCATCCCAACCACTCTTACCAGACACTCCAGGAGCCTGGCAGGCCTGGAGATGATGATGAGAATCTTCCTCACTAGTTTGATGATGATGGTCATCTCCTCGCTCTCTGAACGCTCGTACGCCTGATCAGAAAAGGACAAAGGACGACGGATGATTAAGTTGACTTAATCCCATTGGTGCAATCCATGAGGCAGAGAGGTTCACTGCACTCTGTCCTGGGATGTATTTTTAGCCTCCATTTCACATGTTTATACAGATATTATTCATCAGGGATTTAGGGCATTTCAACATCTTGCTTTAATTTCAGCTAAGCAATCACTCATTTCTGCATCCTGCCTGGTCGAGTGAGAAAGACTGACGAACACATACAAATACACTCATTGTCTCCATATCTTAGCCTTGTCCTAATCAAACAGTAGGCTTATCACAGCGTGTGATTTATAGGTAGTGAAAGATCAGGGCCACTCAGAGGTCAGGTTAGTCAGCCAATCACTTTGAGAGGTACCATACAGAACCAATTACAAATTGTTACAAGATTAGTTGCTAAAGGTGTAGACTGTAGGACGTGGGTAGGAGCACAATTCCACCATAAAGGCTAGCCAGGGCCACAGCCAATTAAAAACGGGTTTGAACACAGGACTGAAGGCACCATTTGCTTAAATGAAACCGTTTCTGGAAAATCATCTTGGTTGCCAACAATATGCAAAGAGAGAAATGTCGCTGTGGGGGTAAAAAAATCAATGACAAAAACAATGGTTATCCCAGTTGTGGGAGACTGGGATGAAGCGATCTGGAAGAAGAAAAAGCACTGCATGCTGGGACATGGGACAAGAGCTAACTGTGGCACCGCTATAAATGAACTCTATGTTCCTATAGAAGCTGCATTCTAAGATTAGTCCTTTTTCCAGAGGACTAATGATCCTACTAGCCAACTTCCTCAGTCAGAACGAAAAAGTCATTCAGAGACCGAGTTCAGAGACCGAGTCTGGTAATTCATTTTAGAAAGAGCAGCATTTGTTGGACTGCAGTTATTCCTGTGGAAAGTTATGTAATAAATCATTATGTAATCACACGCTTGACCACTGCCCAGATCTAAGTAGTGATATATAATGACAGCACCGTCACGGGCTAATGAGTCGGAATCAGAACGCCACGAGAACCAATCAAACGGGCAGTTCCACCCCAGTGTTCTCAACAGCATGCGATGTTCTAGAAGCCAGTCACACTGCCTCAGTAGGGGGAACAATTATATTGTTTCTGTCCTGGTGCAACACATCTATGAACTTTGGCTAGTAACAAGTTCAGGGATGACATTCTGGAAAATCGATAGTGATGATGTATTGATCAAAGGAAATTTAAAAGGCAAAAAGGCTTATAATCCCACATTTGGCTTTTGATGCTTTTGGCTCAAGTCTCTTGAAGTTAGTGAAAATGATCTTAACCTTAGCCTACTGAATAGAAAATACTGGAATAGAGGCAGCACCACCTGCGGCACCCCTTTCACGTTTTGTGACTAATTGATTGACTGTGCTCTTATAACAAGGACTGGCTGAATATGAATGTACTGAAAGTGGTTTGTTTAAGCGTTTGTATTCTTTGTCAAATCTGAAGCAAAATGGACCTCTATTTTGAGTGGGGAAGTTGTTAAGGGATTTTCAACAAAGGTAATACCCTTCCATAACAACATTTCAGAAACTATGTTTATATATCCACACAATTGATATGAAAAAAAAAATGCATTGGTGCATGAATAAGTGATGAAATCCATCAAGCATGTGCAAAGTAGGCAAAACTAGAAAAGGGAAGACTAAGTGTCACTGCAACGCCAGCTATGGCATATCCTAATAAAACTAAGCAAAGTCACAAGAAGTAGGTCATTCCAAGTCACAACCACAGTTTTGCTCTGAGCACAATGCTCTCATTTACCACCACATTCAGCCAGAAGATCAGCAGCAGCTTGGGAAAAACAAGTTCAGTGACTAAACTCCCAAACTTTACAAGAAGGCCCTGTTTTAGAAAAATGTCTTTTATCAGTATCAAATTTAATTTTTTTTCTAGCCAATTAGAACCATGGTTGTCTCAAGTTAATCCTTTATCTTGAACTTTTTAAAATGAATAAACAAGTAAACAAAAGGGGTGCAGGCATTTCTTAGAATCCATTGGAAAAACGTGCCTGAAAAATGACACACCCACCTCATGCAACAGCTTCTCCAGCTTCTCCTGCAGCTCCACGAAGTACCTGGAGGTGACCAGACCTTTCTGGGACTTGTCCAGGCAGTCTCTAGCCAGCTCAACCAACTGGTGCTGAATGAAGCCCAGCACCCCGTCGGCCAGGGGCAGGGCACTGCCTGGAGAATACTCCGCTATGACGTCCAGCAGACGACCCTCCATCTGGGCTGTTGCCTGGGAAACAAAAAGATGAAGACTTCAATTAAAATGGCGAGTGATGGCAGTATTTTACAAACTGTCACCTGAGGAACAACAAATGAGATGAGAACAAAGATTAATTTAATTTAAACTGTGCAAAAAGTGAGACGGTGTGTGTGCACTGAAGACGCACACCATATACTTACAAGGTCTAAATACTGAGTTTTAGTAAGTTCTTACAATATTGTTTGATGGCTAAATGGGCCACTGGAATTGAAACACTGAAATTTAACAGATGATACCATGATTATAGTGGTGATCAGAATATGAAAGAGAAATTCATATGGAGAATCAGACATTTAGGCTCAAGAATGAGTCACTCTACCTTGGGAAAGCGCTCTTTGTAAACGTGATTCATCATGACAATCTCATTGTCAAATGTTCCGCAGGTCCGCCCAGGGCTGGATGAGAAACAGACAAAACAGACAAAAAGAGACATAAAGTAACAGTAAATATCATATTTGGGTTGCACAGATGGAGACAAACATTCACAGACCCCAAAATTGCATTAGATGAAAGCCACTTTAGCACCATCTATCATCAAGCCAAACATCGTATTAAAGTCGTAAACACGTAAGAAATCTGAATTTCTTATGAGTAAATTTGTCTAATCTTTATTGCCAGTGTTTATTTCCACTTGAGCCATAAACAAGAAATTGATACTTGTATGATTCAGATCAGTTTCCCATTTAAACCACCACATCTGCTGTGTGTACAGGGGGTTCAGTTACAAGGGTGCCCCTTTTGAACTGGGCATACCCATTACAAATCAACGTACTGTCATCAGCAATGTTAAAGATAGTGACTCTGGGTGCCCCTGTACATCACACGCTACAAATACAGTATCAACACATACTATTTCAGGGCATCACCAGCAGTTGCACATGCAGTCTGGTATTATTTAAGGGCAACAGTTAAACTCATGGAAACTATTTAAGGGGAATATGAAATGTCGTACACACCCTCTGCTACTATTTCAGAGCAACATCAACAGTTGTCCATCGACTATTTCAAGGCAACTGCAAGTGCCGATGCATGCAGTAATTCAAAGCTGGTTCTTAACTGCATTACAAAATGAGGTTACATAAATTGCATAAGCTACATAATCTAACAGCTTGATCGACCACATCCCCGGGTGGAGTTTTCTCTCTGGTCATGTTGTAGTTGTTAAAGGGATGGTGAAACCCTGACTTTCCATTTCTAAACATTACGTGGATCCAAAAATATACAGTAGCTGCTCACTATTGCAGAAGTACAGACACATCTATAAGCAGTCGCTGTGTAGTCTGTAGTTTGGGGGTACATGCAGTAAGTATACCTTTCTCCTAGTATATCTTTCCCTGGGCATAAACTGTAGAGTATACCCCGCCTAACAAGCTGGCAACCACTTTTACATAAAAGTCCATCTAAAAGTGTCTCTTGAACCTTCTGTAGCAACCAGACTGGTCTTGCGTGTGTGTGTGTGTGTGTGTGTGTGTGTGTGTGTGTGTGTGTGCATTTGGAGTGACGCGTTTGTGTATGTGGCTGTGTGTGCCACCGCAGGCAGGGACACGTCATAGAAAACCCAACCGCATCAAAACCACACCACCGCCCTCCACGGCCCGTCTTAAATGTCTCCAGCAGCCTCAAATCTCACCCCTGCTAATCATCTGGAGCGCTGAGAGGTGTGTTAAGTGCAGTGATGCTAAATGAAGCCATGAGCTAATCCAGGGGTTCAACCCGTATGCAGCGAGGAGAGGCCTTGCCTATGAACAATGTCTCACCTTTTATCATGTTTTAATCATCACACTATACATTTCCTGTAGGTGGTAGTGATTGTATGAGTGCCACCACCGTGCATCCATCCTCCATTAGTATGGCAGAATTAACAACAGTGATGAACAGTGCAACAGCAGCAGATTGGAATTTTAGTGACACATCAGTGGGCGGAGCCAAAGAACCGCAGAACACAAGTAAACTAACTGGCAAACTTGAATGGCAAATGGTCAAAATATGAATAAAAAAATAGAAATGGTAAATTCCTTGTCAGTCTAATGTTACTTACAGTGCAGCACTGCATCTGACAAAATGTTTATAGAACTAAAACTCCAATCTGCACCATGTGTGCAAATAGCGGCTGCATCTGTACACTGAAGTTACTGTGTCATTCAAGTCCAAGCTACCTGAGGCTGCGTGAGCGGAGCCTGACAGTGGGCAAGGGCTGCACTCCCTCTTCGTCCGCCACGCTCTCTGTGCTCCGGAAGTGTTTGAACAGGAAGTGGAGGTCATCTTGCGTGGGCTGGAAGGGCAGCTGGTGCAACAACTCCTGGGAAGAGGAGGACTAAGGGGGGAAAAACGAGAGGGGATAAAGAGAAAATAGTTTAGAAAAATGGTTTACAGATAGATAGATAGATAGATAGATAGATAGATATTGCCAATACGTACAATAAATACAATCAATTACTGAATAACCTGAAGCCAGATTCATTTCCTACTTGTACCGTGTACTATTTGCACATAAATATATACTTAGTTTAGGGGGGCTTTTTTGCCTTTATTTGACAGTCAGTGGAGAGAGACAGGAAAGATCAGGTGAGAGAGGAGGGATGACATGCGACATAGGTCGGATTCGAACCCAGGACGTCACGGTTATGTGGTATGTGCCTTACACCACTGAGCCACCAGGACGCCCCTATATCTAGTTTCTTAATCTACTTTCTACTTCAAGTTGTGCTTCTGCAGCTTTGAAGATACATAACATCCTGTGTTAAAAGGCTTCCTCTGACAAGAGAATCACACCACTGCTCTCTCTCAGCACTCATTAGCCTGTTCATGCTCCGAATCGTGAAGCTTTTGATCTTCCTGCACAGATCTGAATTAGATGTCACACTTAACAAGGACATCAGCCCAAGCTGGGAGAGTGAGGCTGCAATAGCGCAAAACATCAGAAATCCTTTTTCAGTCTTAAAAAAGGATTAACAGAGCTTTAGTGTTCCTGCAACAGGATTTCTTTCTTTGCCTCTGCAACGTGCCCCGAGGCAGGCGGCACGGCTGTTGTGTTGGCCATGTATGCCTTCGTTTTCTCTTTCCAAACCAAAATGTGTGACACGCAGCCTGGAATTTATGAGAATCCCCGTCTGGGATCTGGCTGGGATCTCGTGTTTCACTGGAGGAAGGGCAAAGGGAGGCAGAGCAGCTCATCTGACTGGAGGAAAGAGGGGAGCATAGGAGAGAGAAGAAGTGAGAGGGAACAGAGGAGAAAAGAGAGAAACAGAGAGACAGGTGGAAAAGATAAGGGAGCAGACAGAGAGAGAGAGAGAGAGAGAGCAAGGAAAAGACAGAGAAAACAAGTGAGCGAAAGAGGGGGAGAGTTATACCCTGAGGAGGAAACTGGAGAGGCAGCAGCGCCGAGCGAGCGCAGCATAAAGACCTCACTGACAGCGGCCCTGAAAGGAGCCTTGTGTGGGAGGGTCTGACCTCATCGTCTCCAAGCCATGTGGCTGGCCACAGAAAATTACAGCCGTGACAGAAGACCCGGCTATTGTTTTTATGACCAAGTTTCAGCAGTGACCGTCAAGACAAGACAAGGTTTTTAAGATAATCGCCACAGAAGTCGTCGACACACAGCTGATGGGGCGTAGCTAGCTAGCTTGACTTCCTCCAAAAAGGAAAGGTTCAATGAGGAAATGTGCAATGCCATCCAGTGCCTCACTCAGCAGTGATGTCATCCAGGAAAAAAAACATGCATTGTGGCATTTCAATGATTAGCCCAATGATTCCTGTACTTCCCCTTGGTCAAGGAGGGCTGTCCAAGTACAGCTCCAATTATTGAGGTACAAAGTCAAAGAGGTCTTCAAGAAAACAGAGTATGCCTTACAATAGAAAACATGAATGTAAAAAAACAAACAAATATCCAACAAGGAAGGCCACACACTGAAATGACAACTATAATAATCCCGAATTGCCTGTCACTCTTTGTTTCTAATAAAAACACTGAAAAGTGTGATTCCTAGTTCAACCAGCAAAACACATACAGAATAGAATTGTTTGTTTTGGGGCCATAATTTAGATCTAGGCTTTTTCGTAAAGATATCAACCCCCCCCAAAAGAAATTAACACTGCTTTCCCTTCAGCCATGGCAATCTTTAAACATGAGTTTCACTGAATAAATCATTCCAGCAAAAACGTTGGCAGCAACAACTGAGAATTCATCCCCATTTCCTCTCCAACTCCCTGCAGTGAAAAGCATGACAGAAGGCTGACGATGGAAGGGGATGGATCATCGCTGGACGCTTCCCGGAATGACTGAATCACGGTCTGTCTCAATGTGACGTCCATCTCCTATCAACTGCTGCTTCAAGTACGATCAGCCAGACTGACGTTCGGGGACATGTAATCCTGCTGCATGTTGCCAAGTCCTCCACGCACCGGTGAAGAGCTCTTTTAGAAAAGAACTTGATATACTGTAAATAAACAACCTTTTACAGTTGGATTTATTTCCTCACAACACCTACTCTATGTAATCTGATTTACAGTTCAGTCCGCTTCCACCATAGGTTTACAAGACACCACAGCCCAATGAACATCTGACTGATTGATACACTGAGTATTAGTGGCACAAGGAGCTAAATACTCCCATGGCAGTGCTTTCTAGGGGAGGTGAATATTTGATGAAGAGAAGGAGTGGGGGGGGGAGAGAGAGAGAGAGAGAGAGAGAGAGCTGACACTGATGGTGGTAGGGGAGATGAAGAGAGAGACAAACACAGAGCCAGACAGACTCTACTTACAGATACTGATGAGCTGGGTGGGTTGGTGCAGTAGCCAGAGGAGGGAACAGAAGCCACAGACCACCTTCGCCCATCCGCTCTGCAGAGACAACACAACAGGCTGTTCAGTCGGAGCTGGTTGTCGCATATGAAACCTACACATCCTGTTGACAATCTTCAAAAACGTTCCCTGCCATTTACTCTCTCGTAGTAAGTGTTTTGCACACACTGGCTTGAGGCAAAACGATAACTTCTTAATGATGCATAAAGGTGTGGTAACAAAAAAGGGAGAGATAATGGTTCTCATTTTTCTTACCTTTCAGTACGAGCCAGTTGGCTGGGTGGATTCAGAGGAAGACGTGGACACAAAGAGGGAGAGAGAAAGAGAGGGAGGGGGCCAGACAGAGAGGGAGAGAAAACAAACACTGCTTAATGATAGTGACACATTAAGCCTGGCTGTCACAGTCACAGTCCTGTTTGTCTGTCACAACTCCCAGCCAGCGGTAGGCTGCTGAACACCTGCCAAGCTGCTATCATATTGCAGCACTGTGACCCACAGACTCAGTAGACTCACACAAACATAAATACACCCGTGAATGCACAAAGAGCCTGCAGCCACACAGACACCCAGATACCCATCAGAGACCTCAAACTTTACTTTTTCCGGTAAATTTCCACTTGTAAATTTCCATTTCCTCCCACTTATCCGTGCAATACGGCAAGGAGTCACTCTGAGGACACGGCCCAATTTCATTGACAAATGTTCCTCGTGTGTCAGGTTAGCGCCGGGTACAAACCAGCACTTGGAGGGGACGTGTCGTTAAATCAGAGGTGACATAATGAAATTGGGAGGGCTCTGCTGTTGGGAACCGTGAGCCAGAGCCGAGGATTAGTGAGGTTTATTAGATGTGTGTGCGTCTCATCAGTTTCATATCCGATATTTGTGGCATCCGCTATGTGTTATTAAATGAAATGCCTTACTACTGTCACTAGGCTGGCGTATTGCGGTCCCGTAGGGCTTATGAAGACAGGGGGTAAGATTAAAAATGGGGCTTTAAATCAATGTTAGAACCAATGCATGGGGTGTAAAGCAAAAAAACTATTGTGAGTACGAGCATTGGCAATCCTACTCTGATTAGAGATTGATCACATCCCAAGGTGAAACTAAAGCATCTTTTAGGGTGCTGCATTTGCAAGGAAGAGGTTACGCTGCAGCTAATGGGTTTTGTTCATCCCTTGGGATGGTTCATTATCAAAGTTCCTTCATTTGGATCGAAAAAAAAAAAATCTAATTTGTTGTTTGCCAGCATTCCTGGCTAGTACATGTCTGCCCATTTCATGTTTACATCACAAAATAATTGCACAAACAGCAGGGCTATATGGCCTGTGAATAACAAATAAACCCAGCGGAGCTCTCAAAAGTGCAGCCACAGCATCTATCCCCACACTGGCAGCTTAAAAGCCTCAATAAATTTAGATGAGTCATGTAGCCTTGTGCCAAGCAAATTCTTCCAAGAGATGTTCCCCCTACATTTCTGATGCTCGTGGTGCAGTAGACCACGCTGCACTGCAAAATAAAACGTTTGCAATATAAGATATTCTGCAGGAAATCTAAACAAGTCAATCTGCTTACTATGAAACACAAGCTGCATATTATTCAAAGTATCTATGCATCGTTCTAATATATACCATATTACTTTAGAAGGTTCCTCCATGTTGTCGTTTTGTCTAAAATCCCAACGTTACCAAATCAGCCCATGGGGCAGGGAGCCACACATATGAACCAAAGCTGAATTCCCAGTCTAGCAAAGCTAACTGGCTTCATGACAGCGTTTCCTGCCACGAGGATCCTAGCTGGACAAGGATGCTAGCTCCCAGCGAAGCCCAGTGAGTAAACACCATTCTAAGAAGCGTGGTAGGATGAAAGGGCATGCTCTGTGCAGTTTTTCCCATAATCACGACAGCCCTGAGTAATGAGTGTGTGCACTGACTTCCTGCCTTAATTGGCTTGACAAATGCCAAGACCATGCCCAGCAAGTGGCCCTGGGGCCTTTCAGCTGGTTGGGCTTGCTTCACGTTGCCTCATTTCAGGTACAGGGGCAAATAGGAGCTTGCTTATTATCCATGCTACTCAAAATTTCTCCCAAAAAACAAATTTCTGTGATTCTCTTTTTGTTTTTGCCAAGATAAATCATTTATTCACCGGGCCATAGCTTCAAATAAGCTAACGATGAAGTTAAAGGCTTTGGTCCTGTCGCGCACCACTTGGCCCCGCTGTGAAAAAGTCATTAATGAAGCGTATTTCTGATGCTCTCGCTGCCAGCTGAGAAATGAATCATAGATTACAGATTTAAAGGGTATTTCTATGGGGATTTATTCCTCATGCCTTGAACTCCTTCAACGTTAGATGACAGTAGTCTTATTAGATCACACCCTTACAGTGAAGAAAGATGAATCTCAAAAGACAGCTTTAATCAAGTTGCATTCTTGTTAGTTATCTCTTGTGCTTTTCATAAAAATAATGAGATTAAAATTACTGAGATGCATTTGCTTTGCTACTGCATTTTATCAGTTATATCAATTTACAGTTCAGGTGTTGGAGGAAACCGAGCTGCAGCAACTCGTTGAGATCAAGAGCCTCAGTCCAAAGCATTTGATTTTGTTCTTACCTGCGGGCAAACTGGAAGTTGGCAGAGCTGCTGGCAGAGACGTTTCTGGGGCTTTCTGATGGGCTGCTGCCAGCTAGAGAAACACACAACCAGTCACTAACTGTCACTTGTTGCTATGTAGGATATACTATTGGTACGCAATAGTTAATCTTGTGTCTTGTTTTTTACTTGACCAGTGAAAAAACAACAACCATATGATCATCATCTCATCATGAATTTGCAATTTGTCTCACTTTATTAATCAAACAACTGAGACAATCTTTTCAATTCAGTTAAAATTGACACCGAATTTAACAAGGACTGTGTCTGACTGCCTGACTAATCAAAGAATCTGAGCCAATGGACAACAAGGAGTCCTGCTGTTAACCCATTATTACTGAAAGGGCCAGCAAAATGTTTTTGATGCTACTGTGATCGGCCAGCCCCTAGGAGGAAAGCAATGCCAGGCCACCGAGTCCCTTAGAAATCAACCTGAGGATATGACTAGCAATGTAGCAATTCAGAGGGCTGGACTGGGCAGCCTAGGGAAAGATGTGTCAAAACTATTTGGAAAAATAAGCCCTGGGGAAGAAAAGAAGCATTAAGTACATCATAATCAACAGCAACGAAAACTCAAAGGCCACACCAGAGTACTAGTCTTGTGAGTCTCAAGGCAAATATACAAGAAAAACTTTGACCCATCATTCCACCTTCATGTGGTTGTCTGTTATCTGCGTGTCTATATGTGTGTACTGAACTGCTAGTGTAAGTCACATGCTGCATCACACGCTGAGCAGAGCAGACAAAGAGCTGAAAACAACACACAAGTACCTGTGGCAAGTGGGAGAGGTGAAAGCGGTCGTGAGAGTGTGGGCGAAGGGGTCCCGACCGCCAGACTCCTTCTCTTGTTGTTACGGGAACTGTGAGAGGGGGAAAAACAGAGAAGATGATTGGTTATGCTATTAGAATTACAAACAAGACAATCAAGTGGCTAGACAGGAGTGTTTTATTTGTCCACATACAGCTTGTTTATCAGTCCTTATCTGTGTTGTATGTCGTCACACAACCATGTAGTGATAAAATATGGTCAACCTATGAACTCTGGTCAATGATCAAGATAAGGAAATCACTGATATAAGGAGATCAACATGTACAAACAAATGTGTATGTATAAACAAGTCTGTAGACGTACACACAGAGCATGGATTGGAGATGAAAGTCATGTGGCCAAAATAATGGAAACACCTTAATTTATATCAATATGAAATAAAGAATGAATCAAGGCCACCCTTTGCCTTCAGAACAGCTTCAGTGCTCTTTGAAATGCTGTCATACTGCATCCTGAACTGTGTGTAGTGGGATACTGGGCCATTCTTCAAGAAGGAACTCCTCTAGTTCTTTGAGGAATGAAGGAGGTGAAAATCGCTCCAGTGTCAATATTGAATCGCCTCAATGGCGTTTAGATGTGATGAGTGTCAAGGTCATGGAAGGTGTTTGACTTCATCCTGGTGTTCATGAAACCATCATGAATTTGGTTAGCAGTGTGTATGGGGGCATTATCATCTTGGAATATGGGAACATCATGAGGGAACACGGTTTGCAAAAATGGCCATTATACAACCATGACATCTGTGGTTGGAGTGTGCTAGATGATTTGAAGCTTCATTGAAGAACTTATTGGCTCTCCCTTCTCTCTGTTACCATGCAGCCTCTGCCAGTTTGAGTCTTTTTCATCGGGCCTAATAAATCCCATGAGATGGCTGCTCATACCTTTACAGAGCCACCATCATGTTTAACAGTTGGCAACAGATATTGTGGGTTGAACGCATCCTTTAGCTTTTTCCAAATGTAAACAACAAAAAAGGGTCATCAGACCATATTACTATCCATTGCTCAGGTTTTGTGCTCCTTGCACCAGGTTATGCAGCTCAGTTTTGTGGTGTTTAGCAACTATCCTGTTAAGTGTCCCGTCTATCCCTGTCGGTGATCTTCAACTTGCAACCACTATACATCTTTGCCGATGCAGTCTGTCCATGTTTGGCATACAGTATGTTGTCAGGATTTTCAAGACTTTCGCTTGCCACATTAAATAATTTGGCAGTTTGAGTGACAATTGACAAACACCCCTGCAATTCAGGCACCGACTATTTGGCCTCTTTGAGACCATGTTAGTTGCCTCATATTGCTTTGAAAACTCACAAATAAAAACGGTGATTGTCAGACCTCTTTTGACTGCTAATTGGCATTCAACTTAATATGAGTCTATAGCTTCCTTTGTAGTTCTGATTTAGTTAATTCAAAGTCAAAGTCCTTTTTCATGGGGTGTTTCCATTATTTTCTCCACCCCCTGTATGTATATATGTATATATACAGTACATCTACAAAGCAGAGCCTCTGCCCCTCCCACCTCCCGACACCTGTATGTGTATACGAGTCTTGATTCACAGATTAGTATTGGGACTCCTCTTCAGTTTGTTTTTGCATCCCCCATGAGGCTGATCTAATCCCATCATGCTCTCTGTCACTGATAGTCTTCCCAGTGATATTGATGCCATCTCTCTCTCTGGCTGTGACTTAAAATAATTGAGGAGCTCAGACGACAACCGAGCTTGACGTTTCTGGGTCGGTGCTGAGGCAGATTCACACAGTATATGGCCCCAAACCCAAGACTCAAACTGGCAGAGGCTGCATGGTAACAGAGAGATGGGAGAGCCAATAAGTTCTTGAATGAAGCTTCAAATCATCTAGCGCACTCCAACCACAGAAAAACACTTTCAGCATGCCATTTTGTTCTTATCTGAAAATAAATAAACAGACACCCATTTCTCATTGGGAGATAGCATAGCCTGGACAAAATGGCATCAAACCAGGACCATGTGATAGCTTTATCAACACTTGATAAGGCTATTCATGTTTTGGGGAAAAAAACAGAAGTGGTTTGTAGTAGAGTGTGATGAATACTGGCCAATGAGAGGCAGGCCTCTCCTGTCTGGTGGTAGTCAAGGGCTACATTTATTCACTGGGCTCCACTCAAAGTCATGGTGTGTTAGCATGACACATGATACATGACCCCGACCTATACAGAAAAGTGGGCAATTTCATCTGTCCAATCAATACTCCATAGGATGTCATTAGCAGCCAACAGTAGCTAGGAAACTATATTAAAAAATGAGGGCATAGGCTTTTATTTTACTAGCATCAGTTCCAAAATGTACTACAGTTTTATGTGATTATCTACAATTAGTGACCAATTTGTCTATTGATCACCAATGGACCTTTCTCTCCCCATACCCTCCTTAAGAAAAATAACTATAATAAATAACTGCAATAAATATTAGAATGATAGGAATAGAGTATTGATTGAAGATTTTTTTTAAATCGATGATAAGCTCGATGTAAACTCACTAGTGAGTACCACAGACACACTTTAGGTCCCTATAAGGCTTTTAACATGATTTTTCTTTATGGTTGATTACACGTGTAACCAATGAAGAAGGCACGGGCTTTTATTTCGCTGAAATCATTTCAGGCACTTACTGCAGTGCTATGTGCTTATCTACAGCGAGTAACTAAATCAGTCTATTGATCAGCATTGGGACGTTGTGTCCCTATATGCGACAGCTGGCAGCGCTGTTAGACAATGCAGTCTGCCCCAACAACAGTCTACAATGGCCACGTTTCTCTGTCGGAAACAAAAACTAGGGCGGATGTAACCGACACATACTGTATGCTACAAGAAACCACAGCGGCACATCAGCCCGAGCTGTAATAACGTTATAAAACGCAGTGGGTCGTGTTTGTGTGCTGTGAGACGAATAGCTCAACATAAACGTTCAACAAATTGCTGTTTGTCAGGCAATGCATGGCACTGCTCGGTAGGGAGCCGATGACAACCGGGGACCAAATACATGTATTCGCTCTGCATCCGTTAATTCGAGATGGCCGTTTTGTCTGTGAATTAAAGTATGTTAAAGCGTTGTCGTTACCTTTTTGATCTCTTCATCATGGCCCCGGTCACGAAACTAGTTTTGTAGCTCGGCAAGACGGTCCAGTAATAATTTTGGTCAGACATGATGGAGACCGAAAAGAGTCGAGCCAGACACGTAAATTATCTTCTATAACAGGAGCATCATCGTAAAACAATCTGGAGTTACTGCGGGTAGGCCAGGACGCAGTGTCCGCAGCCAGAAACTCCAGTCTGCGTTGGTACAAACTGACCCCAGACCCACGGCAGACCGGCGGAGGAGCGAGCTACCGCGGCAACCATCTCTTCTGTTTCTTTTCCCTGCTATCCACTAAATTTCCGCGACACTCCGTCTTCCACGGGACACGACATTATCGAGAGGTCTCCTCGTCAAAACACGAAAAGTGATACAAAGTTTCCAGCCACTGCGCCGCGCAACCGCATCAGGAGCACATCGGGGAGAGGAGGGACTAATGGTACCTTCGTGCGCCGTCGGAAATCTCGTACGTGAGCGGCCCAACAAAAAGGTATAAGGGTGGGAAGTCTGCATTCTCTACGATACCCGAGGGCGGGGAGCATGGAAGTCGTGTCGATACTTGATGGGAAATTGATAAGACAACTTTTGGCTGATAAATTAATTAGAACATCAATTACATGGGTGCTGGGTAATTTTATCCTCTTCGTTCTACTGCTGCAGCACAAAGTAGCCATTACCTTTTTAATTTCTAAAATAAATCAACAGTGACCAAAAAAACGACTTTCGTTACAGGGCCCATTTTTAAATTATTTCCATCCAAAATCAATGGAATGCGAGCAAAGTCGTATTTAAGACTAACTAAGTATGATATAGGAGCTTACGAGGAGCACATGAAGGCAGCATAGTGGTAGTGCGCCGCCGATAGAGGAAGTTGTCATTAAGGAATGTGCTCATTATTGAAGAGATGGTCATGAGGGTTACGTGGCCCTCTAGGACTATACAGTATATGCTCTATGAGCCCAAACTGTTCATTTTTATCTAGCCAATCCATTGATAATGATACAATTCAAATTAATTATTTCCAATAAGCAGGCTTATATAATAATGTATATACACCATATACTATATTCCTGTAATAACCCTTATAAAAAGGAACTATAGAAATCCTATAATACATTTTAGACAGCTACAATACAAATATCACAGAACAATAAAGTCACTGTTGAGTACCACAGACACACAGTAGGTCCCTATAGAAATATTACAGTGATTTGTCCTTTGAAAAGACCATGCATCTTTAAAATCACTAGAGAACTAACTACACAGATGATAACTGGGGAGCATCTCAACTTTATTCTAATTCTACCACCATAATATTTAATTGTTTAGCAAAATTAATGTGGGTTGGGAGATATGGGTTGTGACCCCTAATGGCTATAGCTTTTGATCCACCACAACACTACCTAAACTACCAGTTTGTTTTTGCAATCCCCCCAAAAGGCAGATCTGATCACATCATGTTCTCTACCTTACACTACCTCCAACACAACATGCCTGAATTGAAACTCCCCTCTTGTTTTGTCTTGACCATCTTGACTGGCAGGGGAAAATCTACAGGTGACCAACAGTATTTTTCTGTCCGGTCCAGTTGTTTTTCTCTCACTCGTGGTCTCAGTGAAAATAATTAGTAGAATGTCATTTTCAAAAAACAGGGAAAGCCTACAACAACTTGGAGTCATGATGAGATTGATTTTGTTCTGACTGGAGCACCTCCTGCTTGAGGAGGAAGTAAGTTAATTCATACAGTTATGTCACTGCCCTATTGACAAGACTCGACACCAGCTGCCACTAACTGTGTGAAGTCAAATTAATCACCAATAAATTATTTATACTGCTCAAGCTTGGAGGGGAATATGATTCGTGAAAAACAAAACCAACACCTTTCAATAACCTGTAAGAGCAGTCTGGCTTGCTCAGCTATAGCTCATGTCTATCAAAAACATGCTGAGGATCTTGTGTGCGCCAGATTAGAAAAATGAATCAAAACATTCATCCAACATAAATGACAGATCACATTGCGTATTCATATTCACAGAATGGACATGAATTGATACCAAAAAATACACTGGGTGGATTTTTATGTCATGTCCTGTGCGGACTGTTTACACAGTCTTTGTTATTGCGTGAGTGTATTGCACCCTATCTCTGCATCTCCCCACAAAGCTCTTGTAAAACCTGTCTGGGCGGTGAGACTGCACCGACGTTCAGGCAGTCCTCACAAGCAGCTTCAGAAGATCTTGCCTCTCAGGGAAGTGCCAAGTAAATGTCTGCTGCTGTGATTTATTGCAGGCATGCACTAAAGCAGACAAGTGACAAATAACACATGGTCGGTGTAGTGCCACAGTGTAGCGACATGAGAATGGGGAGAGCGCCAAATGAGTCAGGTGACAATACTTACACATTTCCCCTGCGTGGAAGACTCAGCTCTTTCTAGAATGGAAGAGGAAATGGAAAGATTTAATTAGGCAAAACAACACACAACATGTTACCATGCTCTCATGGTAACAGAAACATTGGTTTGATATGCAGATGTGAACCGCTGCTGTTTGAGTGGAGAGGGGTGCTTGCTGTTCGACAATAGAGTTAATTTCCACATCATTATCTTTTCCTTGCCAGGGGAGAGGTATTGTATGTTCTGGTTTTGACAGTATTGTCATAGGTTTCTGTGGTTCTGACAATACAAAAAGATTCCCTCCTCACTATAGAGTGAAATTGGAAGGTATGTGTATATTTTTGCTGTCAAAATGTCAAGATGTAAAAAAAATAAAAAATAAATAAAAAAGCCAAGGTCGCAGCAGGTTTGTTTCAGTCAGTATCCCCTCTCTCCATCACTCCCTCTATCCTTCCTTCCTGTGCAGCGTTAAGATCATTAGGCTACAGTATGGCCTAGTTTCTATGTGCCAAGTGGGTCTTCTTATTCACAGTCACTTAGTGCTGAGGGCTGTTTGTTGGGATGGAAATCGTCATTAGCCCTTGGTTACTGCTTTTCAGCCCAGGAAAGCAGTAACCAAGGGCTAATGACGATTGGTTACTGCTTTTCAGCCCAGGAAAGTGCACATCTGTCCTTGCTCATCATAATTTGAAGGATAGTCAATGGAGAGAGTATAAAGATGGTCTGTTAGACTGGCAGAGGTTGTGCTCTGAACATGTAAAGGCTACCTGCACCATCTAATCATCTCCATTCAAATGCATACACTTTTCTGAAAACACTCTATTTCGAAACGCTCATTAATGAACGTCTCCAACAGTCACATTTCCAGTGTTTTGGGTGGTTTTGGGTGGATCAGGCATTACTCCTAGTTTGCCTTGTAAATCAATGATTTACTTGCAAGGGTAGTCTGAAAAATGTCTAATTACTGGTGAGGTCACGGTGCTTTTCATCCCTGGCTAAATCCTACTCCATGGACGTAACACTATGTTGTGTCCTGGGTTTGTGGCTGTATTTAGGGAGACATGAAAGCTGTTTCTGCGAACCTGAATCATTTCACCATAATCATCATGTCCATCATCAACATAATCACAGGACTGCACTTGGATCAAAATTGCAGGTTAATTTAAGGTGGAAAAGGGAACCAATCACTATAATTGAATTGAAACACCCAGTTTGGACCTGCATCAGCACAAATCCAACATCACCTCTTTCATAATGGACAGGAGAAACAATAGGTTTCTCCAGCTTTCACGACTTAATCTCTACCTAAAAAGATGCAAATGAATGAACTAGGGAAAAAAAACACTTCACTGTCCCCATTCTGGATAATAAACACGGAACACCGGAGAGGATTAAAAGGATGTTTCTGTCACTCATTCAGGATCCCTTGGGTCTTATGCTCCAATCACCAAGGCAACCAAGGATGGCGATTCACCAAAGCACCTCTGAAGAGTTCAATGAGGAACACGCAAGGCTTTTCAGATGGATACATTATATTCATTAAACACATTACGTGCCCTAATTACAACAATGTGTAGCCTTTTCATATGCAACACACAGGCTCGCTCATGACAGCGCCACCGCCTACTCAAATCCATGGACACCATTCATGCTGAAAAATGATCAATAGTCATAACCATTTCCAAACGATGCCACATAACGGCTCGGGGCAGCAGAGGGATAAACAATAAACCTTAATTAGTTGTGTGTGTAAATGTAAAAAAAAGAAAACACCACAGGAGCGTCCCAAGACTGCTACACCAAAGGCAAAGCCTGCCGATTTTAGTTCTAATTTCCCTCAAATCCGATCGGCAACGCGTTAATAGCGTCCATTGGGGACGATGCACAACAGTCGCCAATGGATGCTATTACCCGCGAAACAACTACGTCCGAGGCACGCGCTGTCACTACATTCTCAAATTGAAACACTCAAACGTTCATTTACCTGCAGACCACGGCGTCTGAGGATATTGGGCTCATCCATCGTTCAAGACAATAAGACCCAGCCGGCTCCTTTCCAGCAGTCAGTTTCACTCAGCCCATGCTGCTCTGTCCTGGAGCCCGGAGTCCTCCTCCCTGCAGCCTCTACACCCTCCCCTGACATCACGACCGCCCCCCCACCCTACCCGGAAAAGAAGATGTCCAGTTTATCCAGTTGATCACCTGATCGGGAGGGAGAGTGGAGGGTGGGGGCACACATTTGCCTAGCCTGCGAGGAGTTCATTCAATTAAGCGAGTGTGTGTGTATTGGATTTTCTCATTGAAATATGAATGAACCAGCTGTTGCTGCTACCAAGGGCGTCACTTTGTGTTGAAACGTGGTGGGGACATACGAGTCGACAATACGAAAAGACTCAGCATCAAACAACGGCGACCGCACCAGTAACAGTCATCCATATGCATCACCTCCACAGCTGCAACACCATGTCAATCCAACAGTGCCAATATCACAATATCTACTGTAGAAAGCACCAGTGCATCTCAGTCAGCCGAGCGATAACAATATCCAATATCACTGCCCTAAAATATGACAAAACTGAAGGAATAACGTTAACAACGTTAGCTAAAGATAATAAATCAACCTTACCTTTAGATGTTAAGTTAAACTGCCTTGTTGTCTCGATGCTGCATACCTTTTAACGGTAGAGAAACAGAGTTCACAAGAGTTCATGAGTCAAGTTCAACCAATCATGACTCACTCTAAACATAAGGTTTAAATATCAGATATGTGAGAACATGAATTAAACTGGAGCAGGGATTAGATTATTTCTATTTATTTATCCATATGCATTTTAAAATAAACTCAAATTGATTGATTTGATTTTGTATTCATTCTTTTAAAATTCCACTCATTAATCCATACATTTCACACATTTAAACTCAAATACCACCCCTGCCAATCTCCACTCCGTTTGTTAGTTAACATTTCTTGGTGCAAGCTATTTTTCAGAACATTTTTAACAAATTATGCTTTTAAAAAGTGATGGGGACAGAATCGGCCATTTTGAAAAGTGGTGGGGACATGTCCCCAGCGTCCCCGGTGTAAATGACACCTATGGCTGCTACACTGTGTAATGTGTAAGAGGCAGCTTCAGCAGGACCCCCAGATTGATTTGCACTTTAGATGGCAGACCCCCCATATGAGGAATGTTCTGTCCCTCCCCCAGCTCACATGTGTTTGTTGTGTGTCTATACCGCAGGGGGGGTAACAGTAACTGAGATACAGGATATCTGTGACAAACCCATAAATATAACCTGGTAGAGTACTATTCAGGAGTAATCCTATAGCCAACCTAGTCCCACCATACAAACATGTGCCCTCAGTGCACTATGCCCTCCAAAACATATGCTCTCCACTTGTTTCTCCATATGCTGTGGTACATACAGTGTGCTTGGCTGTAGACGATGCTGTTAATCCACCCATCATATACAATAACACGGTGTTTGTGTGGTGGAATAACACCTCGAGGCAGAGGACAGAGAACAACTTGTGCCCTGCATTCAAATGGGATGATAGGGTAATTAATCTTTGCCTGTCACCCAATGGTACCATGATGTTTTTTTCCCCATACAACAATGGTTAGTGTCTTATCCTTTGGTGTCACATGTCCATTTATGTAAGCCCGGGGGCTTGAATTCTCCCTTGTTCTCTGTTAAAGTTCTCCATTTATTTTAAACGCCTGTGGGAGGTGGGGGAAATCACACATCTACCAGTCAGCCAAAGAGGAAAGAGGTCCTGTCTAGTTGTCCAGTCAGACCTGCTCTTCTAGACTCTCGGTTAGATACATTTGCAATGGGCTAGTAAGTTTCGAAGGTTTGATGGGTGTATCATCAATACCAGTCATGTGTTCGGCTATTGTATTTATTTTCATCATGGTGTCTTTCCTTTGTATCCAATCAACATTCTCATCACCAAACACGACCAAGACCATAAGGAAGTTCACAAGGAAGTGCTCACTCAAGTTCCACGGAAAAACAATCAAAAGGGTAGTTTTTGCGTGCTGCTAGTTTGGCGGCTCATTTTTCCTTGTTTGATATAAACAACCTTGCCAACTGAGACATCTTTTGTTAACTGAGATTCCCGTCCTCATCGATATCTATTATTTTCTTTGTAAAGATTCAGTAGATTTTGTTCCCAGTTTGGAATTGTGAAAGGCACAGAATGGAAAGTCTGTATTTGTCCTCTCCTCTGCGTGGTAGAGGGCAGGTCATCTTCAAATGATCTGTGCTCATTAGTGGAAGCAGTCAGGCATGAAAGTCTCTCCGTCTTCTTTCTTTTTCGGTCATTTTTGTTCCCTGTACTTTACTTCTCTCTAACCTCTTTATCCTACTGTGAGGCTGAAAGGCAAAGAAAACCCACAGTTAACTCCCAGTGTCTCCAGCCACTCAGGGTTTAACGCTTTACATCAGTGAATTGGTTCAGAGAAACAAAGAATAAAGTCAAATGGCATGCAAGTGAAATCAGTTCTGGAAAAAATGGACACATTATGAGATTCTCTGTATATAACATGCCCACACTGACAGCCTATCACACTCACCCATTTGGCGTTAAATTGAGCTTCTTGAACAGAAGGGATATCCCTTATGTGCTGACTGGAAATAAGCTTCCTCATCCCAGCTCCAATATTAAGTTCTTTGATGGAAATTGTATCACTGACCCCAGATCAGCATCTAGCAGCAACTTTACCACCTTCCTCCTGGCTCCAAATAGCCCGGTACCTAGCTGTGAAGTATCTTCAGTGCCACTAGAGGGGGCCATGAAGCTATGTGTCTATCTGTGTTAGCCCAGCGGTGGATGCTGGGATGTTCCAGCCCCACCATGACCCTGAAAAGGATTAAGTGGGTGGAGAAAATGACTGAATGAATGAATGAATGAATGAATGAATGAATGAATGAATGAATGATTGAATGAATGAATTAACTGCACATCCAGGGATGTCATGGAGGGTAAACCCACCTAAACCCCACACACAGTTTACCCACCTTTTTATTTGCGTAAAGGTGCCATAAATGTGACTGATACAGTATACATCATAGAACGTAGTATCAAACTGATGTAGGTCATATGAGGAAATGGCCATTTAAGGAAAAAAACAGAAATTAAAGCTTTTCTGGAAACATAATTGGTTGTTGTTTGCCAGAGGTCATAGTTTATCCACATTTTTATTTACCACTACATAACCAGGAACATCCATTCGCAGTGTCTCCTGTATTAACAGTCTGTTCTGAGGTACTCACACACAGACAGAGGAGGATCAATTTCCCCACCTGTTGGGTTGCTGATTGAGCACACATGGGGATGTATGTATATATACATGCACACACACACACACACACACACACACACACACACACACACACACACACACACACAAACAAGTTGTCAAGGGAACAGTGCACTGTTTCCCTGAGGATGCTCCCACTAAGGGGACTGTGCTATCGATGTGGTGCACCCAGCAACTCTACTCTATTCCAAGTCTTGCAATCAGCCAATATCTCGATCTTTTACCAGCTTATGTCATGAAACTATTGCATTGTTCCTGTGAGTCTCAAAAATAGCAACATATCTTTGTCATCATGATAAAATCAGTCGACTCCCTGTCTGTTTTCCCTCTCTTTCTTTCACGGAGAGAGCGAGAGATGGAAATGCATGAATCACTCTACACCTTTCACACACTTTCAACCTTCAAGGTGGGATCACCTGGCGGAAGTGACTCACTGCTCAGAAATTCACGCACCCCACACTTGGTAGAGAAAAGACTCAACTCTGTCACCTTTTGTCACTTGGGCAGCACCTTCTTCAGGCCGTAAACATTTTACTGCCTTTTGGTTCAATAAATTATTCATTGTTTTATGATGTTTTGATGTGGCTTTTTTACACATTCTACATTTGCTGTAAGAGAGGATATATGTGGACATTTTATTGCCATTCATATTCTAAATGTAATGGAAACTTTGTTATATCATGCTTTCCTTTCCGTTTCTCAATAAAATAACCCTTGAACTTGTTGTGTCTCCACCCTAAGACATTTGTCTCCAGCTCAGAAAGTGTAAATGTTATTACAGTGTATAAAAAAATTGCAGTAGCTACATGATAACGACACCAATTCAGTTCAGTAAACATCCACCGAATTAAGTATTTGAATATGGTCACACTTGCCTCATTTTCAAAAACCAAAGCAGCTCAAAATTACAGGAGCCCAGTAAGTTTCCATGGGTTTGATTTGAGCAGATATTTCCCTCGTTCACAATAAAGCCGACAAAAGAAAGAGCGTCCATATAAGTACAGTCATCAAACTACCTAAGGCTCTACGCAGAGGAGGCATCTTTCCTTATCAGGCAGCAATAACTCAGATGGGGAAAGCCTTCAGGTGAAAAGAATAAGGTCAGTCTCACAGGCAGGCACGTCATAGGGCGGGGACACTGCACCATAACCATGTAATGTATTGACCGGAATTACTGATAGTGGATTTAGAAGTATGGACTTTCATATAAGGCATTGTGCAGGTGGAAAGAAGCTAGTGTAGACAATGTTTAGCAGGTTTAGTCTGTCACAGTCTCTACTGGAGGTGAAGGATTTTCTATCTGAATTCTGTGCCTTTACCCAACAGAAAGGGTAGTAGACGTTGAGGGTAGATGTCTTTTTAAAGCATATTTTAATCCTAATAAACACAGAGCCTATTCACAGACCGCTCCATGTTACATGGGCTTACATAAATGGACATGTGACACGTACTGTGGCGTGCTCATTACATCAGTTACGTGAGGATGAGTTTACAGTAATAACAGTAATAAGAGTGAGGAACATTTCCTTTGTCACTGAGACTTGAGACCCTCACGTAGAACAGATAACGTCTTTGTTTATCTACGTTTCTAACCTTGAGGTGTTGCCTTCTCACTCGGGTTGAGAGTTAGATGTTGCCTTCTCACTCGGGTTGAGAGTTTTAGGAGGAGTGCTCATCTCCATGTGGCGTGAACATGGCAACTGTCCCTGTGCAAGACACTGAATCTGTACCAACTAGCTGATCCTGACCTCTGACCTCTCTGTGGAGGGCGGCAAGGGAGAAGAGACAGTGACATAATGACATAATGATAATGTAATTCTCACATTATCTTTATTTACTTACTCTAATTGCCCATTGTCCCCTCTGATCTGATTGGTCACTGTAGACATATGGTCATTTATTTGATCAAGTGACGTATAACTGGGCCATCCTGGTGGCGGCAAGGTGTACACCATGTACTCGTGACGTAATTCGTTCACTTCTGGCAAACACATCCTTTTGTCGCATGTCAGCCCCCCCCCCCCTTCCCGTCTTCATAGAAAAGGGTTCAATTTTACAATCTTTATCTAAAATGTCATGCTGCGTCATTTCTAGTGTTTGTAGTGAAGGTGACTTAATGAAAACATTAATAAACCTGTAGTTAATTCACTCATTATCATTTGTTTTTTGTGCATATAATCTTTGTTGCATATTGTGAACACATCCATGTCACAAAACCATAATCATTACTGACATATGGCTCTACCTGTAATCCATCAAAGGATTGCGGCTCACCTGACCTGTGCAGGGGTGTGGCAACACAGAAGCTCTATAAATGAAAGCATCTCAAGAATTTCATTCATAACATGGACAAACCCAGCACTGAGAAACCAAACCTACCTGGCTCACTCACCATGCTGAGATCACGCATACTCCACTCTCTCTTCCCCTGCATGCTGCTCCTTATCTCCCTCTCCAGCCCAGGGGAGGGCCGGCTTCATGCGGCTCACGAAGGCACACCTGATGCAGGCAGAGAGGACAGCCAGAGGGTCCTGCTTCTGGAGGCAGTGAAGACAGGCATCCTAAGCTCGTTGGGCATGGACAGGGAACCCAGGCCAACTGAAAAAGCCTCGGATCAGGACCTGAGGAAGATGAACCAGCTCTACAGGGAAAAACTGAGGGAGCTGAGAGAAAATTCTAGCCAGCCGATGATTGAACCCTGGCATTCCACCAGACAAATGTCCACTGTGCTCTTCCCAGCTACAGGTGAGATGTGTGTTAGACAGAGGCACAATATGATGAGATTTAGCCCTAATTTAATCACCACATACAACTTCAGAGGACTGACATGAAAAGGAAAGTTTCTCTGGGATTGGGATGGAAACTCTAGTGCTTTAATTAGTTGAAAAAATCTTGTAGTGTGAGTTTACCTTTGCACATGTAGACAAAAGCAATGGGACTGGTTTGGCTATACAAACCTTTGTCCTTATTGTTCATGCTCTCGCTAAAAATAGGAATCATCTTGACTGACTTCATGGAAGTTAACTGTGAAGAATGCCTCCCATGTGAAATGGTTGGAATGAGTAACCATCAGTCTTGTAAACACAGCAAACACATTCCAAACAAGCTGTGAGGAGTCGTGAGGATGGTGGGCACACTTTGTAGAAGCTGTTAAGCTGCTTTTTGTTTTATATGTAATCAATCACTGACTAGAGAAATTAGGCTGCATGATTCTGAGAAGATATTATATCATGTTATTCTCAAATCATACTTAATCATTTCCTGTTTTCTACTTTATCCTGCATTTGTCATTGTTTCCTGTTTCATGCCATGATGCCATTTCATGCACTAAGTGCAGAACAGGAAGTTGACAACTTAATTAGTCATGACAGCTTTTTTCCCTGTCTGTCTCTCTTTTTAGTGGAGCCTGAAAAAGTGCTTTGGAGCAAAGGGGAGCGCCCAGAATCCGGTCAACACATACAGTGGTACCGAGCTGTTTTTCATAAGAACCCTAATATCCAGACTGAACTGACGCTAGCTCGGGCTGAGCTGAAGATTTCCAGACAGATTTTAAAGAAGCCAAGGCCCATTCAGCCTGAAATACAACAAGCGATTCAAGTTAAAGTCAATGGCATGAAGCCAATGACACACATAGACACTCTAGTCCAGGCAAATGTCTCAAGCACCCAAGATCTGACTTTGGACATCACACCTGAGGTGGAGAAGTGGAGGAGGAATGATGGCGGTCAGTCGCTGGTTGTGGATGTGGGGCTGATTGTGGGTGGAAGAGATGACCCTGGGGCAGATCCAAGGGTTGCCCTGGAATTAGGCCTCACACAGCCCAGACCAGCAAGGAGAAGGAGGCTGCCTCGCTCCAACAAAGAAGACATCTGCGACGAGCAAGGATGGTGCTGCCGTAAGTCTGTCGTCGTGTCGTTCAAAGACATCGGCTGGTCGGACTGGGTGGTGGCCCCAACCTCCTACACCATGCATTTCTGTGATGGCTCCTGCCCTCACAACTACAAGCCGGCTAGCATGCACGCGCAGGTTAAATCGCGGCTGCACCAGATGACCAAAGGAGGGACACCTCGCCCCTGTTGCGTGCCTGCAGCCTACGAGCCCATGGTCCTCATGCACTACGACAGTCAGGGAAAGTTGGCGCTGACGCCCTTCAACGACTTGATTGTCAGTAAATGCCACTGTGCCTGAGAGGCTCTGGCGCAAGGCCACACGAAAGTCACAACAGACATTTTACCTTTTAACTTTTGGCAAAGCAAAGCCACTAGATATAATAATATGTTACATGGTGAAATAAAAAAACTACTGTGGTCTTAAAGGAGACGAGAGAACATTTTGCTACACCTGATTAGCAGCATTGCTGTCATTGTTTTCAGTGGTTCACTAAATTACAATCATGATCATCCACCATTTAATGCGCTTTGAAAACACAAATGTTACTGTTGCACAGAGTCACCGACTGTCTGCCGCTGTTTTGTAGATCAAACAGTAGATAGTAGATCTGTTGCTTTATATCTTTGTCTGTTATTTATTCTAAGTTCTATTTAAGGTCTTAAACTTATATTTGTGTTTTTTGCTGTTTTATGTTACAGTACAATATTTAGTATGCTACATAGTATTCTTTCCATTTATATTACAGCTTTAAAGGAGTGTATTGTGTATGCTGAAACAGTTTGCAAATGATTATGAGTTTGTATTGTCTAATACATTTCAATAATAATATGAACACATGAATACATTTTCTGCTTTATTCATGCTGATGTTGCACTTGAATACATGAGCAATATGTACATTTCATAATAAACGCTGATGCCTGATGCCATCTCATATTGGTCATTTATCCACAGAATCTACCAGTGCTTTGAAACAACCCTTAATATGGTTATTGCTGCTGCATTCAATTACCTAGGGCAATAAATGTCCAAGGTTAGGGTGTGCCAGAAAAGTCAGCATGTAAAGATATGATAGCTTATATCTCCAAGCATGTATCTCCCAGCTATGACCTTGTAGCTACTTTCACCATGGCCTTGACGGGACAGTGACCTGGGATTGACAAAATGAACAATAATCAACACAATTGTATTTTTACTCTGACGGGGGAAAGGGGAATTAGCAGAAGAGGAAAAAGATAGCTGCTTGCTGTGTAAACACACGACTGTTCAGATTACATATCAACGACGGTACTGTAAATGCATTTTCATTGCAGATTATCAAAGATTGTGTCTGTGATAATTGCTTTTCAATGCTGTTGAGATAAGTTATTAGAAAAAGAACAAATAATAATGTGAGATATAATACGATAAGTATGGTCGCCATATCTTTGTTTTATCTAGGAGAAGGGAAAAAAAGGACAAGAAAAAATACAGAGAAAACTAAAAAGCATGCTGTTCCGTGGTTTGGAGGCAACAGAACATAATACTACCTGCCTATAGTGTTGTTTAGTGAGCGATCAAAATCAAAATGGAAATGGGTAGCTCCTCTAAAATACTTTCAATTCAATATCCGAGAAGTCACACCACCACCACCCCTAATGAGTAATTTATAGTTTTTATCACTGTATGGATAAAGGTCACGGTGTAGTATGAGCATATGTTGTTTTTCCATTAATAAAGTAGATGTATTAAAGGGTGGGGCATGGAAGATTGAATAAATAGGAAACTGGATAAATAGGCAATTAATCTCTAGCTGCAGACACAAACGTCTACTGTAGTTTGACTTTTCTAATGGTGAATGTACACCTGTGTCCAGTAACTGCTCATTCGTTTCTTTGTTTTTGCCCCGTTACTACCCATTTGTTTCTTTGTTTCAAGGATGACATCCTCAGTTAGTACACAACCGAGGACTGATGTAAATGTCCTCAATCTTAAATTGTGAAAGGTCCCAAGTTGCAGTACCACCCAAAGTATACAAGTATAAAAGAATTAGGGACAATATTTATCAAGCCCTTCTGTGTGTAATGTAAGATAGATGGCCTGAACTCAATGGCCTCTGTTAAACTAGCTGTCTCCTGGTTTTAATCCAGCGGTCTGCCTAGAAACTGGTACTATTATCAAAATCAAGTCTGAGATGAGAGTAAACAAAATATAAACAATGCAAACAAAGGCACAGTCTATAAACCTTCCACAGCACTTTGATCCATTACCTCAGTCTGTATGCTGTAATATTCAGACAAAGTATTTATGCTCAGTGTAAGCGTTTTTCTGAGTCACTCTAAGATGTGCTCACTATAGCACAATACATCTGGATGGCATCGATGCAACAAGGCCAGAGGGGTAGTCACTTCCTTTCAGTATGTCTCCGTTAAAATATTGATGAACTATTTTTTAAAGCCGTATAAAGTTCATTGGTGTTTGTTCCCAGGGGAAGACTTGATGGTTCAGCATCCTTCATGTAATTTGGCCTTTTTGCGCTCAAGCAGCGTGTTCTCGTCCTCATGCTTTTTTTTCTGTACCTATTCTGTGTTTTCCTATATTACCAAGTGGGCAGTTTGCGTTTCACAACAGCGAGCACGGTTTCCATCCTCATATTGTCCCTGAAATGAAATTAGCCATGGGGATTCATCTAATAATTTTGTGGAAACAAATCACGCCTGTGTCTGTGCTCTAGATGTTACTACTTATTTTTTGAGACAAAACAAAACTTCTAATAAAACTTAAGTCTATATAACTGGTCTAAATTAAAATGCCATGGCAAAATATTGTTAGAGGCTGTACACACATAGATAGATATTTTGTGGTTGTGTGTTCTCTCCCTCTTGTCTTTAAATTATTATAAAATAATTAGCCTCCATTCCAGCACCACAAATAAGACAAAGTGCATTAGGGCTTTAAATAACAATTTGAAGAACATCATTTCACTCAATGTTCTTTTACTCAAAATTCATGTTTGCATTTTATGGATTTCTGAACAGATTGTGAGTTGCAAAAAGCTTTTTTTCCTGATTTTGGAAAGCGAGTGCAGAATCTGCTTGACATGCATGACTCACTTCACAACTTTGAAAAAACTGCGGTCCATACAGGGCTTCACTTATCTTTTCTGCTCTATTTCTGGATAAAAGCAGAAGCTCAAAGTCAAAGTCATCAGCAAATTCATACTCAGGGAAAGTCATGAAAAATGTATATAGTCCAGTCAGCAAACTGGTACCACAAATTGCTGATAAAATGTGTTGACTTACTGTATGTCCAACATGATCTTAAATTAATTGTGCCAAAAAAAACATCAAACCCAAAAAACTACAACAAACCAAAGTATACAAAAATGTGAAAAAAATGTGATTTTCCTCAATTCTAAATCTGGAGTTAACAGGAACACATTTCATAGTTATTGTACCTACAAATATATTGTATCTACAGTACGTCATCATGTTTCATCTCTCCTCAACATCAATTATAGAGATAATTCCATGTATAACTTTATAGATGAGGAGGGATAATTGTAATATTTGCTGTAACATATCTGTACAAATGTATCTATCGTTTGTTTTGAAAGCACTGTATATATACCACAGTCAATAAAATATTGCATCTCAGCTGTATCAAAGAGCACTGTGGTGTCTTACAGTCCCACCTTCACCTTACGCCAATAAAAGATGACTCATAGTAGAAAGGGATAGAAAGGATTCTGGTAATAATACAGATTTGTCTTTGTTGCTGTATTGCTTCTCAAGCGTCTGGCATAATATATAGGTCTTCTTCTTGGACGTCTGGGAGTAAGGCAATGCTACAGGCCGGGTCATTGCTGTATATTGCGTCATCTGGTGAATCACACTGCAAATACAAATCCTCTTCAGGTTCATTAGGCGACCTAGGGAGAGACAAGTGGGCAAGTGCAGTGGACAATGTTCATATCTGAAGGTGGTTCCCCAAAAAGCTCCCTGAAAACGCCCGACTTCTTGTAACCAACGTAGAATCTTTTCACTTGGTTACGACAAATATTAACTTGGTTAAGATAAATATTATGTGAACTGTGTGGAGTCGCTTTCTCCAGTTGTTAACATTCTTCTCTATCTCAGAGAAAAAAACTCCTCCACTGAGTCATCGGTTGGGAGATTGGATTAATACATTTTAAATCAAATGAAACAACAGCAAGGAGGGCAACCAGATATAGACCAAAATTGGAGACATAGATTTCAACAGTATTGTGCAAGAAAGGGAAACACAGTGTTTCTTAATCCATTTCCTCTCTGATGCCTTTTTGGTCTACTGTAGTTTCATAAGCAACATCTTAGCCTTGTGCTAGGAAAACCAGCCCTTTCTTCCAAATCAACTGTAATAGACATTTTAATCAAGTATAGCTTACCTGTCCATGTCTACCACAGTCCTATCGTGGTCAGGTTGAACTCTGAAGTTTTCATAGATGGGGGTATGCCCTGTGTACGGTACTGTACAGGAATCGTCTTGTGTTGTCTGCTTCTGGTCTTCCTTGTTCTTGCTTCCTCCACGTCCCAGCGGCCACATATTCCTGAGTTTACTCCACTGTGTGTACACAGCCACGGCTGCTGCGATCCCAAGCACCAAAAAGGAGAGGGTCAGTCCCACAGCCAGACCTGCAGAGGAGTTAGGAGGGGTCGGGGTCGGGGTCGGGACTGTGTTGTTTCCAGTTATATTGAAGCTCATGATCTGTAAATAAAGAAGTAAAAGTAGAAACTGGATGACATTGCTCAACATACTATATGGCTGTAATGTAATATGGTGATTTTCTTACAAGTTACATTGCTTGGTTATTCAGTCAAAATTAGCCAAAATCTCATTATTGTTAGTAAAGAGAATGATATTTTTTTACCAGTCACATTTATTATTACACGTTTTCCATTCAAAAAGCTACCAGATTTAAACAAATGTTCACTTCTTGCTACCAATAATTAATTTGCATTAAAATTTTACTTCAATTTTACTATAAAGATTCACAATACATTCCAGGAAATGCGATAAATAACCATGTAGGCCAAGTCAAACTGTTGCCCACTTTCTGTCAATGCTTGTTTTAATAGCAATTTAGTCAAAGTGTATAGGTGAATCAAAAACAGTCATCTCACCAAACAAGGCTCCAACAATCTGGGTCAAGATCTGAATTTGTCATTTACTTTAATGCAAATTGAAAGTTCCCTTTTTGTGAAATAGTGGAACTTGAAAGGTTGAAACTTTAGATTTCCTGTCAAAACCCTGCGGTGAATGCACACAGCTGACACCGACAGCTGCACATTTGAGTAACTACTTGTCAATTAAAGCACTTAAAGCACATTTATTAATTATGGTTTTAGTGCACTTTGCTTATTTGGATATTGTTTATTATTATGTTTATTATAATTATTTGTGTTTAGGAGGTTAAATGGGAAATATATTTTATTTCTTAGCTTCTCTAGCTGAAAATCACAAATCTACATAAAAGACATGTATCACTTAAGACAACGCAATGATTTTCATCTTTACATGTAACATTATCTTTATACATGGAGACGTCTTGCTGACAGCATCAAATCGCATTCAGAAGGGGAAGGAAGTTGATCGAAATGAATGACTCGTCACAGTGATGGGCCTTACAGTAACTCTTTAATCAGTTATGAGGAAAAACACACACATACATATGCACAGAAAAGATAAAGTTCAAGTACTGTTATCTTGCTTCTGTATGTCTAGTAAGTGCTGCACTCCATGCTGTAAAATACGGTAACGAGACACACACACACACACACACACACACACATACACACACAAAGTACACTTGGGCTTGCAGCCTTGTTAGTTCAAGGTCAGTGTCTAGTTCAGCAGGACCTTTACCTCCCCCTGCTGTCAATTTCACTGCCCAATCACAGAATGCATCATGTCTCCATTAATCTGTTGCATTTCCTTTTCTTCATGATTTCCACCATCTCTGCACTGCATTATCTGGAAAAGGGGCTGAAACACTGTAAGATGATGGGTGTTTCTTGTGGGTAAAATGAGGCTCTGACCATCATTATTTAGTGTGTTTAGACCAATCAGAAATAATAATAATAATAATAATAATAATAATAATAATAATAATAATAATAATAATACATTTATTTTATATAGATCTTTTATCAGTACCCAAAGGTCAAAGGTCAATGTCTAGGAGTCAACAATGAAGCTTTAAACCAACTACATAGGGGCACACATTAAAACAATACATCTGTGACTGTGCCAAATACCCACTGTGCATCACAAATATTCTCACCATTAGGCCCAGCTGGGTGAAAGCTGTGGTTTAGTAGTAAAAAGATCACCGACTTGCTGCTTTTCAGATGATCTCTGCCGCAGCATGTTTACATAAGATAAACATGAACAGTATCTGGCGGACGATCCTATAAGACACGTGTTTTTCCTCAATTTACCAGGCCTTTTTCAAACAGGCTCAACTTCAAGGTTTTTTTTTTTTTTTCCCAAGGCTTATTCGGCAATAACAGAATAATCCCGCACACAGACTCCCTCCCCCTCCACTTGCCCTGGAGTCCCCTTCTTTTTCAATGGTTACCATGGTTACTTAGCAGCCAAATTTCACTCTTCTGAATGGCAGGTGAAGCAGCAATGCTGTTTCATTGTGCTTTCAGCGGCTGTAATGCTAAAAACAAACAAAAAATATTTCAGGTGTGGCACTGGGTGTCTGTAGGGGAAAAACAAAACCTGGAGATCTTTCATTTCTTTCTTTTGAATTTTGCAGGTTTTGGTGTTTTTAATGTGTCTGCAGGGCCTGTATGTATTGTTGTTATGCATGCAGCTCCCCCCTTGGCTGTGAGGGCAGTGTAACTCTAATAACTCCAGTCTACTAAACAGACAGGACTGGACATGCAGGTGTGATTGCATTGCAGACACTTTTTTCTATGATTTCATTCATTCATTAAATGTATTGATGCACAAGGGAGTGAAATGTGCAGGCTTGCTTCATGTGCTCAGGGGAACAGTATGTGACAGAAATACCCACCTCCTGGCATTCACACACACACACACACACACACACACACACACACACACACACACACACACACACACACACACACGGACAGACCAGATGTGCAGGTACATATATATGAAAGTCATCTATGTGCACAAATATAAACTTTGTATATTTTTAAACAAATGTCTAAACATAATCAGCATAAGAGATTCCTTCGGCCCTGTGATCTTGCTGTTGTCGTGGAGAATATAACAAGTCAGTCATAGCGATTTAAAGGGGAAATTAACCCGCACAGCTCCTTTGTTGCTGTTAAAAAGTGGAATGTGCGGCTGTTCCGCAATCCAGATGTGCGGTGCGCCTCAACGACGCCCCCGCGCAGAGACGTGAGCACGCAAAGTCTCGCTAAAGGAGCTCAGTCAAGTTAGCCAGAGACAGCAGGAAAATACCGGAAACTAGACGATTTTCCTTCAAAATCAAATGTGTGACACGTGTCCCTAGGACAACAGTAAGTACTGGGTGTACACTGTGACAGCCTCCAGCTTCCTCTGTCAGGGCCTGTGTTGTCTCTTGTGGGTGTGTCTTTCTGTATACTTCGGTTCCATGGTGGGGTGGAGCTGAAGGCCCATTAGGCTAACTGAGAGCACCTGGCCAGTGTTCCCAGCCCTATAACACCTGTCCACCCAGAGACCTCTCCTTCTGACATTCTCTGACACACTCTCTCTGTGTCTCAGGGCATGCTTTCTTTCTGTTATTTTACATTTTACGACACCATACACCCTTCCACTCACTACACTACTGACTTGCAGTAGTTTATAACATTCCATGTTATAATAGTTTGCTGAGTATTTTCTTTGTGAGGAATAAATTGCCACGTCTGCATGTCTCCATTTTGTTATGCACCAGGAGCTGCTCCTAGTAATATATTGCTCTGGTTCTAACTGCAGAACAACAAAATTGTATAATGGAATCCTCAAGAGGAATTTTTTTTATCGCAGATTCAACCTTAAATATAGTCGTCTTTTTCACTTTGGTATTTTATTACTCAAAACGTTGGAACGTGTGTTCCTCAAAAATTGTTTTATATGGAAAACCTTAACCGGAAGTTATATATTTATTCCGTATGGCTTGACACTAGCCATTGAAGGAAAACGGAGCAGAAGAGCGAAACATGGCGACTTCGAACAATCCGCGGAAATTTAGCGAGAAAATCGCTTTACATAACCAGAAGCAGGCGGAGGAGACGGCGGCGTTTGAAGAAGTGATGAAAGACCTGAGCATTACCCGGGCAGCAAGGGTAAGAAAACTGATATTTGTTTTTTCACCCCTTCCACGTTTATTTTCAGCGAGCTGTCAGATATGCATATCTAGCGCGGTGGCTGCACGCAGCTTGGCCAGAATAGGTAAACAATAACAAACGACGCTTCCTGCCAGCTGCAACATTTTTATTTACACGAATGACAACGACCAAAACTGTCAACAGGTAGCAATCCTGTAATGTAGAGATGTGTGACAAGGACCTTCGTCCGAAAAAGTTGCACAATTTTTGTCCCATGCAAGTGGAAAGCAAAGGGGCGTGCATGCGTATTTGACAGCGCGCGCCCGAATGCAGCGATGATTTTTCCTCTTCTCGCGCTCTCGAAGCAGGTGAGATGGGACAAATAGATGAAGATGTCACCCACCGAAATCAGTTTTTATTGATACAAGGCGCAGTAGACACATAATGCGACGGTGTGTTTGTGCACGGTGGCGTTTGAAACTTGTCTGACAGATACTTAGGCCTATATGCACTGCAACATGATTGACATCTAAATCAAAGATGAAGGCCAGCAGATTATGTTGATTATAAGCCACATGCAGCACAGGCCTCCAAAATAAATCCTATGGAGGCAGGGCTTCATTAGGGAAGGCTGCTGAATAGATGTCACGATGGACTGACAGACTTTTATTGGCTGTATACAGTAGACTTATACTACATAGCATGTTGCATACTGTAAATCTGAATCATATTGACAAGGAAAGTGCTTATTTGTATGTGTGACAGAAACATGAGAATATGAAATGAAGCCGTTGTCACCCCATTGTATCATTTTATTTTGTTATTAGTTAGAAAAAAAACATATTTGTATTGTTAAGGTTTATTTCACCGTGAAAGAGGCCTGTGTTTCTGCTGCCTTGATTGGTCTTAATGCTCTCAGAATAATGCTGAAAAGCTTTTGAAAATGTTTCCACCTGCATTGTAGATGTCCAGGCTACGTCAGTTTCCCTGTGTGCTTTACAGTAGTACGAAGCTCTTGTCTGGTCAAAGTTAAGTCTAGAGGACAACAGGCCTTAGATATTGCTCTCTCTCTCTCTCTCTCTCTCTCTCTCTCCCCCCCCCCCTCTCTCTCTGTCTCTCTATCTGTATTTCTATCTCTTTCTCTGTCTGTCTCTCTATCTGTGTCTATCTGGCTGTGGTGGAATAATTTTGATTGCCATCTTCCTGATCCGGAAATGTTACAATATGTAATCCTTTGTCAGCAGAATAAGTATAAATGCATTAAAAAAATGATTCTCTGAGATTAGAGGTTTTGTCAAAATACGCCGGTGGTGCCGGCGTAGGTAATTGTTATTATTAGATTGTATGCCCCACCAAGAGCCAGTGGTGGGCTTGCGTCAGGAAATTAAGTTAACCCGTTATGGTTTGCCTAATGGGAAATGGGAACTTGAGGCTATTGTCAAGTAAACACTGTCGCAAGGCTTGTGGGAGTTTACTTTTGGTAATGATGTATGACTTACTAAATTGACCTATGGTGTTGTAAAATCCTGTGTGTGTCAGTTACTCTGATGCTGAGCTCTTCCTGAAGTGCTTTAGTTCTACCTGAAGTCTCAGCCAAATGACGTATCGTAAGAGGTTGTTAAATTTACTCTGTGCTACCACGATGTCTTGAACAGGTGGTTAATGAAGGAAACACCAGTCAGCGGTGGTAGTTCCAGTGTCTAGAAGACCACGCGATTAGAAGTAATTACACGGGATTGGGGTGGGATTAGTTTAAAGACCTGTAAATGTCAGTTGCACGCCCCATTGCATGTAATGTTGAGTCCAGCATGTTCCTGCAGGAAGAAACATTCAGCTGCCTTTGTTTTTAATGTAGTTAACTGGAAGGTCTTGTTGTTGTTGATCATCTTTTTGCCATTTAGCATTTCTAGATTATGCTTTTGTATAATCATGATTTGGCACGTTTACAACCAACGTATTACCGTCCCGCCTCTGCAGTATGAACATTGTTATTTATTTTGTCATAAGTAGTGTATTATTTGTTTTATAATGTTCTCATAATTTCCTCTCGTCTTGCTTTTTGTTTGTCATGTTACCAGTTGCAGCTACAGAAAACCCAATATTTGCAGTTGGGGCAAAACCGTGGCCAGTACTATGGAGGATCTTTGCCAAATGTCAATCAGATTGGAAGCAGCACCGTCGATGTGCCTTTTCAGGTGAGGAATCATTTAATCATTTGTCAAGTTGTTTAGTGTGACAGCTTGAAGAAGATGATTACTGTATTGGCCAACTTACACGTTGTAAGTTGAAATTTGTTTTCCAGATGGCATTGTTTGCCCCCTTGATCTGATTTTTAGGGGCATTTTGGTTCTTTTCCGGTGGTAATTTTATTGAACTATGAAATAACACATTTGCATTGCATATAAACAAATCAAATCAATTTGTACCAGTAAGATCTGATTTATTATATATCATAATATGCCACACGCCCCACACCTGTTTCCCACTGCTGGAAACAGAAGAGGATGGTGCTGTTTTCCTCACTCTCTGTCCCCAGCCAGTCCATCTTACACCCCTTTTTACGATATTGGTCGTTTATTTTTTGTTGACACCTTGGTTTGTGTAATGTTAGGATTTTCTCCTACGGCCGGCTGTGCGGTGCCAACATTGTCTTCTGCTTCAGGCTGCAGGCTCCCAGAATGCATTTCAAAGAATCTCCTGGTACAGGCTCCTGTGAATCACCTACGGTGTCCCACAGGGAACATTAGTCGCATTATTTGACAACTCAACAAAAAAACGTGAAATCGTAATATTGAGGGAATTTCTCCCCTCATTTATTATTTCACAGGCATTTTATGAACTTTCAAGGACATTTTTGTCCCCAGCCCCTGTTAATTGATCATGTCCTACATATGCATCTCATTTCATCAGAGAGATCAGAGCACAGGGTTGCCTGCGGTGACCTTAGTGCAGTCTGGGGCTCAATGCCTTGCTTTGGGGCACTTAGGCAGTGTTGGTGGGTACTGTAGATGTAATAACAGTCACCCAATGATCGTCAGCTCACAGTTGGATACACCCTCCCATCAATCCAGCAGCGTTGTGGTTACTGATCAGCATCTCTCCATTATGGTAGAGGATGACAACTCAAGAGAAATTGTGACTTTCAATTTTCTGAACTAAATCAGTATAGGGAGAAGCTAAATTAAGTCCCACAGACGTATTTGCAGCAATCTGATCAGTCTGGTGTGATGAACATATTTTCTTCTGTCAGACTCTATTTCAGAATTCAGGGCTGGACACGAGCAGGACGACGCGGCACCACGGGCTGGTGGACAGAGTCTACCGGGACAGGAACCGTATCACATCACCCCACCGGAAACCCCTGTCTATTGACAAACATGGACGCCAGATATCCTTTAATGCTGGCTGTTGGTTTTGAAAATGCTAAAGCTAACCTGTTTCATATCTCTGTTATATTGTTTTTTTCTGTCAGTAGCTTTCTCATGATAAAACAGCCCATTACATGGCTTTGTTGAATACTCAGTTTTGATTGGCCAATTAAATGAACACATTCTGATATCTCTGAATAGTAGACCACTCCTTCACATCTAATCGTATCATTCTGGTTAAGGAGTCTGGTTGTTTTTGTTGATTTCTGATCAAATTAACTAGCGACACTTGGCTAGCCGCGGTTAGAAACTGTGGAGATTTTTCCAATATTACTTTTATCTATTCGGACAGGACAAAACGTTTGATTTGAGACTGAGCATCAATCTTCATGGATTTGTGTACGTTGCTATGGTTACCGTTCTGCTACAGTGTAGCCATGGATGCTAGCTACAGGCATATCCTTGGTAAATCAATATTTCATGTGATGAATGTATTTGGTAAGTAGCGGAATAATGTACAATGAGACACTGATGCTCTACATTATCCCTTACTTGTATCACATAGTGGTTTATTTGTGATACCACCAAGAAACACTACACTCCTGATTATAGCTTCTCATGTCCAAAGAACTCAAATGAATGAGTGCAATTAATTTGCCAAGCCATTCAGTCTCCAGCTGTATTTTCTTAACATGAGATCTCACATTGACAGCTGTCCATATGGCTCAGTATATCTGTCACCTCCACCTGATACCAGCTGGAGGAGGTAAGATGAAACACCTTCACTGCATGACTGTGTTTTTTTTTAGTGTTTGGTGTTTTTTCTTATTTTCGCAAAGCTTTCACACTGCCTCGCTAAGAATTATGGCTTGTACTCCACTACATCCACGGAGTCACATCAGTAACACACAAGGAACTCGGAACAAGGAACTAGTAAAATGATGAATAATACCAAATCTTGTCACTGTATTGAATAGACCCCACACCTTTTTATGTGCTGTAGAACATTGTAATTGTGGCTTCCAGTGCTTTTGTACACATTTGTTTCTTTTCTCTCATTTACCGCAGATTGCGCTGTGATTTTCTTATTTTTTAATTTCTTGTGCCGCAGGACAAATTCAGACTCAGCACTGCACCAGAGCACGCTAACTCCTGCCCAGCAGGCCTCTTTCACCGGAGGCTCACAGGAAATCCAGCCAAAACGAGGTACTGAACATCTAATTTTAAACAAGTCCTTATTTCTTGAAAACAAGCTGTTTAGATTAAACCGGCATATATGCAGGCACACACACTAACAGATACATTACATCACATTAAAGGTAGGTTTACATATTATGGGTTATAGAATAACATATATACATATAAAATATACTGTTATTTGACCCAGTCAAATTCACATCATAGGTAGTGGTGGTTGACGTGTTTATTACCGTGCTTCTTTATTTTTATTTTTTTATTTTTTATTCTTTCTCTTTATTGTTGAGCCGAGTGCTCTCTAGTGTAAGATAAAAGGGTTTGAACACGGCTTTGAGGGCAGAGGAGACAAATGACTTCTGAGAAGATGGGGTGTATCCAAGTGTCCAGTGAAGTTCAGTGCTAATGGCTGCATGAAGTGGATTATTTCCATTCAGGAGCTCTTTGATGAGTTTTAGATAAATCTCTTCAGTCAGATGTTTAGATTGTTGCCCCCCATTCCCAGAACCCAAGGCTTGTTTATAATAATGAGTCAATCCTATTGTGTGTCCTTCTACAGAGAACATTACTGTGCTAAACGATGATTCAGCGTTTGAGTCTCGTTCGTTTGTTTCTTTTTTCTTTTACTCCTTCTTTTGCTCTTTGACTTTCTCTTTGTTTTTCTCTTTTTGTCTCCTTTCTTATTTTATTTTATTTATTTTCTGGTATTTGTGTTTGTGTATTATTCGGCTTTTATCATATTAATTAAGGACATGTGGGCTGTGATTATTATAAGCCCGTACAAGCTGGACATGTAGACCCAAGAGACGAGTGGGTGGGGGGGGAACAGTCATTTTCATCTTCTCTTTCTTCTCCTCCCCTCTCCAGTTCTCTTGCTCACTGTACCAGGGTCAGATGCAATTAAACAAGAGGGCGATGAAGATCAGAACTGGGATTGCAAAAAGGTGAGAGTCCTACACTCACATGAATGCTCATAGCACCTTGAACTATGGTCTGCCCAGTACTCTAACTGGCCTGTATCTGTTCCCTGTAGAACTTTTCACGGTCCAAGCCCTGTAAAGTTCCAGGAATCAAGTGAGTACTTTTAGTTTTATTTCTGAAGACTGATTAAGGCAATACAATGATGCCTGAAGAGCCAGTGGAGCTTGGCTACGTACCACTAACCATTATTGTAGTGATACTGTCTGAGTGATAAGGCCTTTATCTGGACAATGGTACATGCTGTGAGAATGATGTTTAATTACAGACAGCTTCAGTCTCAGGGTATTTCTTTTACTTCATCGTTTAACATCCAATGTGAAGACTAATAATAATTGTACCATTGTCAAAATAATGTACAGAGCCAAAACATTCACAGACATATTCAGACATGCTGGAGCAGCAGTCCAGTGTGTATGTCTATTTTTTGTCCCTTGCCATTGACATCCGGCACCTGGTCACATTTTTAGAAGTGCATGAAGTATCCTTGTCCTTGCCGTTGAGTTCTCCCCTCTCGTTTTCTCTAGCATATTCCCGTCTCCGGACCAGGAGTTGACCGCTTCGCTGATCCCAGCAGCCCACAACACCGGCGGTTCGCTGCCCGACCTGACCAACATCCAGTTTCCCTCCTCCGCTGCCCACCCCGCTGGACTCAGACGATGCAGCAGCCGCCGTGCTCAGCTCCTCCGACAGCATGGGAAACCTGGCTAACACACAAGGTGACACACCACTGCCAGTGGTTGATTTGTTCAGATTTAACAAGGATAGTTGTTTTCTTATAGTTACATGCGCTATATTAAACAGTGTTTCAATGCTGTCATACTAATTGTGTCGTTAACAGCTATAGATTTCATGTGTGTCAGGTACTGTGCATTCATTTAAAACCTGCTCACTGACTTATATAATGGATCAAGTTTTTAATTCATCATGAAGTGCAACAGACTTTAAATTATAAGGGAGCATTTTGAAGCGTACCTAGCTCCCAGCTACTCTCAACAAATGTCCGTTAACCAACCAGGAAGCGGAGAAGCAGGTTCAGATGCGACCGCTTTGTGTAGAGCAGCGTAACAGGCAGGCTGTTTGATGGAGACATTGTTTTGCTCTGATCTGATTCGCTCACGGTCAGAGAGTGTACGGTGGTCAGCAGGGACAAAATTTGAAAACAGGCAAAAACCAAAGACTGCATATAACCGATGCATTCAAATGTTATTGAATGTAACATCCGAGTGTGTTGGCAGAGCTTTATTGATCTGTCCCATATTTACTGGTATTTGGTGCTTGGCGGGTGTAAACCTTTGCTTTTAAGAGAAATCTGCTCACATGCCCTTTTTGTGTGCCCAGTAGGAGTGAACACCTCTCAACCCACGGTAACCATGGCAATGCAGCCTGGGCAGGACAACATGGTTCCTCTCATCCTGAACGCAGTCGACTCCCACCAACACCAGCCCCTACAGCTCTCCCCAACACTGTCTCCACCACTAACACTCTCTCAGGTACAAGGCGCACTCTGTGTCCTGTCTTGGCGCGGTCTTGAAAATTTCATTTATTTCTGAATCTCCCCAGTGGTTTTTATACAAAGGCTGTTTCATCTCTTTTGCTGACTTTGTTGTTGTATTAATTATTAATTTTCCTTCTTCTTTGTTCCAAACAATAACCTCTTAGTGATGTCTCAGTTTGATAACTCCATTTTAAAAACCTAGTAGTTTCTAGTTAGTTAAGTATCCTATATAAGTGTAAAATAATAGATTTCAGTGATGACTGGACTGAATGAATGAATGAATGTTACAGAAGATGAAGGAGGGAGCCGGTCAACTAAGCACCAACCAATAGATAAATGAAAGCATGTTTCATAAAATGGTAGAAAGAACTGAGTGAATGAATGCATGCAGGAACCCACCATCTAACCGGCTGACCTGATGATGATGATAATAATAATCTGTTGCCCTGTTCCCCCAAGGCGGCCATTAACGCCATGGCCCTTGAGCAGCAGCTGTCCCAGTACACCTTCTTCAACCAGCCCTCGTCCCAGAGCCAGCCAGTGAGTTGCCCTCTGTCTATAAAAGCGAACAACGTTAAAGAAATTAAATGCATTGCTTTATTCTTTCATCTCTGTATTGATTTTAGCTTACCGAGTTGAGTGGTGCAGTATATGTCTAAGATCAAAACAAGACCGGCTGCTTGCCTTTATGCACATACTAGTTACTGTATCTCCTTTAATGTTCTTCCTCCTGCCCACACTGTTTGTGTGGGCAAGTCCCGCACACTAGTTGGTTGATGCATTTCAAGCAGTTGCCCATACATTATATTGTTGTGCCAGACATGTGAAGGCAATTTGCACATCACCTGTCTGTCCAATGCAGCGTCCTAGTTTACTGAAACATTCCCTTAGTGATATTATGTAATCTCTGGACAGAGAAAGCCTTTGATAGTTGCCTCTTAACATGCATTCCAATGTAAAGATGTATGAATGCACAAAGTGGCTCATTGTGCCTGCTAAGACAAAAAATGTATTATTTCATCTGGCAAATAAATGTATGAGATTGATAAAGCCGAGAAATCTAAATGAAATGATCAATACAGTAAAGATGCTGCCTTCTGCCCTTCCCCTACTTTTTCTGTTGGATTAAAAGAAATGTAAATATATCTAAACAATTGATAGCAGAGGATTTTACACAGACAGAAACTCTTAAAAGTGTTTTAATTCTGTCAAAAATAAATTGGCCTACATTCCTCTGTGCTAATAGCGGGGCTCGTGGCAAAGCCCAGCAATCAGCGAGATTGACCGGCAGCAAGAGCACAGTGCTACCAAGCAGACCCTCAGTGATGTCTTCTGTCACCTCAGTTGCTTGCTGTGAGGCGACTTAGCAGGCAGTTCTTCTGTGTTACAGTTTCTCCCACACCGAAAGTACCGTGCATTACACTGAGTGCCTTATTTCTGCTGTCAGATTTTACCTTCTGTTAATTAGCATTTGTTTTGGCAGACTATGAAACCATGCGGTACTAATTATGTATCCATCCTCCATTAGTACTGCAGAAGATGTTGCAGCATATGCTTTCTGAAATGTAGTGAAGTAGAACTGAATGGCGTATTGCGGCAAAAAACTTGAAAAACTCCTAAATCAGCCGGTTGCCAGATGATTCCTTGTGCCTTCTGAAGCATTTCTTCCTGGTGTCAGAACAACAGTGGCAGTAGAGATGTAACTCACAGGCACATACATGGTGGCTGTATCATCCATTCTCTTTCCACTCCAGCAAACAGGCCTGGTCCAACTACCGTCCTCCTTGGTCCAGACCCAGAGCTCCTGCTCCACGCCAGGCAGCCAGACCTCCTCACAAACCAACATGACTGTGGACATGAACATGGTGAGCACCGACCACACCTCCTTCAGTCCTTGATCAGCGTATCACAAGGTGTCGGTATTTTCTTTTCAAATGACAGCAACATGGTGAGCTTGCTGACCTCCAAGTGATTACTGTTCTCTTCTACTGGATCTCAGATCTGCTGCCCCTCAAGCCTAACCAGCTCTGTTGTTGTCTCGTTGTGTTCTTGACGCGCTCCCAGATCAGTGCAGCTCTTCACATGTTAAATGAAAGAAAGCGTGTTTTCAAATTGCATCAATTCTTAGATTTCACTGATGTGTAACAACTTGCAAAAGTATCCAGAACCCTCGACTTTTTGCGCATTTTGTTGTGCTGTTACCATGAAACGTCCTATAAAGACAAATAGTAGTAGTAGTAACTAGGGAGTGTTGTGTGTAAGCGTAAATTGAGGCCGGTCCCCAGTAAGTGAAAAATATGGAAGAATTACCATTCATGCAGTATTTATAGCCTAAAATCTCATTTTAAATTTGTAAAATATCACAAAATATATTACTAAAAAGAGACGTTGGATGTAGTTATCTTGTTGCCATGGATACAGGTAGTGGCGCGAAAGCCTTGAAATTCATTACCAAACGTGACTGCTGCTTGGATCGCTGTGCAGCTTTGCTCCTGTTTGTTAGTCAATACTGACAGAGAGACTTTTTAAAATTCACTTTTGTGGCTTTAGCAGTTTTTGTTTCATTCCGTTACGATGCATTTATGCTTTGTTGACAAGACTGATGACCACTATGTTAATATAATAAATCAAATTTTTTGATTTGTTAATTATTTAGCATGATTATTTCAGCCAAATATTTATTATTATTATTATTATTATTATTAGTAGTAGTAGTAGTAATATTGTAGTATTATCTGACATCAGTTGTCCATAATCTTATGCTATAGGTCTAAATTCAAGCAGCGTAACTTTTTTACCATTTTTCTTTATTTTATTTTTATTTTTGTAACTTTTTTACCGCTTTCTTTACAGAAAGTAAAGAAAGTCTGCCACAGTAAGTTCTTTCAAAATGCATTTATTCAGGATTTTATGCAGAGTTCTATGCAAAGCACTCTATTTTATCAAAGTGAAAACAAAATTATAGAAACGTATAATACATGAAAGTAAAACTTAGAAAATATGTAAAATTATGTATGTTTTTTTCAAGTTTGCATATCTTTTGCTTTGGGTTTAATTGCCACTCTAGCAAAAACATTTACATTTCAATGTAATGCTTTCCTTTCAGACGTTTTTTTTTTATATACTTTCACATACATTTCTACAATTTTGTTTTCACTTTGACAGAATAGAGCGCTTTGCATAGACCTCAGACTAAAATCCATTCAATGCCTTTTGAAAGAACATACCACAACCAAATGTGCAAACAGTCAAGGGGTCTGAATACTTTTGCAAGGCTCTGTGCATGCTTTAGATCTTCGCTCTGGCCTCTCTGGTTCTGTTGCAGTGGGAATGTGTTTGGATTATCGCCGAAATGAAGTGGCCTACTTTCCCCTCACCTCAGTTACAGTCTTTTCCCTGTCAGCAATTTGACTGCAGCTTAGATGGAGCAAGAACAGCAAACTTGTCTATTGTTCTATAGTTTTTAATTAGATTTTTCTTTTTTTGCTGAGAGGAGGTTGTTTTTATGTGGCAGCTGAGATGTACTGCTGTGTTTTTAGATGCATGTTTCCATCTGCTTCCTTCCTACCTTCTTGCCTAGAGTATCTTGAGAGTGTAGTATGGTCCTACCGCAGCAGTCATCACTGTACTAGTTTATATTTTCACCCAGAGAGCTTCAGCTGTTTTATCACTTCTCTATCTCATGCCATTAATATTTTGATATCTTATCTATCAATAGATTAGGAATGTTGCAGGTTGAACTCCTGTTGGGTTTTACGTGATAAGAGATTATCAGTCCCGTTTGATATACCTGTAAATCTGGACTTACTCAATAGTTTATCTGTGATCCACTCTGGCATTTCCTCTGATGTTTTTATTATTGTTTTAGTTCCTGTTTATTTCTGTCCACAGTAATGGTGATGAATTGCTAAGGTGAAGTTTCTGTGTAATCACAAAAGTCACTTACATTTCATCTCTGGTATTGAATATGTGCTACACAAATGTTGTTTTTGGTTTTCCTGGACTGAATGGAAAACTGAAAACAGAGATGGTACCTGGGCCTGTTAGCAAGAGTCGTCCTATCCCCAGTAGATCCCTCAGTTTTCACTCTTGTGTATAATTAATTAATTAATTAAATATATATGGCGTTCACTATTATCTTTCTCATTCACGTATTTGATTCTAGTACTATATTTGGAGGTTGTCTAAGCTGACAAAGCTAATTTAGGTTTCAGTCATATTTGAGTCAAGCCCCCCTCTGTTTCTGAACTAGTCTAGCTGAGCAGTGCTGGGAGAAGGCAGTTTGATTTCATTGTACTTCTCTAAAGTATGCTCATTACCTCATTTCCAAATCCATGAAATCAAACCTGGATAATCTACAGAACAATACACAGCAGGTTATTCAGACACACTACAGACAAAATAAAGACAAAATAAAGACAAAATACAGCTTTCAGTTTGAACACACAGACAACTCTCTCCAATGCGAATAACTCCAACGTATCCTCTTGTATCAGGCCTCTTCACTCCAACAGTACCGCAGTAGGGTCGGATCCTCTGCCAATCAGTCTCCAACCTCTCCCGTCTCCAATCAAGGCTTCTCACCTGGAGGCTCGCCTCAAGTAAGGGCGTATGAACCAATGAGCTGCTGGCTCGCTGTGCGTAAACATCACCGTCCCCTGCATCGTTGCTCTGTGGTCGTTGCCGGGTGGGACTCTGTGGCGGCCCCTCTCGGCTGCTCTGTTGTGTTGCCACGAGCAGATCTGGGCAAAAACAAAAAAGAAAAGAAAAGGTTTTTATGTGTGTTGTTTAAAGCAGCTCAAGATGCGCTTATTTTAAACTTGAGCAGCCTCCCAAGTCTTAAAACAAGATGAGACAAATCAAGACTTACCCATTTTCTTTTCACCCCAAAGTTTTTTTTTAATTTATTCATTTGAAATATCCGTAAGGTATGTAGTTGCTGTTTTGCCCAGGTCTGACCACGAGTCTCTCTAAACACTCAGTGTCGTCGATGTCTTGCGATGTAACTGTGTCCCTGATCTCCCTCCTCTGCTTTTGTGGTGTTTGCACTGCATCCCCAAACACTGTTTCCCCCTAGCATTAGTTTCTCCAGCTGTTCAGATCTTTGTGCTTTTTGTGTTTTTGCACCATTTGGGAGGGTTATTGTATAGCCGATCATGGCTTGTAGGCAAGGGGTCATTTGAGGGAGTATGAAAGGGGAGATGATAATCCACCTTGTTGAGCTTTGACAAGACTGTATGGGGAACCTGTTCATCATTCTCATGGTTACATTTGAACAAGCTGAACCCTGCTCACTGTAAGACAAACTAAACACACCCAAGGTAAACAAGGATCAAGGTTGTTAATCTGTTAGACTTAGTAAAAGCGTTGGAGAGTTGAAACCGCGGTAAATAGGAGGTGCTGTAAACATTCTCCAAACACAACCTTGACATTTAATTTCACGAAATTATGAAACGTTATGAAAAGCGATCACAGTGGAATTCTGCCTCCAAGTATGCATCAAATTAAATTGTGAAAGCCCGCCAAGGCTTTCACTCGACCAGGGAATCATAAAGCACTCCTGCTCGCTTGCACTTGGATTGTGAGTTTGTATGTTTTAGAGAGAGAGACAGCAAGAGAGAGAGAGAGAGAGAGAGAGAGAGAGTGTAGGCTATATGTGTATTTTTTAACATTTTAACGTCCTGCTGTATGCTTCTTCTCCCTGCTGAAGTGACTCACTGGCAGTCCCGAGGTTATACATGGGCTAAACCATAACTGACAGGCTGTGCTCTATTATCCCACTCTGCCCTGTGGGGCCATTGGCAGCACACGTAGATAATTTGGTTTTGAACTAGGAGGAGCATGGGCTGAGAATATGATCCAATTACTTATACATTAAGAGGCCATGATGAAATAGAGAGAATTTCTGTTGCTGGCTGTATGAGGACATTTAAATGAGAAACTTCAAGCCTGCACTGGATGACTCAGTAGTGGGAGAATAACCCACAAAGGGGATTATATTTTCAATGAGTCCTTTTATTTTGTGTGAATTTTATTCTGTTTGGCTCATGTTAATTAAAACTCGGAGGCCAGAAAGCAGCAGAGGAAGTTCGCCTGGTAGCAGCAACCCGGCCTTATCCTGAGCTGCTTGGTGGGGTGTCCCTCTATCGCTTTTTAGTCTGTACTGACATGTCACATCATTCAAGCATCAGGGGAACAGGAGGCTCGTGGGTTCATGTGATTTTATCCGATCAGTCCGTCCAGGATTTCAGTTTTTTGCGATTATGGTGGGGAAAGAAATTGTGTTTTTTGCAGTAAAATTGTGGAGATTGGTAAAACTCCAAGTCAAGGAGGTACTAAAGGAGCACTAACGAGATACCAAGTACCTCCGTTAAGAAAGAGTCAAATAATCACTTACTGTGATAACAAGTGTAGGCCTGCTGCATATCACAGCAGGTTTTCATAAATATTGCAGGGATTAGTTGAATTTGTGATTACAAAATTGCAAATTCCTGGCTGACTGACTGTCTGTTGATTGTCTGTGTTGTAAAGAACCGCTGAGAATTAATCTGAAGAAGTTGCTTTTGCTTTGACTGAATTATTAATGAATTAGCTGATGGGCCTGCAAGTTATCTATCGGAGTTATCTATCAGCCCTGAATTACATGAACACTTCCTGTTTCTTCTGTACGTACCAAGCTTTGTAGCGTAATTTTAGCAGTAACATTTTGTTAATATTTGTTTTCCAGAATCAAAACTGTGTATACAGAGATCTCTCTGTTCACTGCAATACATCAACTGTTAAACAAATATTGTTTTATTCAGGTTTGAGAAGAGATTTCTCTGTGGCCTGCAGCACATCGACACTGAAAGCAGCGTTATTCTGTGTCTCGTTAATTAGCAAAGTCTTCTGAGTGTAAAAAATCCCCAGTTACACTGTGAGGTGATTCCAGTGTCTTCTGATCACACGTTTTCCTGTACCAGTACATCATATTTCATGAACATATAACTAATGAAGCCTGGAAGAAGAATATTAATATCGGTGGTCTGTCTCTGATATTGTTTTTGTGTCTTAACAAATAGAGGGGGGTCTGCTTGTTGTTGCAGCATAACTCCATACTGGGCAGTGTGTTTGCTGACTTCTACGACCAGCAGCTCACATCCAGGCAGGCCAGCGCTCTCTCGCAGCAGGTACGCACCAATCAAGCTCTATCTGTCAAAGTCTGATGCCTAAAAGTCCAGCTTTATTTCTGTTTTCAACCTTTTTACCTTTTTAACCTTTTTTAAAAATCACATATTATACAGTGGAAAAGGTTCAGAAAATTCTCATTTCAAGAATACAGTAATGCTTACTGGGCAAAACTGAAAGATAGCGTAGACTAGACCAGCCATCTTGATCTCAGTAATAAACCGATGCACGAACAGCAGTGTCAAAATTGTGCTGATGATTTTCTGTTTTGTGTGTTGCGGTTGTCAGTTGGAGCAGTTCAACATGATTGACATCAGCTCTGACAGCCTATACAGCCAGGCCTCCACCCTCAACTACACCCAGGCAGCCATGATGGGTTTGACTGGTGGCCACTGCAACCTGCAGGACTCCCAGCAGCTGGGCTACAGTAGTCATGGCAACATCCCCAACATCATTCTCACAGGTGCGCGGAGGCTCACTCAAGTCTTAGCAAGTGGCTTGTTTGGTAGAGTATTGTGACTACTATCACTATCACTATCAAACCCCAAACCCGAAAACAGGGTCTTCTGCTTGTTCACATATTTGCTTGCTTGTCTTGATATTGCGCGGGCATCATATGTTTAAATAAATGAAGCAAATATTTATCTGTGCTATGCACAATTTAAAATGTCCCTGGATGGAACAGTATGAATAGGACAGAGAACAAAACTGACATTTTGCATGCTCTGAAAACCAAAGTTGCTTCTCAGGGACGTATTTTGGACAGGTGGTGAGAACCAGGACATGGTGGTATTTTCCACAACACAGACACATATAGCTTCAAACTGGGATTGTCACGGACAAACCGGAACACCAGGTCACCCTGTACTTTGGTTTGGGGCTATCTAGCTAAGTCTTCCATAAATGAAATATGTTGTTGCAGCTGCAGTGGTGATAAATGTATTATTGATAAAGCTATATAATAGGCGCTCTGGAAAAATGGCCACTTTTTTAGTTTTGACAGCTGGAAAACAGCTGATAGGACCCCCCTTTATGACTATAGTGTGATGTTGGCCGAGCAGCCAGACACATGAAAAGGGATGCAGGCGAAGTTCAGCAATCCAAGTGAATTTTATTTACAGCAGTGGAGTCCCGTGCAGATATTTACAGTGCATTAAAGATGGTCGGCAAAAATGAAGAAAAAAAAATAAAATAAACTATTTTCCCAAAAATAGGAAAATACCAAAAAGAAAATATTTCAAACAGAAAATAACTCTAATCTGCTCTGTGGCTATGCCGCTAATACTGGGCCCAAGGCAGGAGCTGTGGTCTGTAGCTGTCTCTCTCTCTCTCTCTCTAGTTGTTCTCTCTCTTATGAGGTTTTGTCTCCCCTAGGTGCTCCAGCCTTGTCCCTTAAATACAGGTGGGCTCCACCTACTCAAGAGACCATTATCAATTATCTTATCCTAAACAGTCACAAGGACAGCAATGTCCAATTATCATATGTTATCATTAAAAAAATACATCCAAGCTTATTTTAAAATACGTTTCTTTAAAAAGGGTGCTTTAAATAGCCTAATCCCTGAACATAAACACAAACACCCCTCCTACTCTACCGCACTTGGTCTCTTCCCCTGGGAACCCTTCTATTTAAATCGAATGGACCCTCCCGGTCGGATTTGGCAGTTCCCGGTCTATAGCAGAGGAAGAGACAAGTGTAGCAGAGAGGACAAACAATTTAAACAATGTATAAAACAATGTATTATGCCCAGTATGATGTCTTGTTGTGAGTGTTGCATCGGTGCCTTACTTTAGAGCACAGGGTTTCCCTGTGACATATAGGGTCAACTAACTTTATCCAAGAAACCATGTACACTACTAGTAGAACAATGGAGGTAATATGCTGTCCTACGTACCTCCCACATGCTTATAATAAATATCAGTGGGTGCGCTAGCCTTCAGGCCTGGTCTTTTTAAAATATTGTTTCTTGCTGCTCTTCAGTGAGTGGCGAGTCTCCCCCCAGCCTGCCCAAGGACCTGACTGGCTCCTTGTCCCCAGATGTCAGCTTCGATGTTGACTCGCAGTTCCCGCTGGACGAGCTGAAAATCGACCCACTGACGCTTGACGGATTGCACATGCTCAATGACCCAGACATGGTCCTTGCTGACCCAGCCACAGAGGACGCATTTCGCCTCGACCGGCTCTAACCGCGCCACATGTTAATTGGTGTGTGAAGCCTGCTGGGGGAGCGAGGGCCCACGTCCAGGAGGATAAACCGAGAGGAGTCGATTTGCGGGGTGCGGCAGACGAGGCCTCAGCTGGGCAGAGCATCCCATCCACATCCGCCACCCAAAAAAACAACCAGTCCAACCCCTCAGAAGAGCTTTTGAAGGAAACGTCAACTTGGGAAAATGGATTGAATCGTTGTCAAGACTGCTTGCCAGCCTCCCATCTCTTTTCAGAACTGGAAAGACGGTATTGGATTGATGACATGAGTTATGATATGAATCCTATTTATGGTTCTGTCGCTCGTCTTTGCTACCAACACATCCCGTGTTAGATTTATTTTAGATGCACATGTAACCCTAACCCATGAACATCGTTAGGAAGCTTGATGAAAATATCAGGGGGGTTGAAGGATCCTGATCTCTCGCTGTCGTTGACTGACTGAAACCATGCCTGTAGAGCGAACTGTTAACAAACCACACAACTCACCTGTCTAGGCAGTAGAGCAGCTCGATGACTCATAGGAAACACCTCTCTGCTTTTTCTGTGCTTTTTGTCTCGATCATTTCCTCTCCCTATTTTAACCTCCCTCTCTGGCCCAAGCTTGTTGCTCTCAATAATGCTCTCAGAGTATTAATTTAGTGCTAATCCCTGTGTGGTTTGTCACAGAAGCCAAAGTCGGGCCTAATTTGCTGTTCCAAATATTTCCTAAAAGGATTTGGTGAGTCAGTGAGTCATTTTGCCACATTATTTATAGAAAGTGACAGCAGTCTTTAGTTATGCATGAAATCACAAATCACTGTGCATACGTGTTTTTGCCTTACTAGACAGTTTTCATGCTAGGATTTGAATATCATGTGAACCGATGGGTCACAACAAACATTTGCGTGGTGGTTTGGTTTGACCTACATAATTCACCGTTACGTTGCTGGAGTGTGTCGATCTTCATCCGTTACTTTTCATTGTCACTACTAAATCATTTCTATATTCATTTACACCGGTCAAGTTGAAATAGATGAATAAAAACACTAAGGTGTTCGTTTTTTAAAGTTCTTTGTTGTGAAATAGATGTTTACAGGCTTGTTTTAACTTATATTTCAAATATACAGAATGTGACTAGATTTTGCGTAATGCTATCTATGCAAAACTAAAGTAATTGATTTAGTACTGTGAGGTATAACAGGCAAAATGCAGGATTATTATAGTGCACAGTGATGGTGCCATGTCATATTTCTTTCGATACTTTTGGAATGTACCTTTTCCGTTTTTTCCTTTCCATTGTAATTGTTTTATTTGGCAAAAACCACAATAAGGCGAAAGAGAAGAAAAGGCTTTGTGAGTGAGTGAGGGCATATGGTAGGAACTGAAACTCTAGATGTGAGCTCAGTGTTGTTGAAATATATTTTTTTCCAGACAATTGAACTGCCTCTACACTAGAACTGCATTGATGCAACCAGAATGTATTTAGGTCACATCTGTACAGTATGCTGTCGCCATCTTGTCATCCTCACAGACTCCGATATCCAGCCTTTATGTACTGTAGGACCAAATAACTTTGTTGACAATTTCACCCAATATTTTTTTCTCCCTACAAAGGGTATGTGGCATATTGTTTTATGTTTTCTACATTATTTTGTTTATTTCTTCTGCACTGTTACGACATTGAATATCTATGTGTGTGTCTTTGTCACATGAGCATGTCCTCCCGCTGTCTTTGCCCACGGTCAGTTTGTTCTGTCTCTCTCTCCAGTTTTGTTGTGGTTTTGGATTCATGTGGCTTCATGCATTTTCTGTTCTAAACGTTCTGTAAAGTTGGCTTCTTTCTCAGTGAATGATTCCATTGGATTTGCTCACGACTGTCTCCTGCATTTTACATTGCACTTTACGCACTAATTTAAAACGTTGATCAGTGAGAGTTTTCATACCCAGCGTACCCAACCCCCCTGTGACTGTTATGTGCACTGGACCTGTTTGCCCTGTATTTGATCAAACTGGCCTTCTTGTTTAAAAAAAACAAACCCAAAAACTAAAGTTAGTTATTTTTGAAAAATTATATATAGATAGTCTATTTAAAGAGATGAATTTTTACCTAATCAATGAGTATTTTGTTAGCTGTCTAATGTTACACACTTATGGAAAGAAAGTCAAACCTTTTTGGATAGTGGTTTTAGGGACATGGTGCGTCTCTACAACTGATGCGGTTGGTCATATTCCTGTTGCAGCTCTTCCTGCCATGAATAGCACGTTTGAGCATTAAATAGAACTGAATGAAATAGATAATCGATGGGGTCTGTAATTCATGAAGTCAGACTATGAACTGAAATACAGTTCAATGTCTCAAATCGGTAAATTAAAAATTTGCAGGGTGTATTATGCTATACCGTGCCATATTTTTTAATCCCTGGAAAAAAAATCCATCCCTGGAAGGTATTTTAAAGGAAATAAAATTGTATACCAATCCAGATACAATCATTTTTAAAATGCCACTAACAGATTATAAACAAGGTTGCTCTTCTAAGACACTATATAGCCATCGCCCATCTAAAGATGCCTATAGTATGATATTGTACACTTTGAAAATAGGCTATTCTCTAGCTGCAACTTGTGTTTCTGAGAACATTCTGTCTGCCGATGTATGTCAAGGTTGTTCTGTGCCAGAATATTCCGCCATTATTCTCACACAAGGTAAATAAAAAATGTTCTGATAAATGTGATTGGATCAGTTGATACTGGGTCCTTCAGCATGAAAATACATTTTCCCTTTTTTTTATATTTCTGAAAGTTTTAACTGCATCACGTGTCTGAATTATGATGCATTTTTGTTATTTTATGTGACCTGTTTTTTTCCTCCCTCGAATGTGTCCCTGTGAGTAAATGGTTTGAATTCCAATTTTGTGACTGCATGAATCTCAAAACATATTTTCCCTATGTTGGCTTGGTTTTTATTTCCTATACTCCTTTTTTTTTTTTTTTTTTTAAAGCAATGTTGTGCAAAAAAAAATATATAATGTACTTAAACTAAAAGTGAATGGTGGGGTCAACCTTGTTAAATTGTGTCTAAGCGTTCTGTTTTTTTTGTTTGGTAAAGTTGTCGTTTGTCTACTTTGATTTAGTGTCATGTGTAGGCTATGTAACTGCTAAGTCAAACCTAAAAGCATCAGAAATATCTTAATCAGCCTTTTATGCACATGTAGATGCTATTCTTTGGTACTTATTCATTTTTACACTGCAATATATGTGCTTATGTGCTGTGCAACACCCACAGAATTTGATTATGTCAGTTCTATAGACTAGCTGTGTATATTGCTTTATAGTAGGAACAAGGTTTTTTGTGCTTTATGTGATATGATGTCAAAGTGAGAAAATGCACTGAGAATTACTGTGCTGCAATACGTCATTGTGGCTCTATTTTGTCCTCTTCTTGACTTTCTGGTAAGCCTAAAGTCTTTGTGGATTCCTTTTCCGTTACAGTCTTTCTTTTAACTTTTTGTGATTACGTAGAAAACTCTGACTGATGTGTCGCCTGTTATTGCCACCTTTTTATGCACCAATTTTCAGGTGTCCATTGGTATTATGCCAATGTTTACAAAGATAACAGTTTACAACAAATGGAGCAATTTTTATTTTCTTTCTCTCTACTCAATGCATCAACGTAGCTGAATACTTTATCTGGACTAACAGACTCCATATGAGCCTCCTACAGTGTAACTTGTGGAGATTATTTTGTTTACTTTTTATTTACATTTACATTATTTACAATTTAACAGTGCATCAGTTGTTTAATTTCAATATTATTGCCATCCAAGTCTCCTCGCTGTAATAGGTCATAGGCTATTTTTTTTGTCATTTTGAAGTTGTAGGACTTTTATCAAGTTGACCTTCATCCACATGCATTTGGAAGGTCAGAAAACACTTTTATTTGATTTGCCCATTTTTAATATGCAGTAATTACCGTTCTGGTGGATTTTCTATTGATAGCTCCCTGGCATTGAACTGTCTAAATTTTCAATAGTGCAACAGACCCAGCTTTAACTGACTTGAATGAGAGACTGGCATGAGAATAGGTACTACTTTCTTTCCATTCGATTTTGGTTTTACAGTAAATCTGTCATGAGCACTGTACTTTTTTGTTTTGCTTTCAGTAAGGCAACAGGTGAACCAAAAAGCCAAAGTTAATAAACCAGCCCTTTAAAACTTTATTTTATGTTAAAGTTCAATGCAGATTTGAATCTGTCCTTTTAGCTGTTGGAAAACATCCATTTCCCCATTTTATTTTGAAATGGCTTTATTAGGGTACATTAATATACATACATAAACTTAGAAGTATGAACTAGTACATTAACATTACATTGTTACATTGAACAGAATTCTTGCAGCATAACTTCAGAGATGTGACTGACATATCCTGCCCAGTACCTGGGGAATCTCTTTTCTGCATGATACTGAATCTCAAAATAACTCAAAAAATGCCTTGACATATTGTGTTGTACTTCAAGTATTAAGCTCTACCTATGTTTCTTAAACCTGCTGTCGGACAGGTCTCTTTTGTAGTGAATACTACTGTATGCATCTTCTAACTATAATTGTCACTTTTAGGAAAAACAGCAGATATTCAGACCGTACGGTCACACTACAGGTCGATATGTATCGATCAATCAGAAAGGTGGAATGGAGTCATAGTCATTAGGCATGATCACCCAACGGGATACCCACACGGGACAAGCCACAACTATGAGTCCTTGGTGTGCAATTTGAGGACAGCCCACTGCTGGTTCAAGCCTCATACAATGGCAGCTAAATTGTTATACAATGTATTTTGTTTCTGAGTACAGCACTACTTTTCCAAACACTGCACATGCATTTTACTGTGGTGTCGGTGTGCACTGTACCGATAGTGTACTCACCGCAACAGGACACAGATATGCTCATTGATTATGCAAAGTCTAGCATTCAGCAGCACAGCACAGCTTGGCAAGCCGGTACTTTTTGAGCTAACCCTTTAAAAATGAATGGATCAAACCTTGTTCTTCAAATTGTGCTTTTTCTATTTCAAAATGTCAAATCAGACCAAAAAAAAAAAACCGAGTTGTGCTATATGTGCTATAGTAAGGATGAAATAAGCTTCTGTTTGAATCGTACCTGATGTATTTTTCTTGTGTGAAAGCTTCTGTCTTTGTATCTTTGCATCATTATTTGTAAATTAAATTAGATTAAATATATCTGAATAAGCAAAGAGTTTTCTTGAATCTCATTTTGTCATTAGGTGGACTAGTTGTAAAGGACTAGTTGCATTAAGATAGCGGCCCCCATGATTTACATAATTTAGTCTTCCTCACCCATTGCGTACTCTGTCCAAAGTAACGAGATGGATAGGACAAAGGTAATGACCAAGATGGCATGGGGTTAGATTTCTGACTTGTGTATAGTAGGTGAGATCTTCAACACACAACGAGCCTCCTCAGTCTCTGGTATTCACATATTCATGGCTGGAGGTCAATGTGTGTTCAGTTCAGTTTCTGTTCAAGTGTTCAATGATTAAACTTAGTCCTGAAACTCCTAGACACCCCTGGCTCAGCACATGATCCCTGAAATGTCCCATCTGAACACAGCCCCCTCGATTTGTGTGGCTAGGACCCTACGTATGAAACCTGTCAGACCCACTGGCGGCTGGCCAATAGAGGGCGCTAGGGCGCCGCCCCACCACTGCCCACATCCTAGACTTCATTGAATAAGACTTTAAAAAAAAATTTTTTTTTTAAATGAGCGAGGTAAATATTATATAGTTAGTGAGTAAAATGTATAATCTGCAATAAAATGTAGATTAAAATTGTTCTACGTTGTCTAAAGTTACTGCTAGGTCACGTATTTCCGGCCTGGGGCGCAAGAATCTTTGCCCATTGACTCTCGTTATAAATTGTACATGCGCAGTTCGCTCCTCTCAATACAAGAGATAGGAGCTTGGTGGGGCGCAGGCCAACAGCATTTATCTGAATGCTGCTGATTTACACCACCAACCACTGGTTGGCAGTAGAAAGCGAGTGGCTCGTGGTACATCTGACATAAAATGCGCCAGAATGGGACAATATACTCGGTCGTTTTCAAGGAGCTGGTTTAGTAGGAAGGCTTGGCTAACTGTATGTAGTGACACCAATGCTTTATTTTGCTTTCCCAAACGGCAGGTCTCAGACCCAGCATGGATTCAGACAGGTTTGAATGATTTAAACCACATATCAGAAAAAACAAAAGCAAATGTTTGGGAAAGTAAACATAGCTGCTCAGCTTGATGAAGGCTACAGGATAGGGATCTGTAAGCATAATGAAGAGGTTGACAAAAACAGGCACATCCTAAAATAATAAACTGTGTCAAGTTCTGTGGTGCCATAGAGTCATTGAGAAAAATGTATGTACAAAAAGTTTAAGCCACAAGGTGGCAAAGTCATATGGTTTTGAGCCAGTTCACTCAGCTTTTTGATGGCACTGGGTATTTCAAATGTTATTTTCTATTAGGACTTGTTCATAATTTTCTGCCATTGTCTCAGGGTTTTGTGTTGTCAGATTTATTTTGCACTTATCGAGGCACTTTTCGCTTACTTTAGTCTTTCACCATTACATATTGTAGTATAAAAGATAATTATTATAAAGAATTTGCACTAATTGAAGTACCTTAACTTACCTTAAGCACGTTTCATTACAACAAATGTTGTAATTTTAAGTTTATGATGCAATGTGAATACAACATTTTTAATCTCTTTAATTTTACTTCTGACTGAAATTTGGATTGCAGAATTGTGATTGTGAAACCTGGAAAATTCGCATAACTGTCTAAGTCAGCCTCTCCGACCAGACCCATGTATGTATGCACTATAACTAGTCTGTTCTGTTGTCTATGTTGTCTGTTGTGTTTGGAGTATGAGACTGTGTGACTCCAAGGAAGGTGAAGCATAATGGCAGCAGCCTGGGGGGCTTTGGATGGGCAGTGTGTGATCACCTTTTACAGACAAAAAGAGATTCTTAATGCTCATGGATGAGCAGTCATGGACATGGTGGTGAGTTCTGCAGAAAATAAAGCAGCTAGTATTGTTAGTTTCTTTTTTTGTTGATATTTGCTTCCCTCATTTTCTATTAGGGATTATTTTTTATCTATTAGTATTTTTATTTATTCATTAATGACCATTTGACTCAGATTGGCTGTGACATAATGACATTCTGAGAGACACAGTGGGCACCAGATGAAACTTGTGGGTCAGACTTCACTCTACCAATCTGAAAGAAACAGCGATTTCATTGTCTTAGTTAGCAAACCGTTACAATTTCATTCATTTAACAAAAGCAATTATGGAGGAGAATTTCTGTCCAGGTAAGACAAATCTACTTGTATTTTTCTTTTTTAAACAGATCTACTTTCCTAAAACATTCTTTCCAGCCAGTTCCTTTACTGTCTGGTTAATTGTCTCTGTGTGATAAAAGATGAAGCTAAATGTTTTAGAACTGAAGCTCTCTGTCAGCCAACATGCTGACATACCTTGTCTCACTTCTTTCAGCGTGGATGGATCAAGTCATTCGCCTCAACGCCCTCAAAGGTGATGATGATGAATTCATGGCTTACATCCCAGCCAACGACCATGGGGAGAGACGATATGCTTACGCTCCAGCCTCTATCTCTGGATACGCTGTTGAGCTCAACTGTGCCCTGTCTCCATTTGCTCAGCCCACCTCAGCTGAAGACCATTGGGAGGGACGATACGCTTATGCTCCAGCCTCTATCTCTGAATACGCTGTTGAGCTCAACTGTGCCCTGTCCCCATTTTCTCAGCCGACCGTAGGCTCCAGATCTACCTGTGGACTTGAGAGTCTCCACTTCTGGGAACCAGTAGTCAGCGCAGAGGAAGACGTACCTCTCGTAGCTAAGGACGAGACTTCAGGAAATGCTGAACCATGCAGCCATCCAGCCCAGGACGCCGAGAGTCCATCCAACCTGCTCAGAGATGCTGAGGCTTCATTCAGCATGGCGCAAACCAGTGAGACCATAGAGCTCATTGGGAGGCTGCTGCAGCAATCCATCATTGGTGACCAAGAAGACCACGTGTATGAATACTGCAAGAATGTACTTGGTGAAAAGTACTTCTATGCGCCTTCATCTGATGTATCTGGATTTGTGGTTGACTGCTCTTCACCCTGTGGGCCGTATATAAACCAGCTTGATACATGGGAGCCAGTCGTCACAGCAGATTCTGACTCAACGCAGTTCCTCTTAGATTTGGAAAAAGAGGAAGAGGGCCAAGACCATGTGGTCCTCAAGGAAGACAAAGTCATGTTTCCTGCCAGTGATCCAATTGATGAAAGTGCCACAAGTGTCCATGAAGATGCAAATCCTGAGTGTGATGAGAAAAACAACGTCACTACTTTGCTCTGTGCTGGGCCTGACAGCAGTATCACTGCACAGGAAGAGGGAGACTTCGTCCAAGGGCTCGACCCTGCAGGACTTGACTGCTCCAACGTTGAGATCACCGCTTCAAAATCAAAGAAAGAGAGGAAGAATTCTGGCTGCTTCTCTTGGCTCTTCCGTCTCTTCAGGCGAAAGAAGAACAGCAAATCCTCTAATGCAAATTGTACTTGAATCATTCTGCTTATTGTCTTGTTCAAATAAATGTATTTAAACTAAATACATTTAACCTGAATACATTGTGGATTCTATCTGTACAAGTGTATTTGTGTAAACCAAGGGATCTACTATTCTTTGTTTTGTTTTAATGTCATTTTTTGTCATTTTGGAACAAAACTCAATATTGCCTACAGAAATAGAGTCTTGTTTTGGGGCTGATCCATTGGCTACCAAAGCAGGGAAGCTTCCACTGCAGACCTTTTCGAAAACAAGGAGGCATCTGCAAGATGATGAGAATGCATTTTCATCAGCAGCCCACACCCTGATTCCTTGTCATGTTACTTTACAGTTAAATGTTTTACAGCTCAGCAAATACAAATAAAGGCCTTTTCATTTATAAATACACTGATGATACCTTAGTACATGTTTGCCTTGATTTTTGGTATAGCCCCCCCTGGAGAAAAATGCACCAGCCACCACTGGTCAGATCCCCTCTTGATCTGAACACACTAAAACTGGGGATGATTGTTTTCCAAAGGAACCAATCTGCTCATCACCCCCTGAGGTTCAATGGCTCAAATGTAAACTAAACTTTGTTGTTAAACTTCAAAGGGTCCACCTTCACCAGCACCCTAAAATGGGTCAAGAACATCTCCTGTTTAGTCAAAAAGAGAGGGATGTTCTTCCTGTTCCCATTGATGAAACTCAATGTCTCACAACCGGTCCTGGTCCAATTTAACAGGATCCTCACATCCTCCATCACAGGCTGGTTTTGCTTGGCCTCCTCCTGTTCCAAGTACAAGCTCTGCTATGTTGTGTGCACTGCTGAGTGGGTATTGGCTGTCAGGCCCCCCCCCCCATTAGGAATTGCAGGTCTCCATCTGCTGGTGAAATATTGTAATGGAGAATCAGCAATACTCATCAGTCCTAACCTACATATTGTGATAAGCACCTCAATATTTGACATTTCCTTTCAACTCCTGACTGTCTCAAAAGTGACAATGTCCACAATGTCACATGATATTGAATTGTACAGGATTATACCTGTGCTTAGGAGGTTTTCCAACTGGAGAATACAAAATAGGTGGGTAACAGTTTTGGCCTTTAGTTGCAGCAAAGAGTTCTGCAACACTAGGCTGCAAAATACCTTTTATGCAAAAAATAACAACAACACACACACACACACACACACGGCAATGTTTGATTTGATGTGACATTCTGTCCCATAGGAAGAGAGAAAGAGACAACAGATGGATTGTTTGAATGGATGGTTTCCAAATGCGATTCCTGTCTTTCAATACAGTAACATACATTGTTTGTTTTTTTCTAACAATATTCTTTTTGTTAAATAGCCTATTACATCAATAAATGTACTGTTTTAAGACCCCTCCAATTTTGGCTGATGTCCTTCAAAAATGATTGTTTGTTCATTGCTCAATGCTTTAAAGGAAAGTAAGAAGTAAAAGTGCTCTCTCTTGTGTAACATGAATGATGATTTTTCGGTTTGTTTTTCGTGTGGCGTTTTCAATGTACATTGCAATCGCAGCCTCCTAGGACAGTGCTAGGTGAACAACAGTGCTAGGTGAACAACGGGTGCTGGATACTATTGGGACTGTGGGTGGACAGCAAAGATGTTTACTTGGCTACGCGCTGACGTCAAGCACATTCATCGTATCCCAGAATGCAGTAGGAGGCCGTTGAGATCCAGCAGCTGGTAGTGAGTTACTCGAGCGCCGAGCAGGCAACAGCCAACGGTCAACACAGCACACATCTCCGACTCCATGTGACATATACCAACCCTTCTTGCTTACACGCGACAGAAAAATATGCTGTTCAGGTGTCTGGCATATTTTCATAAAGGCTTTTGAGTCTCATCAAGTCACCAGGTTTTCATTTTGGAGGATTCCTCCCCCCATCCTCCGGATCGTACCGAACAGGCAATGACAACGGTCTCAGCAACTCCGCAGCAGATGAGGGACCGGCTGCTGCAGGCCATCGACAGTCAGAGCAATGTGAGTAAGCTAGCTAGCTAACGTTAGCTTGTTTACCTGCACTCCAGCAAACTCAGCTAGGTAGTTCATTACCCAACGTTTACTTTTCGGACGTTATATTGTCATAAAAGTGAACGCGTCCTTCATATTTTAGAATTCAATCCGACGTGTCAAATGTCTGATATGGAATGGTGGAGAGACGCTTAACACTCGAATTGACAGCTCGCAAGCTAGCAACAGCATTACCATGGTTAGACAGTAATCTGGTGTTAGCTGGTTTATCTAGCATGCTAGCTGATAGCCTAGCCAAAACACCGAAGCGGGCTTGGCCTATTTGATGGAATGGAACAGGTTCACGTAGCGTTAACAGTATGAACGCATGTAAACGTCTTCGTCGAACTTTTTCTTCACTGTTGGTCGTTCTATATCCTATACCATTTGGTCAGGGTTCATTGTAGATGTTTCCACATAAATCATTTAATTTCTACTAAGTGTGAGGTAACTGTTAGTTGGTTAGCTACTGTTCAGGAAGTAGTTGGAGCCTTACTTCCCAAGTTCGTTAAGTAGCCAAATCGGCTAACTAAGTCAGCCAACACTTGAACATTGGGTGACTCGTTATGTCAGGAAACTCGCATGAACTTTAATTGATTAATTATTGCGTCCACTTTTCACACTAATACCAAACGATTGTAAAAATGATTGGCGTGGTCAAGGTTCCCTGAGGTGACACCTGCCCGTCTACTTTTAAACGTCATTCTGTGGCTCTTAGGCTAACAAGCAAGCTAACGTTTTCTAGCTCGTTTGAAGCTACTCACTAACTCGTACACGTTGCAAACACGTTTGCTTTGATTCTGTCTGGAGTTTTTCCAGACATTTGCTAAATTTAGGAGGCATAATCACCTATGTCAATATTGTTCATGTATTGTTATTTCATACAATACGGATGTGATTGGGAATCATAACTATGACTTCTAACGTCATTTCATCTGCAATCTGTTATAATGGGCTAGTAAATAAATTGTTTGCATTATGACAATCAGAGACCAACTAGATCCTGGTGGTGTAACACCATAAACATTTGTCTATTCCATAAAAAGTTTTTTTCTTTTTAATCCCCCTGCAGATTTGCAATATGGTGGCTGTATTAGAAGTAATTACCTATCTGGAAAAGTATCCTATCACCAAAGAAGCACTTGAGGTAAGACACTTGACTCAATTCTTTGTTAATTGATCTAGCAATTTTGTTGCCTAATTTCTCTGTCTCTCTCTTATATTACTCTTACAGGAAACTCGTTTAGGGAAATTGATCAATGATGTGAGAAAGAAAACCAAGGATGAAGACCTTGCCAAGCGTGCAAAGAAACTTGTACGGAACTGGCAAAAGTTGATTGAGCCAGGGCCAGCTGAGATGCCACCACGTGCACTGGCTGTGAGTGTCTCTGGGTCTACGAATGGTGGTTCTCACCCCTGCAGAACAGATGCCTCTCCCCCTGACATTTCTGTCTCAGGGAAGAGTGTCCCTGAGGTCAAAATCAGAAATGATGTTCACAACACATACTCACCAAAAGCTGAGAAATCGAGCAGTCGCAAACGTCGAGGAGAGCACAGAGACAGTGGAGTGCACTTACCAGAAAAAATCTCCCAGATGTCTTCATATGATAACTCTGTCTCGCCACCACCCACCAATGGCATTGCAGGCAGTCCCGATGCCCTGCCTGACCAGGAGGTTGTCCCGTCTCCTGACAGATCTCGGACAGAGCATCTTGAGAATGATAAACACAACAGAATCCCAGTAAATGCTGTCAAGCCTCGCCCCAGCTCCCCTGGAGTGGCTAAACTACCTAGCACTTCCTCTTTGATCAAGGTTGCTGTGATGCAGCAGCAGGCGAGAATGGATGAAGGAGGTGGTGGTGTTGGAGGAGGGGGGTATTGTCAATCTAGAAGCCCCCGTGGCCTCACTACCAGTCCTAGGAGTGTGAAATCAGACACAATGACAAAGCGCTCTTCAGCATATGCACCAAAAGGAACGTCTATTCCAAGCCCATCCTCTCGGGGCTCCCCCTTGCCTTTGTCCCAACCTTTAACCTCCCCAGCCCAAGCATCTTATGGTGACAGGCTGTCACATTCTTCTCATAGGTCTTCAGTCCACTGGCCTGGTTTGTCAGAAGTTCCTTCTCACTGCCTCCCACACAAAACAGCTGCAACACTGGAATCTCCATCAGTCTCCCTTTCCCCCTCCCAACCCCAACTCTCCCAACATAACTCAGAACTACTCAGACCCTCATCTGAGGTGGCCACAGCCCTGCCTGATGATGCAGACGGGGCAGTGGTCTCCACCTCGGAGCGAAAAAGGAGGAAGAAGTACAGGTCTAGAGACTACTCTGTTAACTTAGATGGCCAGAAAACAGAGGACGTAACTAAGCCTGTACGGTTAAAAGAACGCAGGATAACCTTTGACCCTGTCACAGGTCAGATCAAGCCCCTGGTACATAAAGAACCTTCTCAGACAGAGGAGGCCCCCTCACCTGGTCCTGCTGAGTCTAGGCAGAGGACTGAGAGCTTTGTGCCCCAGCCCCCGGCCCCGGCCCCAGCCCCAGTCCCAGCCTCAGCCCCAGCCCCCACCTCGAACCCTTTCCAACAGACAAACTGGAAAGAGCTGTCCAGGAACGAAATCATCCAGTCCTACTTGAACCTCCAGAGCAACGTGCTCACTTCCTCAGGCGTCCAGGCCCCCAGTGCACACTTTTTCATGTCAGAGTATCTGAAACGGGAAGAGCACGACGTCAAGGAGGCAAGGAAGACTCATGTACTGCAGACGGACAGCTCAGTTGGCGAGTTACCAGGAGTGAGCCGGGAGGTGACAGACGAGGATCTGAAAAGGATACACAAACTGCACTGGCCAGGGGTGAATGGTTGTTATGACACCAAGGGCACCTGGTATGACTGGACAGAGTGCATATCATTGGACCCTCATGGGGACGAAAGAAAATTGAACATCCTGCCATATGTTTGCCTAGACTGAGGAGTTTGGGGACGTGGCTGTCCTTTCCCACTTCTTTCTTTGTCTCTCCACAGAGACAAGATATTTTGTGTTTTTGTTTGTCCACTGTGAGTTTGGGGAAAGACAGACCTGCTAAACTCCCCCCATGCCTCTCCCTCTTTCATTGATAATATATTGAGATCTTGGTATAGAAAGATTATAAAAAGAGAAAATAAAAGAATAGTTGAGTTTGTCAAACCAAGGGCTGTTTGTTTTATTTTTAAAAATGAAAGCCACAGGAATGATTAAGCCGTTTGCAGAGCTGCTACTAACCTAGAAGGCAAAAAGGAGGAGTGGACAGTATCATCACGGGCAACCAAAAATGGGGTTACGGCACGTGTCTGCAGAATTGTTGTGTTTTGGTCACTCTTCTAATTTTCTAGTGGGTACAATATGCCAATATGCATGAATCGTACCCCTACTTCTGGCTCACTGGGATGATACTGTCCACTTCTTTATTCCTTCTAGTTACTAACAAGGAATTACAAACTAGGGTTCTATTTGAGGGAAGGCTGGGGTTTAGCTGTTCTGTCCAGGCTGCTATGTTGGTGCCCAGAGTTAATCTAGCACAGGTAAAGCCGAACATGCCCAGGGTGTGGAAGACTGGAGCATATTTGGCAGTTACAAGAAGCTTTATGTGAGATATAAAGAGTAAATTATACATTTCTTATGTATGGATCTATTTATTTTGACCAGTTCTTTTGTGGGAGATTTATCAAAACAGCGTAGGTCTTTTTGCATCACAATGTTGTTGGCCTGTTCTGCAATGCAAAAGAGGCATACCATTGTTTTTGCATGGTCTTTCTTTAGGGTTGGCCAGTGCATTTGGTCATCAACATTCCATACTCCACCCTTCACCCACTTTCTCTCTCTCTCTCTCTCATCACCACTTCAATATGTCCATGCCATTTCAATTCTCAAGAATAATATTATTCAAAACAATTCACTTGGTTTCTTGTGGGTTCAATCAAAAAGCATGGTGCTAACTCAAAATTTGTGATGTGAAATAATATTTCTTGCCACCCACTAATCCTCCAAAGCATAAAATATGAAAGGATGTCAAATCAGATGGGGCTGATGTATAACTGCATTTTGAGGACAAAACCGAGGAAGTGTTTGTATGCTGGAACTCACTTTACCATTCCTTTCAGATATCCTTTTGCTTTCTGGAATTCCATCACAGGATTTTTCAAAAAGTTAAAACGGCCTTCGTCGCACAGGATTGAGACCTCATATGCCCTTGTACATAAGTTGACAACTTGTTGGTCATTTCATTATTGACTTGATAAAAGTGTGTATAGTGAATGATGCTCCCACAAGTTCCAATTTTGTGTACAGTACATAGATTAATCATACACACGTCACAAGTTCCTTTTGAATCTCCGCTGTTTTGTGGGAATATAGACTTGTGGCATCAGAAGTAGCATTTCTTTTGCTTCCATGTGTTTAATAAACCTAGAGAGAGAGAAAGCTGTGCACATCAAACATTCTTGGTGTTTTCAGTGTGACAAAAACATGACTAATGCTTCTTGATTTCCTTTTATACTCCTTTCTCTATCCCTTTTGCTCACGTATGATATGGATTAGTTTGAGATCAGAACCTGTACAACCTGTGTGTTCATTCACGCAGTTGTTCATCCCTACCAATGTGCCTTGGTAAATAGTGAATCTGGATTTGTTTCTGCACAAAACATGCCTGTACTTGGAGCGAAGTTTATGTGTGTGAATTCCAAATTCCATGATCGATATAACGCTGGTATATGCACCGTTTGTTTTACTTTTTTTACACTGATACAATGTGGGTAAAATTGCAGACAATGAGACACCGCACAACAACAAAGCTCGCAATAAAGGAAAGTGCTAAAGATGGTTGATAAAAATATGGTCCGACTTTTGACTGGGGCATCTTTATTTGTTCAGTGTTTAACAACATCTCAATTTTTTGAAAAATAAAACGATCCTAAGTCTTCTGCTCAGTTGAATGACTGATCTTTTGAACATCTTTCACAGGCATGTATATTGGACACATGCTATCATGTTAAACAATTAGCTACAGACATCCTTGACACTAAGCGGTCAAACTGAACTGTGTGTGCCTTTTGTTCTGATGGACTGTACTTGTACTTACTCCTTTTGTCCATATGGGGGTGCACATTGTCCATTTGTCTCCCATTTATCTGAGAAAAATACAGTACATCCCTTGAGGGGGAGACTTGCAATTCAGTGATAATTATTTCATCATTATTTCATTTGGTGAAAAACTGTCACACCTTTCAGTGACCTCACCAGAGATGTCCGGATGAGTAACCGCCATCACCTCTGGTATCTTATTGTGCCCCAGACTCTGAATCACCCTCCTGCACACCTGATGTAATCACCTGCAACGTCTCACCTCAGAAAACCAGCTGTGTGTCTGTGACTCCACACCGTCAGACTGACGACATCTGCCCTCGCCCAACATTTCATCTTTTCTTGATAGAACCAGTTTTAACTCTGCTCTGCAGACCAGTGGTTCTCAACCATGTGCTATCGTGAGTATACAGGTTTTCACTACAGTGGCTGGTTTCACTGATTACTTCCTCCTCTGGTTGAAGGTGTGCCGTACTGAAATCAGCCGACGTGGTTGGAAAGAAAACCTGCATGCAGCATACTACACAAAAAACACAGGATCCGCATTTCACTAGCTGAGATACTTGAGGTCAGTGGCCTCGCCAAGAACTCTGGGAGCCCTGTGTAAATATGATGCCTTTAAAATACATTTGAAACCGAAGAAGCCCAGCTTAATTCCCTCCACTCATCACCTTTATTAAAAAAAGACTTGACAGGAAGCCACTAAACACTGATGTACCCGGGGTCTCAGTCTAGCTCGGCCAGTTACTTATTCTCTCATGTTAAGGGAGCCTCTGTAACTGCATCCGGAGCCATTTCACCGCCCTGGCTGTTGCCTGAAGCACCATTGTCTTTAACTAGGTTAACTCATGGGCTGGTCTGGAAACCTGGCCTGATGCCTGTCACAGTCAGTAGTAGGTCTTAACCGTTTGGTAAACATCCATGTGGTGGCAATGTGTACCTTTTGTTTACCAAGTGATGAGCCCTTCTATCTGATGTGTTGGCTCAGGCTGTTCAACTATCAGGAATGTCACTAAGGACAATCAAAGAATGTAACATTGAGAGGATCTGAAGTGAAGACCTGCATGGCAGCAGTGTCTCCACTCCTTTAAGATGCCAGAAGAAACATTGTGATATGTTGTAACTAATGGCATTGTGGCAGGGATACTGTTGCTCCAAATTTGAGTCACTTTAACTACTTTTATTTTTTGACATAAAATCCATTTGTCCCGCTTAAATGTAAAGCTTCACTTTTTCATGGCAAGGACCCCCGCTAAAAACAGGCTCTATATATACAAATGTGGTTGAAATATGGTTATCTCAAATAAAATAAAAACCGATTCCGAACTGCCTTTTATTTTCGCATATTAGGATTGCACCAGTACCAGAAAAAAAAAACAAGTTGAACAACAATAGACTGTTTTCCCTTTTTTGCTGTTTCTATTTGTACTTAGTCTTATTACTGCAGCACGCCAAGAGGGAAACTCTTCTCTGTATTGTGAACAGAACAGAAATCACCTGATTTGTGTAAACCAACTCACAATCTGTTTCATGTTTACAGTTTATTACGGCTGAAGTTTTCAACCACGGTCACAAAGCGGTTCAGAAACCCTGGCATCAGCAGCGGGGGTTCATTTATTTTCTCCCAAGTCTTGGCTCCATAGCACACACATTACGTCATGCCAGTAGCTCATTGTACTAGAGTAAGTTCCTCAACACTTTTTTTGGTTTCCCGACGGTGACTCAAGGAAGCCCGTCTGGCATGCAGGGTGGGACCGGCGGAGCACTCCCACTATTCAGGAATTTGGGAAGTTTCATTCCATATAAGGAGTTTTTGATATCAATCGCGACCTATGGAAGGGAAGGGGAAAGGTGGAGCCTAGGATCGATTAACCAAGCGCAGAGCTAAAGAGGCCACAGGCGGAGCGAGAGACTTCACTTCTATTCTACTTCCGTCGTCGCCTAAACCGCGTAGACAGACCAGACCGCTCCTGTCTGGGTAAGGTGGAAGTCTGCACAGAGCCGGCCTGCTGTAGGGAAAACATGTATTTCGTAGTAGAGTTGTGTCAACTGTTGTGCACGACATGCACAATATATAAAGTGCATGCTCGAGTTGCATGAACAGCATGAAAAGCAAAGTTTCTATAGTTAATAGAGCCTAGAGCCAGTGCACCCACACCAACCCCTTCTCAGAGATGAGGTGCTGGAGAGCTCTAAGTGTTTTAAAGCCTATAACATCTCTCAAGTCTGCATATTGACTATGGTATAGCCTATTAGCTCTGATTATCCTCATCAGTTTCTTACTAACAATAACAGCTTGCATTGCCAACGTGGTCATCAGGCAATGCCTTGATTTCTCATCCCCTGAGGTTTTTTGTACCTGAAGTAAAACTTGAGAAACAAACAAAAAACCCTTTAAAACTTGCTTTTACCAATACACAGGATTTGATGTATTGATGTATGTATGATGATGTATTGGTAAGGTAATGGTAAAAATGTACAGGATTTGATGTATTGGCTAGTTAAACTAAACAAATTGTTGCAATCAAGTAAAATCAACTCATTATAGCAAGTGGGTGAACATCAGTTTGAAACTTGCTGAAGAAGCTAAATTGAGCAATTATGAAATTGTGCGGACAAAATAATGAATATATATATTAATATATAATAACCTGTAATGAATAGAAACGAGGAAATAGGTCTATCTGATGCACACATAACTAGTGCTCCTATTTCATGCATGTGTAGTATGGTGATGTCTGATGTCAGTGAATAGTCATGAAGATTGTTGCATCAACTAGACGCTGTGGGCATTAGCTGGTTGTCCTGCTGGCTTAATATTCATTCATACCCTACATTTTAGACAGTTCTGGTCTGGTGGACACGGTGCGCGCAGGCTGCAGGAGGATGTGAACTATCTTCATAGGTAGTGGACGATCTTTGGTAGCGCTCCGTGGGCGCGCTCTAATTGGTGGCCCGTAAAAGAGAAAGGAAGTATTTAGTTCACTCCGAGGTTTCATTGGAAGAGAAACTTTGAGATAATTTCACTCAGTCTTCTTTTTCTCAAGTAGGACTTCTTTCACGCAAACAGACAAACAAACTTGACAAGGCACTGACAATGGCTGGCTTTAACAGAGGTCCTGCCTATGGCTTATCTGCGGAAGTCAAAAATAAGGTAGGTCAGATATAGATTTCCACAGTTATAACAAAAGCTGCATGCAACTTTTTTCACCTCATAATACACTTTGAGTAAATGTCCTGATGCATAAATGTAGGCCGATGTAGTGATTCACATGGCGTCCATTTTGATCTACATAAAAAGGCCTCACACTCTTCACAAAGGTAGTCAGAGGTGGATGGAAAGCCTCATCCGAGCTTGAAATGTATTACAAAAACCATGAAACCAGAATGTCTGTGGGTTGGGGATGTTATGGGGCTTTGCTTAAGCGCGTTTTGCGTGTAAAGAATACTTTCAGTTCAGTTTTGATGTCTTGAGCGGAATATCAACTCTCTACCATGTATGAGACTCACATAAAAAGTAGTCTATGGGCGTTGTCCCTCTTGGCAAAGAAGTGTGTCGTTGTGGCAAAATTGTTATCCCCGTTTCCAGCGTGTTGTGTTGCTGGTGCAGCGTGTTGCCCGGCGGTGTGATCCGCATTACTAGATAATGTAATTCACCTATTAGTCCCTGGAGTGGATGTCAGCCATCCTCCGTATTGTCCTCCCCTGCCTCTCGTTAAGGCCTCGCTGAAACACTTCTCCCCCGCCCATCTCTCCTTGTGGTAAGGTGCCGTACTGTTTTAATACGATCACACTTTTCTCTGGCTGCCCGAGGCTCAAATCAGGTCAAATCAGTGGAGGAAGGAAGCAAAGGTGTCGAAGAATTTGTTTTCATGGCGTTGTCGTCCTGTAAGACAAGGCCCCGTGTGGATTGATTTCACACAAACGGAGCAAACTGAGTCTCCAAAATGGCCCGGCTCTTTTGGTAATGTGTAACTTTACAGCCGCCTCGGTGGGGGTGAAAGCACCTTTTGTTTATTTAGATCTGCCCGCAGGGGTCTGTGCACATCCGGATCCACTTAAAATACCAGTGTTGATGCTGCAGATTGCCTCCTAGATAGGAACCGCATAACCTTGACAACTTTTTCCCCCCGGAACTCGACAAATAAGGGATAACCTGCGGTGTTACTGTGCAATAATGAACTTTCGCTTGTTTTATTTTTTTTCAACTCCGCAGGGGGTCTTTATTTGACCTACAACCACACTGTTGTTGGAAGAGAAACCAAGTCCTTCTCTTTGTCCCCTTTTGCTCCTGATGTAGTCAAAGCTCAGATATACAACAGATAACTTAAGCTGCAGCTCCAACGGACCGATGGGAGTCTAAGGGTTTCGGTCAGTCGTCTCTCTGACACCACCATCAGCTGATCTATAATTTTATTTGCGTTCTTTGGCTGTACCCTTGTATGGGAGAGAGAGAGAGAGAGAGAGGGTCCTACCCCCTCCCCACGTCTCCCCCACGTCCTCAGAACTGAGTGCGCTGGACGTAAAGGAAAGATGTTGATTTCCTCTCTCTTGCCGGTGATGTCCTTGAGGGGCGAGCAAAAGAGTGTAGAGTGGTATTTCCTGCCAATGGTGACGTAGTTGCCTCTGTGCAATGTGAGGCATTTAAGGACTTTCACCCCCCTTCCCCACCCCCTTCCTTCCCTAGAACCGGTAGATACTGGGAAACACTGGGAAAGCCTTTACAATGTTATAGATGGTGAATTTACTGTAGGCTACATTTTTAGGTGTTACCACGGTCCGTATTCATTCTCTCGCTGCTTCATTCAGCTCGTATTTCCAGGCACTGTGGGCTGAATTCCTTGAGTTCAGCTTGTCTCTTTTAAGTTGCCTCCTGTAGGATGCTTTGTGGGCAGTTAAACCAGCCAAAGTTGGTTTTAATGTGGGGATAACTGAATGAAGCAAACGTAATTAGAAGACAGACAGACATTCCTCGTCAGACGAACGCAGCCAGCTTACTCTGTGGTTCAGTTAGTTTCTCAGGGGCCCTGGAGGCAGAAAGTGATTGTTAGTTGCTCTTTGCCCTGGAGAGATTTTTGCTTGAAGTTCATTCAACACCGTATCTGGTACAGTTCCTCTCCTCCAGTAAAACGCTAAACCTCAGCAGGCTTCACTTCAGATCCTGGTTAGTGATTTTGGCTTTCCTGTTTGTCACACAACACTTAGACACTGTTGTATAGACTGCGGTTCACTTTCTGAATAGCCTCTTTCAGTACCAGTTTAACGCGTGTCTCACACTTTCGTTATTGATAGGAAAGCCATAAGTCAGAGTAGCACTTCAACAATAACAGCCTCTCTAGAAAGTCAGCCTGTTTGCAGTGCCAAGTCTTGTAAACTCTCCCTCCCCATTTTCAACAGCTAACAGTTTACCAAACAGGATGTCATTGTAGAGCTGCCCAGACATCAGACGGCGACATTGAAACAGCGTTGAAATATAGCATTGATTCCACATCAGTTTTGCACAAAATAATGTTGATCCAACATCAGTGGTATATTATTTTAATCAACGTTATTCAGACATTTATCTACACATCAACCATGCTTTTATGTACAGCATGATTCTATGGTGGCTTGCATTAAAACACAGTGCAGCTCTCGTGCTTTTCAGCCAACAAGTCACCAAAACAATTCTGCTGCTTGATATAAACTTTTCAATGAACATTATCATTATTTAAAAAATGTTTGGGTTAGTTACTATGTATTTTGTATATTGTACAATTCCGTTGTTAATACAAGTATATTTTAATTTAGTTTAAAGAGGTTTTATGTTTTTCTTAGGTTGACTCATGTCAGTGTCACCTTACGAAGGCAGGAAATGCACAAACACCCTCTGTAGACATAACACATCACATTGGGGCAACCTGGAAAGTTGGGGATGACCATGAAACGTGGTTACGTCCAGTCACAATAAACTCTGGAGCACATTAATACGAGCTCTGCAATGTATCATCAAGTGTTCTTTGAACACTTGGGTGAAGGGGGGTCAGGACGTTTTCACCTGGAAGCAAAAATAATCACGTTTGACCTCTCCGCCCAATCAGATTGCTCTGAAGTATGACCTTCAGAAGGAGGAGGAGCTGAGGGTCTGGATCGAGGACGAGACCGGCTGTTCCATCGGGCCCGACTTCCAGAAAGGCCTGAGGAATGGCCTGATTCTGTGCAGGTAAGTGGGGATCACAAATCATACATCCCGCTCCCGACTGCTATCCTCTACGATGCTGCTTCTCTTTTTGTTTGTAGAGTTACACAAAGAATTAGATCTTACATAAGTATTACTTATTATATCTAAAGAAAAATATCTTTGTTTCTCTCTTATAGCTTGATCAACAAACTCCAGCCAGGCTCGGTGAAAAAGACCAACCAGTCAGCCATGAACTGGCATCAAGTGAGTTGGCTGATGGCATGGGTGTGGACTCGTCGAGGGTGTGGTAGAAGGATTTGCGTAATGATGTAATATTTTACATCATTACACAATGATGTGTAATGACTATTGACTCTGGTGACAATATTACCTTCAGTTACAGACCTATACACGTGGTTACCAAATGGTTCCCTGTGATCTGTTCCCCGGATAGGATGTAGGTACACTGAATCATGCTAGGTCATGATCGTACTTTTATGTTGGCTGTGGGGGTTTTGGTTCTTTTTGGTGTTTTTTTTTGCACCACTGCTGTGTAGATATTCGGTGAGCTGTTCCTGAAACTGGTTTCTGTTATGATGTGAAAGCAGAAGATAAGAAGTCCCCCTATTTAACATTGCAAACACAACAACAAGTACTATCGTTACGATTTGCTGCAGCATTCCAGCAAATGGATTGCAGCTTTTAATCAGGAAATGAAGACCAGAGGATGGGACATGTGATCACTCCTCCTTAATTGTAAATATTGCATCGCTGTTAATCTTGTTTTGTATTGTGTGTTTTTAGCTGGAGAACCTGACTAACTTCATCAAAGCCATAACAATGTATGGCCTGAAGCCGCATGATATCTTCGAGGCCAACGACCTGTTTGAGAGCGGGAACATGACGCAGGTCCAGACAACACTGCTTGCCCTCGCTGGCATGGTGAGACTTGTATTATCAGACTCGTATTGGAAGTAAAGAATAATTCCTCACATCTGTGTTGCAGGGAAGGAATCTATCTCTTATTTGTGCAGCATACTGCAGAGTAAACAGAGCAGGGGCTGTGGAACTATTGCAAAAATGTCAAAACGTTTGTCAGCTTATTTTTCATCTGATCACTTTTGGAGATCAGTCTTAAATTCATGTGTTATGCAACACATCAAACTGACACAGCCCGGCCTACAGCCATGCTTACACACTGAACTTGTTTGTATAACTGCAAAATTGTTAATTTCAAGTTGATAATTGATGCTGCCTCAGGCTTCAGAGCTTACAGGATGATGATGATGATGACCTGCTGCAGTAACTGATCACATTTCTGGATAGCCACCATGATAACCTTTTGCACTGTGTTTTCTCTCAGGCCAAGACCAAGGGCTGCCAGTCACGGGTGGACATAGGGGTGAAGTACGCTGACAAGCAGGAGAGGTCGTTTGATGAGGAGAAGATGAAGGCTGGACAGTGCGTCATTGGGCTGCAGGTAGTTAGTTTGGAGAGCTCAGCCTGAATGGCAGGGTTTAAAATGTGACGAGAATCAGCAGCAGCTGAGATCTGGTACCTAAGATCTGGGCTTCTGCACCCAAAACCATTCCTGTAGACTTCAACCTAAATCGGGACCAGGGTCTCCTGTCCTCTAACGTTCCTTAAGTCAAACCCTGCTGACCAGACACCTTTCAGTCATTGGTTATTAACTTCTATTACCAGTCAAATATGTGTGACTCAGACGTGGCAGACCAGATGATCCAGTGTCAAATGACCAAACCAGATGAAGGAAAAAAGTATTTGACATGGTTGTAAAATATTCCCCCACAAAATCTGTGATACAACTTTATTAATTTGAACGTCCTTTGTTTTCTCCTGGCTTTGATTTCGTACGTGTTCATTCGTCAGGTGTCAGGAATTTCACGTGCTTGCAAGGTTGAGCTCATGACTGGTTCTAGTGAAACCAAACCTTGTCAAGGGCTCCTGTCAAGCATGCTTCTGTATGAAAGAGCTGCCTGTTTTTCTCAGTATGTCCTTAAGCCCGTCTGTTTTGTTGTTGTTGCCATCACATCACGCAAGATGGCAAATAGAGATGAGGCCTACCTAAACATGCACAATGCAACTGACTGTTCTACAACTTCACTTGAACACAGTGTAGCCTTGGGTTTGACAGAGGACTGTTTACAAGCACATGCTTAGCCAGTTGGACTTTTCATTGCATAGTTGCAGATTGGTGTAAGGAACATTACTTACCTGCCTGGTATAAATTGCAGTAATATTCTGCACGATTTCAGTATTATTGTTATGTTATTGTACGAATTTCTCAGGTTTCTAAGACTTGTGTGACCTGTCCTGTACATAGATGATTCTTTTGATATCTGATGTATTTTTACCATTTGTCTCTTTAGATGGGGACCAACAAGTGTGCCAGCCAGGCAGGGATGAATGCGTATGGCACCAGGAGGCACTTGTATGACCCCAAAGCTAGCATCCTGCCCCCCATGGACAACTCCACCATCAGTCTGCAAATGGGCACCAACAAGGGGGCTAGCCAGGTACTGTACTGTACTGCCAAGTCGTCATAAAGCCTGTAGGAGCACACTGGATATGAACCTCTGGGCTCTGAGTTCACCCTCTCTGATGACTATTGCTGTGTATGGGTAGCCTCTGGCTGGGAGGCTGCATGTGTTTGTTTGATTAGCAGTAAAGAATTTTAATCAACTAAAGCCATTAGTTACACCCTGTCCTCCCATTGCTGCCATAGCTATTGATGTGGTAGACTTGTTTTTATTAGCATTTTCTTGTAAAGAAGTCAGTGATGTTGTATTCAGGGCTGTGCGTGTGTGTGTGTGTGTGTGTGTGTGTGTGTGTGTGTGTGTGTGTGTGTGTGCGTCGGGTGACAAAGCAATGATACTGTTGAGAATCTCAAGCCCTGGATGTCTGCAGTTTGCTTGTCAATGCCCAGCACAATACACAATAATGTTCTACTAAAAAGTCAATTAATATATCTCTCTCCGCTGCTCTTCCCCAGGCTGGAATGACAGCCCCAGGGACCAGGCGTGCTATTTACGACCAGAAGCTGGGCACAGACAAGTGTGACAACAGCACCATGTCCCTGCAGATGGGATACAGCCATGGAGCCACCCAGAGTGGCCAGAACTTCGGCCTGGGACGGCAGATCTACGATGCCAAGTACTGCCCCAAAAGTAGCGAGGCCGAAGAGGAGCAGAACGGGGCTGGCGGTGCTGTGTACATCCCAGACTACCAAGATGAGGGTTACCAAGGCTACCAGGAAGAGGAGCGGGTGTACCAAGATGACGGGACAGATTATTAGAAGGGAGGAGGGAGGCAAGAAAGGGAAGGAGAGGTTGTAGAAGGGAGGCATGATCAGCAAATGGAAGAAAACCTCAAGGCAGGCTTTTTATTTTCATATCCATTGGATGTTTCACCATTTTTGGGTGATGTCCTTTTTAGTATTGTATGAAATTGTCCTCTTACCCCTCTCTGTGCAAAACCAATGTTACACATATCACAATGAACTGTATTTTAGTGATTTTTAAAATATACATTTAAAAAATGTGATGTTGCTTTTGAAAAACCTGTTTTAGAGTGCAACCACGGAAGCCAGTATTTTGGCTCAACAGTGAGTAGTTTTTGTTTCCCATGGGATTTTTTTTAATGTGCCAAAGCCTCACTCTGTTTTTATCTAGTTGGTTACATTAAGGGATATCCCTAGATATGTGCAAGGGTGACATGAAAATGAAAGGTTTTTGTAATAACTTTTATAAAAAAGTGTCTTGTTTTTAAAGAGCTCAGAACACCCACACTTGTATTTATCCTTAATAGCTGTATCTTCTGTGTAAACAGTATAAATTGTATTTCTTAAATTTAGTGAAAAATGTGCATTTGTTGCAACTGCTTGCATCCATTCAGTATTTGTCGTTGGCATAAGCAGTTCTGGTTATTTGTTGAGACAGATGAGGGAACCAAATGGGCTTGTGGGAACAAACCACTGTTTTAGCATGATATTCTGTCTCTACTCTTATTCATTTAAGTTTTGTGTTTCCTGTGTAATTTTTTTGTTTAGGGAGGAAATATTTCTTCTGTTTGCATAACCGGTCAAACTGGAGCCAAGCTTGTTTTCTTTGGATTAAAGACCATTGAAAAAAATTACTTAAAATATACTCAAGTGAAGTTTTCAACATTCCAAGCAAGAGTACTGGAATCTTTTGTCAGAGTGTAATATTTCAATGAATCATGCTAAAATAATGGTTGACCAATGAGGACCAATCACATGATTATATTTGATCATAAGGGTATTATTTATGCATATTTGTGATTTAAATGTAGGCTATTTTGTACCTTTACTCAATAACATTTGGTATTGGGTTTTAGTTTTTTCATTTTTCTGTTGAGAACTATGTTTTTGTGAATAAAGTGTAATAAAGATGTACATTAATTATCTGATGTGTTGGTTTGATTTGTGAAATGACTTGTTTAATGCTTGACACAATAAATACTAGTGTAGCCCAGTTTGGATGCCGATGTGTTGTGAAGCTTATGTATGAGCATAAAGGAGTATAAATACATATTTATCAGTCTGATGACAAGAGACCAGAGACAGAGTTTCCAAGCAAGACAGAAAAGGGTATGAAACACTATAAGTGTACTTGGCACACCTTACCTATTATTGCATATCAGAAATCATCTGTTCACATAAACTGAGCATGCATGCTTTTTTCCAGCAACACCCTGCTGCTCAATACAATCTCAATACAACACCCCAGCCCCCACCCCCCATCCTGGATGTTATGACCATACATAACTATACTTTCGTTATTAGTTAGGAAGTGATTTTTCTAAAACAAGATGGTAGTCATTCACATGTTTGTTCAGTTTCTGTGTTTGAGGATTCTTTTCTCCTGATATGTCAACCTATATTCTGTGGTTATACTCTGTGGTTTCTGAATTAAAACGGATAAAAAAAATAAACAAACTGAAAATGGAACACATTAGATAGAAAATAACATGACCCTGGACACACATTGAAGTTATTGTCCAATTCTACCATCTGCTGTTCAAAGAAGATAGCTACATGGTGGGACCGGAAGAGACAACAGTAGACCGGATGCCTTACCCTGAGTCGCGCGATATTAGGCCTAACGAGACTTCTGGATGTTCTTTTCCCTGGAACATCAGGCAAGATGGTAGGTGTTCAGTCCTTCGTGAACCTCATCATATCAATCTATATACATCTCAACTCACAAATAATTCCACAAGATAATGGAATGCAACATCAGACTGCCACACACTTTTGCAAACAGTCGATTAGTAAATGATGGCACAGAGCGACAGATAAAACCAGTGTATTCCCTGTATTAGCTTTGTGCTATGGCCGACGATAGCTAACCTAACCCAATGGTGTAATTACTCAGTTTTTACAAGTAGTTAAATAAGACTGTACTTTCATCATGACTTTGGTCCTCAAACGAGGGCCACTATCTACTGTGCTGTTTGCGAATTTACATCGAAATTGAATTGCAAGGCGTCATGTTTTGCTACTCTCTAGCTTGTTGGCTATTTTGCATACATGCTAACCTTATTCTCTATGGTGACGTGACTTCCATAGGCGGATACTGAGATCAAGAAGAAGCGTACCTTCAGGAAGTTCACCTACAGAGGTGTGGACCTGGACCAGCTTCTGGACATGTCCTAGTGAGTGAGACACTACTAATCACGCAATTCTAGGCAGAGATGTCAAATAGCCTGCTGACACCTTGTGAAACTGACATTGGTTATGTGGATGGTCAGCTGAAGGGATCAATGCATTATACTGGTATTTCATTTCCATATCAACCACATCAGTTTAAAGTTTGTGCTGATTTCCAAAGTTGTAATAAAAAGCGTACTTTCTAAGACATTTGACTCACTGTCCTCTCTTCCATCATAGTGAGCAGTTGATGCAGTTGTACTGCGCCCGCCAGAGGAGGAGGCTGAATCGTGGCCTGCGCCGCAAGCAGCAGTCCCTCCTTAAGCGCCTGCGCAAGGCCAAGAAGGAGGCTCCCCCCATGGAGAAGCCAGAAGTGGTAAAGACCCACCTGAGGGACATGGTCATCCTGCCTGAGATGGTCGGTTCCATGGTTGGTGTGTACAACGGCAAGACCTTCAACCAGGTTGAAATCAAGGTGAGGTACTATCAGTCAGGTGGGAGTTCAGGGGTCAAGAAGAGTGATGTATAACATTTTAAGTCCCCCTAGATTACTTGGACAGCTCCATTATTTCAGGTCCCCCAGAATTTAGTAATTTAGTCTTTATCTTGAATCCCCTCACCCATTATTTACATTTAACACATCCTGGAGAAGGAAAGACACTTCACTCATAATGAAAGTTTACATCAGGCTTGAGTCCAGAATGGTATTGACATGCTTGGGCCAGGAACTGAAAACTCCAAATTGATCATGAGTGAGTTTGTGGTAACAGGACCTACTTGTTACTCTTTTTGGACCTGCTGTACCATAAGCAACAAATGCCATGGTCTTGCAGTCAAACTGATTTATTTATTTTTAGTCTCATTAATTTGTGTGATTATCAGGGATACAATTTTAGTTGTCAAACAAAGTATATTTTCTGAGCAACATGGAGATACTCGAGACAATGAGATGGACTCAAGATCATAAAATGTTAATTTGGTCAGTTAGGTTGGTTATAATAATCTTGAGTGATGCAGATTAATTTACTTCAAAATGGCAAAGGTGTCACCATCCCAGACATGCCTGCGTTGTTTAATATAATGGCATATTGACTCTTGTCAGAGATTTGGTGGTTAATACATTTAGACCACAACTGTAGGATGCTGTGATTTCTACGGCTGATGTTGCAGTTTCTCATAGGACTGCCCAACTGCCTGCATTTCAACACAAGTTGTCTCGACCACTTGTTCAGCATCCAATATGTCTTTGAATACCACACTCTACTGTAAGGATCTGTGTCTGCAGTTGGTAAGGTGCCTATCTCTATCTTGTCACTAACTTGTCTGTTTTTTTTCCCCCTCCTCCTCCCTCTCTCCAGCCTGAGATGTGTGGTCACTACCTGGGGGAGTTCTCAATCACCTACAAGCCAGTCAAGCACGGTCGCCCCGGTATTGGAGCTACACACTCTTCTCGTTTCATCCCTCTGAAGTAGAATGGCTATTTTCTATGTATAAATAAAAAATCTGGGTGTCCCACACAACTTGCCTGCTTTGCATTCTTCAGCATAAGTTCAAAATGAAGATTAATTGTGAGGGTAACAGTGTACGTATGGTCACACTAGCTTGAGTTTCGACGTTTTCAAGTGTTTTGATCATATGGACTGCTTCATGGTGCTGTGGGTAAAATAATCCATTGAATAGCTTTAGCTATGGAAATGTCAGTTTTACTGTAAACATGTCAGAATTGAGTATAATTTGTAGTATCGTGAATTCAATATTCAGACTCAGTAACTGGTATGTTTCTTCCAAGCAGAATAGCCATAAAGCATGAATAGATTACATGGGTTTGATCAAAAGGTTTTGTATACCTTCATTTACTGGTAATGGAGTTGGGCTTTCCACAATCTGGTGTTTTTGGATGATGACCTATTGAGAGGCATCAAACTATTGGAGATTGCTCTATTTTGACACTAGTACCAGAGAGCAATAAATTATGTGACATTTGACACATTCGCAACAGAAATTAATGCGAAGTAATAACGAAGTGTGCTACAGGAAGCAATCTATTAAAGATTAATTTGATGTCTTTAAAAAAATAAAAATGAAGCTTGATCTCGACACTTGACGAACCTTTCTGCCACAAACTGCGCAGCACTGACCGCCGCTAACACCTCCCTGGAGCGGCAGTGCGGCCCTGAAAAAGTGCCGATGCGTCAGCTGCCAGGGTTAAGGTTCCTCCTGGTTTCTCCCCGAGCTCAAAGCAAGCTACATTTTGCGTCTGGCCACTCTGGGCCATGGATACAACCTTTAGCATTTGCAAAATTTGTTTGACACCAAGCTAATAAAGCTCAGGACTGTTGATAAAAGAAACAGTGGCCAGATTGGTAAGTATTTCCCCTACTTTGGCTTGTTTCTTAGGGACGCTCGCCTAACTGTCTGTTTTATATGAAACCAACAACCGTTAGCTAGTTGCGAGCTAGCTGTTAGCCAGGGTAGCGTTAGCTGGAAACCCAAAATGACAGGGGAGAGCTGTCATGTCAATGTATCTAAGCAAGAATTGTGTTGTAACATTATCGTTTGAGACTACTATTTTGTACCAGGCTCGAGTTTCTATAATGACTGCTCTCATGTAACAAACGCCGTTCGAAATGGAAACATTGTGAACGTAGTTTGCCGGCGTTTTCACCAGTGTGAGTGACCGGCTGAAATCCGAGAACAAAGATTTGTTGCAAGCTAGCTAACTTAACATTAACGGGACCGGTCATTTACGATTTCACTACTAGTTCCCCACCCACATAGCTAGCTTGCTAACGGCTAACAAGCAGTCTATTCCGTCAACATTCGGAATTAAACTGATTGGGCCCTGCGATATATAACGTTACCTATTCAAGTTATAGTCATTTTGTTAATTTCACTACATATATTACACAAGAGATAGGGCCACGTTGAATGAAAGTTTGATATTCGTGGGAGCTATTTGGCAGAGGACAGTCAATAGGATAGCTGCACTTCCTGTTTTCCCGATGAATTGTGAGATTTATATTTGGCTATTCCTCATTCATAAATTCACTTGAAGGCCCTCAGTCCACTCCTCACATAGGTCCCAGTTGACAGCTTGACCTCTCTGTGATACTTACTACTAATTGTTGACTCTTTATGGGGCTGGTGATTTATAAAGGGCATTTAGGTGAAAGTACATAATCAATATATTTACTGTTTTTAGACACGCTGTAGTGCGTTCAATGAGTGTGTTCATTTGCTTGCACTGAGTTTGGATTTTCTCACACATAGATTTGTGGCGCCTCACCACAGTATCAAACAAGCCCGCCACAAATCTATTTCCCAAACTAACACCATAACATATGAAAAGCACTTCATTTGTTGTGTGTATGCAGTCCTTTCCACTGGTATTTGCGACCCTTACCCAACACAGATAATCCAGGAATTTGTGGGGAAAAAGTGTTTTTCCTCCATTCCTGTAACACGCACATTTCAATCAAGGAATGTGAAGTATTCCCTAAACCTCTAGAGTCTTCCTTCACCAGTGTTCAGAAACCAAATCATTACTACATTACTGTGTACGTAGAAACATGTCTGTGGAATGAGAGAGAACAACTTGATGCAGATACATAAGAGAGTCCAATTATGAGCCTCGGGAACATGGTCCATATGTTGAGTCATCAATAAATATTTATGTTTTTTCCCGTCAACTTGATACACATTTTTGATCAGTATATTTTTAGTTTGAGGATCGATGTGACAGGAAATCTGAGTGCAGCCCATGTTGACCTGTGGGTCCTATCCCCAGTCATGAATATTTTAAAGATTATCAATAGAGCAAGGAGACTCATAATTTGATGCAGCCCCAGCATGTTTCCATACCTAGCATCCATAATTTGGAATCCTGCTCTAACTCCTATAGGTGAAGTGTTTCTGCATTTTGAATGATCTCACTACTTTGTCTTTCTTCATAGGTTACAGAGTGAGGTGTGTTGACCAGTGAATGCATAGAGACAAGAAGGTCAAACTTTGTAACAATACAGAGGGTATTTGGAAAAGGTGCAGTATGATACCCATGGTGCTCTTGTATTTTCAAACTCTATTTATGTTTAGGAAGATGGATGAATTATTATGAAATGTGCAGGTGTATGTACACCTGGGCTGCAGCAGTGCCCCTACATATTACCATCTAACATGTCTAATGTCACCATCTAGCTGTGTGACAGTGAGCATGACGGCTGTGGACGACCTTTCGGACAGCACGGAGGTGGTAGAGATGGAGGATGTCCCGTCTCAGTTCTATGTGGAGAAGCACTCCTGGGACGGCCTCCGCGATATCATCCACTGTAGTAGGAAGTACTCTGGCATGATTGCCAACAAGGCCCCCCATGATTTCCAGTTTGTGCAGAAGAAGGATGAGAATGGTCCTCACTCCCATCGGTTGTATTACCTCGGTAAGCTGGTTATTGGTTGCTGATAACACACAAGATCCCCTTTGTCAGCTCATGGTTTGTATTAGCTGCCCCCCCCAACCACCACACACACACACACACACACACACACACACACACACACACACACACACACACACACACACACACACACACACACACACACACTCCCCTCCACCCCCACCTGATCCCAGTCATGTCTTCTGCTCTGGGGAATGGAATGCAGTGGCCTCATTACTAGAAAACAACGACTGTGTTTAATCCCTCCTTTTCCAGCTAGCACAAGCCTCAGAGAGGTCAAGTTTTTTGTTGTTGTTGTTGAAGTTATTTTCACTTCTTCCTAATCTGCTTACCAGGAATGCCTTATGGAAGCAGAGAGAACTCATTACTGTACTCAGAAATCCCCAAGAAGATCCGGAAAGAGGCTCTCTTAGTGTTGTCATGGAAACAGATGCTCGATCACTTCCAGGTGAACATCTTCTCTCTTCCTGTTCCTGCTGTGCCATTATTAAACAACGTAGGACAGCATTTGTCAAACTTGGGTGCTGTTGAGTGGTCCCCTGTATGGACTTGCTTTCTAGTTTTACTGTAAACCTGTTTTCACTTTGAGATAAGCAATCCCTGAAGGTGTTCCAATATCATTTGTGGCTGGTCCCCGAGATACACTCTGAAACCTGAAAGATTGAGCAAAACTGGTATAAGCTATGACTGGAATGCTTGTACAGTACAACCATTATATGAACCTGGACAGCTGTTTGATCAGGGCAGTTGTTTCAGTTGAAGGTGATTCTAGTATATTAGATACGGTACAATTATAAGAATGGGACTAAAGTTCATTTAGATTTTAAAATTACGTTTATAAATTACTTATGAATTCATGCTACACTGTGTATCTGACTTTAATTCCTCTTGCTCCTGCAAGGCCACACCGCACCAAGGGGCCTACTCCCGAGAGGAGGAGCTGCTGAGGGAGCGTAAACGTCTGGGAGCATTTGGTATCACCTCCTACGACTACCATGCCCAGACGGGCCTGTTCCTCTTCCAGGCCAGCAACAGCCTCTTCTACTGTCAGGACGGAGGCAACAATGGCTTCATCGTGAGTATACGGTATATAGTAGACACTAGAGTCTCATGACAGATGTAAATAGTCAACAAGCTCAGAATTCCACAGTGCAATTGAATGCTGTGCACTGACACTGGTCCTTACATACATAATGCAACTGTTTTTGTCTGCATACAATTACGTCCCTTCGCTGTTTATTGTCTTAAATCCACCCCAACAGAGAAAAGGCATGAGAAATGAACTGTATTGAATCTCTAAACTCTTCATCTTTATCAGTGTCATCCATTTATTTGCCAAATGAAAAAAAAACAAGGGGTGGGCAAAATAACAAGAACACCTAACAATATATGAATATAAGTACCTAATAAGGTGCAGGTCCACCCTTTGCCCTCAGAACAGCTTCAGTCCTACTTGAAGTGTTGTCATACTGCATCCTGCACTGTGTGTAGTGGGATACTGGGCCATTATTCCACAAGGAAAGCCTCCACTTCGTTTAGGGATGAAGGAAGGAAGAAAGGAGGAAACCTATTTTGCACTCTGCGCTCTAGAATTTCCCATTAAGGTTCAATGCTGTTTTAGATCTGGTGATTGGGAAGGCCATGAAAGTTGTTTTCATGAAACCCCTGTGGGTGAGGGAACAGTGTTTGGACCCTAGGGTGCACCTGGTCCTGGAGGAATCATTGGACCTAACAGTTGGCAACAGATATTGTGGGTTGAACACATCCTTTAGCTTTTTCCACGAGCAAGCCTGTCCAGATGTAGAAAAAAAGGGTGAAAGATGACTCTTCAATCCAGGTTTTGTTGCCGTTGGATACAAGTAATTTCTGAATGACATTTTTCCATGAATACCAGCTTTGTGAATCTGATTGTGCCACAGAGGTGTTGATTCTATTTTGTGTAGTGTCACCATCAGTGTCTGTCTATCGCTGGTCCTCTTTGCCGATGCAGCTTTTCTGTTTTGCATTTGTTGTATCTGATTTTCAAGATCGTTTCCCTTGCTACTTTAAATAACTTTCATGACAGATGCACCTGCAATTTTGGCACAGACTATTTGACCTCTTGGGAACTCTGTTAGTTGCCTCATCATGCTTTGAAAACTCAAATAAATTGGTGGTGATTGTCAGATTTTTAAAGGTGACATACAACTGCTACTTGGCATTCAGTTTAATATGACTCATCTGTGTAGCCTTTTGTAATTGTGACTTAGTTACTTTAAAGTTAAAGTCTGTTTTCATTCTGTTATTTTGTCCACCCCTTGTAATTTCTTTCTTAGTAGGAAGGAGTTGTAATTATTTATTAATAATAATAATAATAATAATAATAATAATAATAATAATCATTTGGACTGAAAAGCAAAAAGTTTACTGCCTTGACTAATCTTGTGCAGATCTGGCACATTTAATAAGTTTATGGATAATCTCATGAAGTGATTTGTGTGTGGGATTTGACCACACAAACAGTTTGTGTTGGATAAATGGGATTAGAGGAGGTAACAAGTATATGCGTGAAAGAACTTTCCAAGCGATTTAATCTTATTCATTCATTCATTCATTCATTCACAATTGTCCAGTCACACGTCTGCCCACATCTGTTTGCTGTCATTCTCACTGTATTGCAACAAACTGGACCATTGTAAATGGACAGTTTTAATTTTAAAATGTAGAGACCTTCAGCCCAAAATGCCCGTAGACGAGACAGCAGTCGGCGAACACACCTGCCGGTCAGTTATCAGAAATTGTCAAGAATACCTGCTGATGATACACGGTGCACCTCAGTGTAAAATGGTACTGTATGCCTGGACTGAGAGTGTCTCTGTTGGTTTTAGCAGTCTGCTCCTATAAAGCCTGTGGAGATCAAGACCCAGTGTTCAGGGACCCGTATGGACCCCAAGATCTGCCCTGGAGACCCCGACTTCATAGCCTTCATCAACAATAACGACCTGTGGATGGCCAACATCAAGACTGGCGAGGAGAGGAGGCTCACCTACTGCCACAAAGGTCAGAAGGCTCAGGGTTGGTTTTGAATCGCATGGGTAGGTGGTAAAATGTGATGCCAAGACCAAACTGTCTCTTTGTTACCCTCTTTGATGAAACTCGGCTGTAGAGGGATGAATTCTGGAATGGATTGGCATTCGGTTGATTCCAGTTTTCCCTGTCCCTCTCTTATCATCATCCCATTTCATACTCTGTGAAAATAAAATACTGTTGAGATGCTATTATCATACCTTTTGAGATGTAGTTGTATATATTCATCACCATACTAGTGACATTACATGGATGCAAGATTTTTTTCCTATTGACTTCATCTCTTCTAGGTATGGATAGTGTTAAGGAGGACCCCAAGTCTGCGGGTGTAGCAACGTTTGTCATCCAGGAAGAGTTCGACCGTTTCACTGGATATTGGTGGAGCCCTTCAGCAGTAGAAGGTCAGCAATTAATAGATTAGATACAGACAAGTAATTTGGGTACTTGGGTTCTTGAGTTCAGCTAATTCATTAGCAACGCTACCAGGTGCTCTTTGTGCCTGTTAGCATTACAAATGAAATATTAATTATTATCATGTTATTGCCGGTTGACAGGGGTGAGAGACCAATATGTAGAAGTTGACATGGCTAAAATAATGACCGGTCAACAAAAATACAAGTTTTGATTTTGTCCTTTTATTTGTTTTGCATCATTTGAATGCAAATCTACCTGCTTCTGTATGTAGGATAGTTTTTATAATGGCCATTTGGTTAGACATTCAGAAATGGTACAATATGACAAAATGTGGCATAAGACATAACAAACATAATTGCATCATTAAAAACAGCCACACACCAAAACTAAGATAATACCAAAAAATGGAAGATAAATGTTTTCTCACACTCTCTTAGACAGACACTGTGATGTGTGTCTTCACTAGTGTGGTACAGTGCTATATGTAGGCTTAGGAACTATTGATGGCCTCTCATTTATGAACAAATAGGAATACCCATACTCTGAATCGTTACTTGTGCGAAGTTTTATCTATTTGGCTGTTTTGTAAACCCACATTGCACTGAAACGTTGCAGAAGTAAAGCTTTCTGGCAGCATAGTTCAGCATGCAGGTGCTCATTAAATTTATTTTTTCCTTCCCTTGTTAGACCCTGACGGAGGGAAGACTATGAACCTGCTGTATGAGGAGGTGGATGAGACAGAAGTAGAGATTATTCATGTTCCATCTCCGGCGCTGGAGGAGCGGAAGGCAGATGCATACAGATATCCCCGCACAGGTCAGTGTACACACACATTCAATGAGTACCTCTACATTTCAGTCTCCTGCTATAAGCTCAGAGCAGTGAATTGGATCGCACTGTAACCAAATAAATGCTCTTCATTTGACATTGTTGACATATTTTCTTCGTTTACAGGTAGCAAAAATCCCCAGGCAACCCTTAAACTGGCAGAGATTAAGACAGACCATCAAGGAAGAGTAAGAGGCTTTTACTACCTCTCCTTGTCCCTCTCCTTTCTCCAGAGTATTCATTAGGTGTTTATAGTGTGTGTGTGTGTGTGTGTGTGTGTGTGTGTGTGTGTGTGTGTGTGTGTGTGTGTGTGTGTGTGTGTGTGTGTGTGTGTGTGTGTGTGTGTGTGTGTGTGTGTGTGTGTGTGTGTGTGTGTGTGTGTGTGCGTGCGTGCACCTACAGATAGTGAGCACGCAAGATAAAGAGCTGGTTGTCCCCTTCACCTCCCTGTTCCCCGGGACAGAATACATCGCCAGGGCAGGATGGACGAGTGACGGCAAATAGTGAGTGTCGCAGCCAAAACCTTCACACTCACTTTGACTCCCGTTGCAAAATAATAATAGACAAGAAGACGCTGGCAAAAAATATTATTGCCTTTTGTTTTATTGTTTTGTATTGTTTTGTTTTGTTTATCTTAATATTGTGATATAATCTCCTCTTTAGCATTTGAAAAAAAAATGGGCGTGTGGGAGGATGAGATGCTAATGATTTTTGTTTTTTAAGCGAAGTGACTCTTCATCAAGTTAAACTTGAACAAATAATTGTGATAATGACAAATAATACAAATTTTACTTCATTTTTATTAATTTGATAATGCTTAATAAAGAACAGACATGTCATAAACCGTGACAAAGATACTGCGCTGGAATAGAGGAGTGAGGTGTCCCAGCCCTGACTGACCTAAATTTGCCTCCTGATGACCATGACATCATCATGTAGTTAAAAGTATCACAGAAATGTTTGGGCCTTTCAGTACGAATCAGCCTTTTGAGTGTTGCCCCCTCTCTGTGGTCCCCTAGTGGCTGGGCAGTGCTGCTGGACCGTAGTCAGAGGAGACTGCAGCTGGCCCTTCTGCCTCCAGCTCTCTTCATCCCCGTCACAGATGACCCGGCTCAGAAGCAGGACAGCCTGGAGGCCCTGCCCGGCAACACACAGCCATACATAATCTATGAAGAGACCACCGACGTCTGGATCAATGTGAGAGCTGTGGGCTCAGTGGGCCATGAGCTGATGTGCAGAAATGTCTTTAATCTATTAGAGGGGGCATTAGAGTAGTCGTATCTATGATTTTACAAAAGAGGACTGCAAGTGCCATTACGAAGCCACAAGTATTTCCTTCATCCACATGAGGTGAAGGGGAGGCAAGGAAAGGGGCAGGGACACAGTTATATCTTGGGTTGAAATGGTGACGGGTGATAATGATGATGGGAGGAGGGCAGCGGAAGGCTTGTATTTGACGAAGAGATGCCCACTGCAGGTAACTTGTACAATGGTCTGAGGGTCGTTCATTATTGGTGCATGGTTGTGAATGTCGTTAGGTTTCTTTACAGGACGGGTTTCGCAAACTAACAGACTGTGCCTTTCCCCCCCCACAGGTTCATGATATTTTCTATCCATTTATTCAAACAACAGAAGATGAGTTCACTTTCATTTGGGTAAATGAGTCTAAAACAGGCTTCAGCCATCTGTATAAAATCACATCCCTGTTACAACCGGGCTGCTACCACTGGGCAGGGAAGTACCAACACATAGAGGGTAAGACAATAGAAAATGCCACTGCCTTTATTTGAATCTTTATCCTTCCTGATAATAATTATATGATTTTTGAAATTCAATGGTATTTTATCTCATTACCTGTTAGGATTTACGTCACAGTGTTGGATATGTCAAGCAGCATGTTGATTCTGTTTCCTGTCTTCTCCAGGAGACTTCAAATGTGCAATCAAGGAAGAGGTTACATTGACCAGCGGGGAGTGGGAGGTGCTGGCAAGACATGGCTCCAAGGTTGGACACAGTCGATCACTTGTCCCAGCACCCCTCTATCTGACCCCATACAGTTTTGAAAATCAGATTTTTGAATGGTCTGTTTTCCAAATAGCATGGATCACCCCTATGCCCTATATACTGCAGTGCATTATCTCTTGGACATGCTCAGGGACCTGTTGTCAGTGTTTTTTTTCTAATCATATAGAACTTAAGAAGCCAGCTGATACCTGGATGTTACAATAGCTTTATTGAAGTTTCTCTTCTTCCTTGTTTAGTACCTTATCCCTCCTAGCCCCTTACATCCACTGATGGCCCCTTAAAATAGTGTGTCCTTTTCTTTCTATTGCTTAGTTCCTATTACTCTTATTTCATGGCCTAACTTGTGCTATCATTTCTTTCTTTCTTTCTTTCTCTCCCACGCTAGATCTGGGTGAACGAGGAGACAAAGCTGGTGTACTTCCAGGGCACCAGAGACACTCCTTTGGAGCACCACCTGTACGTGGTCAGCTACGACTCACCTGGAGACGTGGTCAGACTGACCAAGCCCGGCTTCTCCCATAGCTGCTCTGTTAGTCAGGTAGCGCCACCCTGTTTTTCTGCTCATCCACAAATGCATATAACCTGCTCACATTCAATCAGCCCAACCAGCTAAATCAATTTATCAGTGTCTGCTTGTCAGCTCATTCAATGTACATTGGTTACAGACATCACTTACTAAAACCCTGTCCTGCATATGAGCCAGTTTTTCTGTGGCCCTTTTTGCCAACCACTACAGGGAGAGAGATCTGTGCCCCTCACCCCAAGAAGCATGTATAGATTTAACAATACCCTCCACATCTAGACTTATTTTAAATCTCTCCTGTCCGGGACTGCTTGAGTCATCCCACAATTGTCCAACATCACATCAGTGCATCAGAGCCTGCCACTGAATCACCACAACAAGAGTGGGTCATGTGAAAGCCTTTGTTCTCTCTGTCAAGGACCTGGCCAGATCCTGTGTCCAACTCCCCCTGTCTTACTGTGTGCCCACCTGGCAGGCAGGTGTACTATTGGAAAACAGTGACTTAAAAATGATGTCAAGGGCTATGTGATCTGGAGAAATAGCATTAGTAATTGTAGCCCAGTTAAGATTGTGTGTAGCCTGTCAATACATGTTCAAGACAAGACAGTAGCATGTGTGGGGCCGTTTATTATGGATCCCTGCAGCATGCACTTGATGTGGTGTGGCACTGTCTGGTGTGATGTAGTAGTACTAGTATGTTTCCTTTCCTTGATCCTCTTCTGTTCCTTCCCTATGTATCATACATCTGACCGTGTCTGTCTATTCTGTACCCAGTAACTATACTGATGATTTCTTTGTTTCTTTCATCTCTCCACCCTTCCCCTACTCTCACTCTGTGCAGAACTTTGACATGTTTGTCAGCCACTACAGTAATGTGAGCACGCCCCCCTGTGTTCACGTCTACAAGCTGACCGGCTCAGAAGGTGACCCGTTACACATGGTACCCGAGTTCTGGGCCAGCATGATGGAATCACCAGGTATGGAAACCTATTCCCTATAAACTAGGTTTTGGTGATGGTGTACGTACTCCTGTCAACCAATCGTCATCACATACAGTATATTGCCGATTCCCCTATGTATTCGCTGGGGCGCAGACTGATACATACACATGGTGCACGGTGTAGGTATGTCGACTCTGACAGATACAATAACTTTTAAATGTGCAAGGACGGGGCGTTTCTTCAATTTGAATTAACGTGTGAGTCAAGAAAAAGGCTGTACACCCTCAGGAAGGCTCTGTGAAATGTCAGGTATATTTAGCCGTCCTGTGCTTGTTCTACGTAAATCAACCTGGCATAGTTTTTGACCCTGTGTGTTCCTCCTCATTTGAGGGTCTTGCTCTAGGCTACATTTTAAATTACCAAAGCTCAAGGCAATTTAAATCGGCAAAAAACAATCAGCAAGAGAATTTTTGGGAACAATCAATACAGCTGCCCTATAGGGCAACGTTCTAGCTTTGATTAGATCAAGGACGGTCAGTTTGACCTACTTTGGCGTCCTCCAGACTTTCCTGACTGCAATCAGATAATGTGTTGCTCAGGACAGTACGTCATCATCAGCGCTTTGTGTCAGAGTTGATTGCTGCTAATAATTCATTGAGAGAAACGTGAAGGCAATCCTTCTTTCTCTTGTAGTGCATATAGTAATGTTCATGTATTGCATGTTTGCAGAGCCTGCACAAAAAGTCCTATATAAATATTTGATGTCATTTGTTTTTGTTTTCATGTAGTTGTCACGGGGGAAAGGGTTGCCCACTCTTTTGTATCTTCTGTATCCATATCCTCTTTTGCAGAAATGATGAGAGGAACACAGCACACAGCTCTGGTGGCATGATCCAGAAGGCCCAAGCACTGAGTTACCCATTGAGTTATAAAGGTCCACGTGTGTTTGTGTGCTTGTGTGTCTTCCAGGTTGCCCAGGAGATTACAATCCGCCAGAGATCTTTGACTTCCCAGGGAAGTCAGGCTTCCAGCTGTACGGGATGGTGTACAAGCCTCACAACCTGCAGCCTGGCAGGAAACACCCTACGGTCCTCTTTGTGTATGGGGGCCCACAGGTTAGTGGCAACGTCCAGTCTACACGGGGTCTGTAATGTGATCATATGGTGTCATGCCAAATGATGTCTCATTATGGCTGCCATCCTTTTTTCTTCATGATCTGGAGCGTTGAAACCTGTATTTGAGTTTAAAAGGACATGTTATGTGTCCCCAGGTCCAGCTGGTAAACAACTCCTTCAAGGGGATGAAGTACCTCCGTCTGAACACGCTGGCCTCTCTGGGCTATGCTGTGGTTGTCATTGACGGGAGGGGATCCTGTCAGAGGGGCCTGGAGTTTGAAGGAGCCCTGAAAAACAAAATGGTTAAGAACGAGCCAAATACTGCTGTCTATTCTAATGTGCCATTTCCCCTCTGTGATTATGCTGTGACACATATTTACCTGGATGATAAACTGACACAGTTTCATGTAGTGACACATAATTATTGTATACGATGGTAAAAATGAAGTGGATTTTCCACTAATGGCCTACATTTGTCTATGCTAACCCCATATATCTGTTTGTTCAGGGCCAGGTGGAGATTGAAGACCAGGTGGAGGGGCTGCAGTATGTGGCGGAGAGGTTTAACTTTGTGGACCTGAGCCGTGTTGCCATCCATGGCTGGTCCTATGGCGGCTTCCTCTCCCTCATGGGCCTCATCCAGAGACCCAATGTCTTCAAGGTGAGGAGGCAAACACTTCTGGTTTTCTATTAAGATCCTTCTAAATCTTCCACCCCTCCCGGTTATCCTTTTGCCATATACGCACTTTCTACCAGTGAACATGCTCTGATGTCTCCTTTATCCAGAAAAAAAAGCCAGTGTAGTTTGCATCACCTTGTAATCGATGAACACATTTTCCTTGAACTTGGATGACGTGCAAGAATTCTGTCCCTGTTGGTGAATATTAGACTGAGCATCGCCTGCAATTCCTGGAAAATGATGCAGTCCTGTAGTTGCCCCTCACAGCCACATGGTGTCTGTGTTGGATAATGCTTTAGCGCTAATGGCCTTAACTCAATAAGGATATCTATAGTTTTATGCCTACTCTTGCAGCATCATAACTTGTACCAATGTCCATCTGTGCGAAAACGCAGAAAATCCAGATATAGAGTTCTTGCTGGAAAATGTTGACTTCACTTCAAACGCAAGAAGTCCCTGTTATCTCTACTGTGTGTAGGGTATTGTTTTGAGTTACTGTCAGCAAAGTTCCACTGTAAAATAGACCAAATAATCTATTCTTTATTTTCTGTTCTATTCTATTCATTTGACCACATTGCGTTTCCCCCCCAGGTGGCTATCGCAGGCGCCCCGGTGACTGTGTGGATGGCGTACGACACCGGCTACACAGAGCGTTACATGGACATGCCTGAGAACAACCAGCAGGGCTACGAGGAGGGCTCTGTGGCGCTGCACGTCGACAAGCTGCCTAGCGAGTCAGTAGACACACTACGAGAGGGCAATAGTGCAGTTGAATGTGGTTCTAATATAGAAAAAACACAAGCATATTGATTTGTGCTCACTTGGAAAGCTGTTTCCACTCTTTAGTCTGTGAGAGTCTAGCAAGATTTAATCAAGTGTGATTTCAGTAGTTTAAAGTTTGAAGCTTTTAAAATGTTCAGATATATTCTTGCAGTAGGATATTTCCTATTTTCTGTAAATACATGCTTCATTTTCTGTGGAAGTCAGTCTGACATCAATGTGGCAAAGACATTTTGGGTTTTGGGATGCTATTTTAAAATACCAATAAGGACTCACAATAACCTTTTTATGTGCAAGCTGTAAAACCCTTGCTGCAGTTCAAGATCAAGACTTGGAGTCATTTTCATTCCTGACTTGTGAATAATAACTAAAAGTGGAAAGAGTTGGACAAATTTTGGTGTTCTTAAACTGGGAGTAACTCTTTCAGAAAACATTCCCATGTATGTGTCACTGTTAGTAATGTTGAATTAAGTAGGACTTTTATCTATGGAAGTGATCTGATGTTGTCATCGCCATGTAAACATGAAGAACAGTGGATTGTGATTTTATTTTTTTTCCTGTTCAGTTAACAATCACATCTGTGGCACAGGTGAAAATGAGATTTGAGGTGGTAGACTAAGTCAAGCCCTGGTGTTGATAGCCTGAGGAGGCCCTGAGGGTCTTACACATGGCATGTCACAGCACTATTGTATTCTGAAGTTAATCCACAGAGTGCTGATCAGCTCCAACAGCTACAGTATTTCTCACTTCTATAAATGGCTCTTGATCAATGAGGTGTTTTCACCTCAGCAACAGATTATTAATGGACTTTGGACCAGCATAGGTTGTTTCAAAAAGAGGAACATGAAGTGGCACTTGCACTTTATACTTAATGATCGTATAACCCTCCTAATCCTTGTCGTTCCAGGCCCAACCGTTTGCTGATTCTCCATGGATTTCTAGATGAGAATGTGCACTTTTTCCACACCAATTTCCTGGTGTCACAGATAATCCGTGCTGGGAAGCCCTATCAGCTACAGGTTAGCATCACACACTCTTCACCCACTAACACCTCTCTGCTGTCATTCCACGCAGGGTTACGTAAAAGCGGTTCAGACATGCAGTTCTGGACAGGATTATTGGCACCCTTGCAGCTGTCTGAGGACGCCAGGAAAACTATTATCAGCAAACGGTGTTCAGAAGGCTAAAGGCCTCTCTAGAGACCTTGGTATTCCTGTTCCACAGTTCATAATGTTAAGAAGTCTGCTGCTCATGGAATTGTTAAGAATCCGGTGGTAAGATGGAAACACTGTGCATGACATCCAAAGACCTCAAGGCTGACCTGGATAGGTCTGGGGTAATGGTTTCAGCCCGTACCATATGCGGGACGCTGAACCAAGAAAGGCTTTACGGTCGGAGGCCACTGGAGACGCCACTGTTGAAACAGCAACACAAAGAAGACCCGATTGATGACAAACCTTAATCCTTCTGGGGTAATGTTCTGTGGACCGATGAAACCAAATTAGAGCTCTTTGGCAATGCAGTTGTATTTTGTTAACGGGATGTATAAATCTAGTGTACATGTACCGAGTTGATCGTTCTGTTTTGGTTTCGCCAGGTCTACCCCAATGAGCGACATAGCATCCGCTGCCCGGAGTCTGGAGAGCATTACGAGATCATGCTGCTGCACTTTTTACAACAATACCTCTGAAACAAGACGAGGGGAGAAGTAAAGTCGAGTTTCCCCTCTGTCCTTCTTTACAGCTCCAGCTGCCCACCCACTTTCACTCTCCCCAACCCCGCCCCAACCGCCACCCTGTCATAGAGAGACTATCAGAGACAGTTTGCAGCGACGAGCCGAGCTAGACATCTCACTATTCAACTATATTTCCTCCTTTAGCTCTCTCTGTCTCTTGTTCTGTCACTCGCTTGCTTGCCCTGTCTCCTCCATGCCCTTCGCCCCCTCCCCCATGTACAGTCTGGGGTATGGTTTACAAGGACAGAGGTTTGGTCTCACCCTTACAACTGAACAAAGACAGGATATATGGAGAAATATTTGCAGGCTGTGTCACATTGACTCATCGCTCACCCACTTCCTCATCTCTGGAACCGTGATGGTTTTTGCCAAATGTTTTTGTGTTGTTTCACACCCCCCCCCCCCCCCCCCCCCACACCTGTTTTATTTACTTGAGTCAGTGGTAGGAAAGGGGTCACAGTTCTTGGATATAAAATGGAATCTATACACACATTGCAGTCCATATACAAGTATACATACATATGTACAATACATGCAGTTTATTTCCTACATACTCACACAAATGCAGTTGCACAGAATTACAATATCCATACATACTGTGAGTGTATACCTTGCAGGTTGTGTAATGAAGAAAACCCAGGCTTTTCCTCTATCAACTAATTTTAAGTGTGTATTGTTTAAAATAAATAAATATTTTTATGAATTTTTATTCTTTTATGAGTGTCAATGGAAGCCACTCATTGATATTTTTGCGCCGTTTTCTCCCCTCATTACATTGCTCAAGGTGTCTGCTTGCCTTCTTAAGACATACTTTATATTTGCCAAAGTACCTCTTGACTCTTGATCATGCTGGTATTTCCTTTTTTTACTGCAATAAAGACAACAGGAGGGTGAGCACTGGAGTCTTAAAACAGCTTTGTACCACCGTAATACAATTTGTACATGATGATGAATAAATGTATGATGAAATCACACACTTTACTGCCGTCTTATCATTCAAGCATGTTCATAGGGCCAGGATGTGTCATTCTGCTTCGGGTTTTGCAGATGTAGCCTATTGCAGGAAACAAGAACAGGCTCGTTCGCTGGCCGCAGATACATTTGTCTCAAGAGGATTCGTTTTTACACATTATTATTCCACTCTACCCCCTCTGGCTATTCATGCTGCGAGGTAGAGCGATATGAACAGAGAGCGAGGGAGGGAAGGGTAATGCATCCCCCTGCTTTATTCTGAACATCAGAGCTGCACCTGACCCACCCTCCGCCCCTTCTCCAACAGCAAGGGGCTTTTAAGCTCTCCAAAGCCTTGCACAAGTGTAGCAGCGGATGCTTAATAGGTTGCCGGTCCTTTCCCTTTGGGGACAGTACTGTTGCCATGGTAACCTTTGATTGATAAGCCTCCTCCCCTTCCATTTATATGGGTACTGCAGAGATTCTGCTACCCTCAGATCACCACCACGAAAACTGCTCCTCAGCCCCAGTGTCGGCCATGTTGAGCACGTAGTTGCAATGCTTTGGTTACTTAACAGATACATGGACTTGGCATCAAGAGGTGAAAGACCCTTGGAAAAGTGTGGAGCACACAGGATATCTGTATATCAGGCAAGGGTTGTATTCATAAAACAACAATAATAAGGCAGTGCTCATCAGGATTGTCTATGATATTCACTGGGTAATGTGTACCAGTTTAACAAGCAGCCATCCCCCTTCCTCCCCCCTGATATCACCCCTTGGAAAGGCAAAACTAGTCTTTGATCAATGCGTCTATTCTGTGAATACAGGCACAGACTTCCACAGGCTCCATCAAAACACCGTAAGGAGAGTTCAGTTGAGTTCACTCCATCAGATCAGCTATTAGAGAGGTTGATCCTGAACCAACTCCCAGTGCTGGAAGGATCAAGGATGTTCCCTTTCTGTCCCGCTAATGTTTTGAGGTGACAGTAAGCCTGGCAGGCCAGCAGACAATGTTACACTGTGGAAAATTAAAGCTGACACAGAGAAGCTACTAAAGTTTACTTCTGGTTAATTTGACTAAGCTGCTGAATTCCTTCAGGTTTGAGATACGAGAGATCTGCCACGTTCCTCTTCTAAATGGTGTAGTGACTGCGGATGGTTTCCTAGAAGGATTCTTTGCATTCAGACAATTTCTGTTCAAGTGGCTTCGGGGACAGGTTCAAAATCAAAATCTGAAAATCTTAAGCTATAGAAAAGTTCTTATAATTGGTATATAGATCAATTGGAAATGAATGTTATTAGTAGTGAACAAATTTCAATTACTATTTTGAATCTATTGAATTGAATGTGAATCAAACATAAACCTGATTGATTCATATTGATGACTGATTGGTGGAATGGAATTCAATGGACCCTTTGAAACTGTAAATCGAATGATGCCCATTTCCTGTGTCAGTCAATAAACCCTCAAATAAACTAAAAACACCTGATTTATAACTCTGCACGGCCTTGTTTAAACTCTTCTGATTCTTTCTATGTTTTTTCATGTGATATTCAAGCCGTTCTTTTGGCCGAGAGTAGAAGAACTATCTGAACCTGCATCATGCATCATTTGGTTTTATGGTAGTTGCCATGCAAACATTGGGAACAAAATTGCAAACACTTCATCTTTGCAAAATCATCTTTGTTTGATATAATATGCTGATTTAAAGTGATCCAAGGCAGTAGTTCCCAAAACCTGCTTCTTCCTTAGAGACTCCCATATACACCCCTGAATAAATCCATACACCCCTACTACTTACTAGAAATACTATTTAATAGAAATAATGTCTCAATGAATGGATAAAAACACCATGACACTTTTCTCTTGCCTCTTTCTAAAATGTTTCCTTGAACTCAATAGTTATGGGACTGCATAAGACACGTTAAAAGAAATTGAACATAGAGGCAAGCATCATATTTGACTCACTTGTTTTCATGACCGCAGAGTAAGAAAACCAGAATGTTAAAGGAGAACTTTAACTCTGAAATCACGTTATACATGTTCAGCTGCTATGTTTCTGTGGGAAAAGATGCAAAAACTCTAGCAAATCTTCTCCTGCTGCCGCCTATCAGGAGATGATTGTGAGAATGTTTATTTCTTTCAGAAACATGAACAAGGAAAGAATTTGTTCCCAGGTTTTCTATCCATGTACTTGGGGTGTTCCTTATCTACGGGGTCCTGTGCAATCAGACAAGCCTGATCACGTTCAGGACATTCCTCTCTGCCACCTGCCAACTGAGATGCTACATGCCGAACTGCTTAACTCCCAACCTGCCATGCCTGCAGTCTGGTAGGATGCAGGTTAAAGCATGCAGTCTTTGCAACGGGATGAGTATCAAGTAAGTTGAATTAAATCATTAAATTAAAGTCATTGAGAGGTAGTTTGATCAGTTGTGATCAATCCAGTCATCTTAGGTCAGCACTTTTCAGACAAGCCTTTTGATTATGGGCCTATCCACAAATCTTGTCTGCCATCACAGTCTACATATCATTTTTTTTGTTTTTGAGTTTCAGTTTCATGGTGGAGTACTGTCTTTGAGTTATAGTCGTTGCAAACTTTTGGATACCTTCTCTGTGCAGGGCCAGAAAATCCATAGACAAGAAGCAATGTTAGTTTAAATCAATTTTATTGGCTCCTTATTTGGCCAAAGGTCTGTTATTTCATCTTAAAAAAAACAATCTTACATCTGGAAAACATGAAATAGACAATATAAATTACAAACAGGCAGCACCAGAAATATATATATTGATTCTTTACAGCATTTAAATAAAGAAAGGGAACAGCATCTACAAAACAAACTCACAAGAACACTTGACAACACTTGACATCACGACAGACCAGTTACAGTGAAAGTCTAGACAGACGACACTCCTTCATACACTATGTACAACAGATCTATCTTAAAGTCAATATGACTTAAACATGTCACAATCTCCACAGGAAAACTAAACTCAGTGAAGTACAAGCTTACTTGGATTCAAAATTGTAGGCAAGAAATATATTGTACAAAGGCTGGAATGGTTTTCAGTGCCCCACGTGGGGAAGCTAATCCTGACAATGAACCACTTTCCTACATCACACAGTTTTTTAAGAGGCACTGTGATCCTAGTTTACAGTGATTTCTATCGTTACATAATGCCTTTGGTTACTAATGCCGTTAAAATGACTCTGTTTGGAGTCACCATTTGGTCTGCACCGTTGGGGTTGAGAGGCTGCTAGCTTAACTGACCTGCCGTTCACTCCTACATGCATCCTGTACAAATAAGGGCAGTTTTGAAGCTGTTTTTCAGTTGACAGGTCGGCTTACTTGCTGTGAAACTGCATTTAATCTCAATAACAGCTCACATGCACAGTAAGACACGATGAGTCTTGACTTGTCGAAAATGCTTTGCGGCTTGCAACACCACCGCAGGCCAGGACTCGCTCTGCGTCGCTTTCTGACTTTTTACAAACCCAGGGGCCCCAGCGTTACACCAACAGAGAGGTCTCATGCCATTTAACTAACTTTCCACTGCTGCTTTAACATTAACTATACTTAAGTAGCCGTGTCTGCATTGTTACGTTTGTCTCTTTTTTCCATCTCGGAGAAAAGTCTGCTTGGCTTTCAGAAAACAGAGCGGTGGCAACATGGAACCCAAGTTCGAGTTCTTCTGGCTTCTTTTTTTGAGACAACCAGACAGAGAGGGGAGGGAAACTGAACTCCCCCCACCTCATCAACCAAACACCAAGAAGTCTAGAACTGACTTCTTTCTCCCTCTCTTTCTTTAGAGTTTTCTTTCTCTCTCTTGCTCTTTTTTTCCTTTATGACTTGTTCTCGATCTCGGCGGGGGCGATCATCATGGTGGTGGTCTTCAGCGGGTAGTAGCGGCCCCTCCAGGTCTTCCAGAAGACGCCCTGCTTCCTCTGGTGCCGCTGCTTGGGAGGGGGGCTCTGGAAGTATCTACCGTTCAGGTTGGAACGACCACAGTTACTGAACCACCACCCACCTGGGAGGAGCGAGAGAAGCGCCGTCATGTTAGATTAGATGCTGCATTATTATCATGAATGTATATGATATTTGAGCTCTGTCTCTCATAAGGAAATGAAATGAAAATGACCACAACTCACCAGAGAGGTGTTTGGCACAATTGGTGTCATTTTTCTGGTCGTTGTCCTGGTCGCGAGTGGAGAAGGGCAGGCCGGAGGTGGCGTCGGTCGCCAGGGAACTCTCCAGGTTGCCGTCGGCGCCCGTCTCCTGAACGTGGAGCGAGTACTTGGTTTCCTCTCCGCCCAGACGGAAGTGGAGGCGGAGGGACTCGGAGTCATCCCTCCAATCAGAGAACTGGACCTTGAGGATGTAGTCGCCATCTTTAGAAATGGAATGGATCTTTTCTAGACCCAACCAGAACTCTCCTGGGGAATAAGAGAGGGAGAAAAAAGGTTACCCAGTGCAGAGAACGTGACTGCTGCTACTGTAGTGGCTACTCTTTGCCTACTTTCATTTATGAGGATCTGATACTCTTAAAGTTCTTAAAATAAAAGGATGGTACATTTGGTCACTTGTGGTTTGATAAGCTGTTAGTTAGACCGTAGCTTGCCTCTAATAACCTGCTACTTTGGGATGGGATTCCCAAAAGCATCTTAGTTAGTGATGCTGTGTGAACTAATTCCTCACTGTCCGGTCCAGGGCTGGCACTAGGAAGCATGCAATTGCGTGTATTTACCATTCAGGCTGCCAAAGCCCTCCTGGTAGGCCTGCCATAGCTGGTCAAAGTCTACTAAGCCGTCCTGGCGTCTCTGGATCACTGTCCAGCCACCATCTGGAGAGAGAGAGGGCAAAAGGATTAGTCATGTCCATGTCACTTCCGTATCACTCAAGGTGTGTATGAGCCAAAAGCTTCTTGTACAGTAAAGAACAGAATGGAGACTTCCTTCTCTTCTACTGTTTGTAGGTGGTGATAGATTGTCTGAGTAGTTAGCAACTGCTGGTGAAACTACACTGAGTGGTGAGGCTGGCCTGCTGCACTTACCAGCTGTCATTTCACAGAAGACCTCGAAGGGCTGGGCGTTTAATGGCCGGATGGTGTAGACGCCGCTGGTAGCCTCTCCTCTCAGGAACAGCTCGTGGCAGTCAGAGGCCATCTCTGCAAGGAGAACAAAGGGAACAACACCGTTAACACAAACAATCCCTTCACCATTCAAGGCCCCGCAACCCAAACAATACGTTCACCTTCACCCAATATGACGCATTTAACAATTATACTTTGTTTTCCTTATCGTTATCTTTACTCCCTTGAACTTTGAACTGTCATTGTGAGGGACAGCCAAAGTGTCATCTGTTTATAAAAGTGAGGGTCAAAGTCCACTTATTAGTTAACTTATTACAACATGGTTACTGATTTGAGGCACTTTTATTACACTATTCAGAAATGTGTGTTATTATGAATCTGAATTGTTTACTCTCATAAGTATGTCATTGACAGTTTGGGATCCCTATCAGTTACCAGCTTTGGCTTTGTTCTCCTGCACTGTGTACGCAGAGTGTTTGCAAATAAAAGACTATCTTTCCAAGTGAGCTCATCGGCAAGTCTGGAGATAAAAACGTGACTGTGGGGGTCTTTGACCTGAACAAAGGAGAGACAGAGGAAAATAGGAAGGGAGTGAGAACTCCATTCTCCTTGTGACCTTTCTCCCAGTTCCCAAGCAGACTTCCCTTTTTTTTCAGTCGCTTGCCGTCCTGGGCTATTGATTACATTCCTCAACCCCCTTTCTCCCCCTTTCCCCAGGACCCCCTCTCTGGCTTTGTCACACCTCCCTCACGTGCACAACAGCCAGTCGGTGACGTAGGAATGCGTGGCTGGTGCATGCACAGGGAGTGCTCAGAGAGTGGTGAGGGGAATACAGGCCGACACTGGAGAAGGCAGCAAAATAAAGCATGACCCTCTGGGGCCAATTTGAGCTGCCTGATGAGGCATGAGACTAGCAGCATCCCCTCTGACAAGCCTTATTATCATGGAAGACAATAACACAAATCTCAAAAGCCTACGGCGCTATTTAGTTTCTTTAAAAAAAAAAAAAAGATTCTTGATTAAATGGTCCGTATTGGTTTTGTTTGCGTGGTTGTTGTTGCCAGCTGACCACAGCACCACAATAGCTCATTTGTGTTGCATGACCCTTCCTCCAGAGGCATGGACTCTGAGTGCTCCTTGTGGCTGTGGTCTGCCTCGGGGTCAGGGGGTCTCCTGAACTTTGGCACACTTCTTACTCATTACAATGGGAGACGGAGGTGGGGGATCTGTGTGGAGGGGTAGGGGAGGAGAGGATGACCGAAGAGTAGGAGGAGGAGGAGGTGGAGGAGGAGGAGGAGGAGGAGGAGGGGGGATGTCTGACACCCTGACAGATCTAGGGGAAAGGTTGCACATTCTTGAGGGATGTACAAGTGTTTGTTTTTCGTGAAAAGTGGGAGGTCTGAAAACGGGGAGGAGGGCAGGGTCTTCAAAACAACAAAGGATGTCTGTACAAAGTTCACCGACAAAATTAGACAGGTTTCTTTCTTTCTTTTTTTTTTGGTAAAGGCCCTGGGACTGTAATCCGAAGAACCCCCCCACCCCCCCACCCCCCCACCCACCCACCCACCCAGAAATAATCAGTGAGTAATCCTTTTGTACTGGCTTTCTATGTGACCCTGACTTAACACTATCTGGGACCGGTGAACTTTCCCCCAGTTGGAGCCTTACCAAGGAAACTTGTTTCTTTCTTGGCATGGCCTCAAATCCTGCTGATGTCAGAACGCTGCCATCAGAGGCCTTATTGTGATTTGTACTGGCTGAGTGAACTCAACTCGGCCATGTTCACCTCTCACCTACTTCTCCTCGATGGCCATCAGACATTGGGAGCTAAAATCAATTCCTTCTACCAACATCCACACAAAAACAGGAAATCAAATTGTGCTCCTCCGCTTATTCAACATGTATGCGATTTGTTCACATTCACATTTCTGTTACAGGCTTTTAATTCAGAACCCACTCCATCTCCTCTCTCTCTTCGCCCCCACATCCTCTTTGGAGACTAAACAGGAGGGCTGGAGGGACAAAAATGTGGTGAGCCAGAAACCTCCGCGTCTCAACTCTTCCCTAGTTGGCCTGCGTCCAGTCCAGCCCAGCCCAGGATAAAAGCAGGCATTATGAGTACTGGCCCAGTCATGGTCCGGTTCAAATGGGAGAAGCAGCTGCCAGGCGGAGGCAGGAGCTGAGGGAATCTTTTACTGCCTTTTGCAATTACTGTACACCACAGAAAAGGGTGGACGGGCTAAACTGGGCTTTATTTCGACAACGCTCATCTCCTCTGGACCAGTGATGTAGTGTTAAATAAAAAACAATCATTTGGTTTTTATTTAAGTGATATGTTTTCTTTTTTTGAATACCCTATCCTCATATATTATTCTTATTATGATGCCAATAAGATTATAATCTATCCTGCAAATAAAAGTATTAAGACCCCTTTTGATTTAGTCATTTCGTCACGACCAGTTGATATTTGTGGTGCCACACTGAGCTGGGAAGCGTGATCCAAACTGAGCAGGTTCCTTGATTTTAATTGCTACTGATTTAATCTTCTTTGTGACCTTACTAGACAGATGGCCTAGCGCATTTGGCGTCCGATTTTATCTGGGGCGCCTTAAGTCATCTTGGCTTTACTTACCGACTGGTGTGTCTCGTTGCTCCACGGCCGCCGGTGCTCTTGACTGCTGGCTTCTCTTTCGTTTGCTGGATCTGATAAAAGTTGAGAATCATTGATGAAATGAAACCAACATACAGTGCAGATTGTAACAGCAGACTTATGGCTCACGGCAACAGCATCACAGTATTACTGTATGAACAGGTGACTACCTGACTCTGCAGGGTTCTGATGCGCACGTTCTGCTTGTCAAGTTTCTCCTGCTGGAGTCGGATCCGCTCCATCAGGTCATCGATGCGCCTGTTCTGACCCTCCAGCATCAACTGAAAGGAAACACAAAGGTTCCCCCTCCGTAAGCATTTTTCTTATCATAGCTTTACTTCATACCAAGGCTGCTTGTGTCAATATTCACACGAGGACTGGTCCAAATAGAGTGTTTGCTTTGGGTTGCTATGGTGTTTAATTGCTTTTCATTGACTAGTAAGGTATGACGTGGCCCCCAAACGTCTGAATACATGTGTCCGCCTCAATGGAAAGCATTTGTCCTTCCAACCGGCAGCGGTTAGGTTACATAACTTACTCACAGCGCGGGGTTTTCCATCCCACTATAAAAGCTTTCAAATTCACATCTACACTGGCTTGTAGTCGGCGAGCTGCAGAGCACAGAAAATCCCTTAACCCTCCTCATCTGTGTCACACGCCCATATGTGAAATACCACTGCTGTAAAAAAATGTTGTCACACATTCTTGCAACTGATGCGTGCAGATCCCTTTGTCTGGCAACGTTTAGTGTTTCTCTGCACGTACTGCACGCTCTTCCTCAGTGCAGTGCACGCTAGTTACCCAACACCCCCCATACACCCACCAGCTTAGCCTCAGTGCATTTCTATTCAGTCCCTTTGAGCTCATAGTAAAAAACCCACCATGCAAGCCAACTGTCCTATGTTAAAGAGCCTCTAGTTGTTCCTTGGGGCAGTAGAGGGACACACTGGCCTACTTCCAGGTGCCTTCACTCACTATTGGAGAATCACTTTAACCATCTGCTGCAATGTAAAAATCGATTTTGTACTTGCAAAACTTCACTTTAAATCATTGAAGACTTGTTATGTGGTGCTGTCCATGTTATCCCACTGAGTAAATAGCTTCCTGCCAAAAGCATTGTACTGTACAGTAACATCTTATGTAAGATGCAAAGTTGCATACAGTGGACAAAGGACAGGAGACAATCCTCTTACAGCCTCATTGTCCTCCCTCACCAACTCATTAGCTTCACTTCCTTTAACTTACCATGCCCCTGCCTTCCCAAACAAAGCCCCATCAAACAGAAACTGTTCCCCAGTCTCACCTGGATGATGCGAGCATCACTGTGGTTCCTGGTGGCGACGCTGCCAGCGTTCATGTCAGGCAGCGTCCCCTCTCCCTGCAGCATGCTGTCCACCCTCTCTTCCAGCCGGCTCATCCGCTCATTCACCGTCTTCCTCGCCAGCTGCATCTCGTCTGCCTTCTCCCTCAGCTCGGCCGTGATGTTCAGCAAGTGCCCCTCTCTGTCCTCCAGTCCCTGGGCCCGAGCCTTCAGTGCCTCCCCCTCCGCTCGCAGCCTGTGGCTCTCCTTTCCCAGCTCTGTCACCGTGCCATTGAAGACCTTCAGCTTGGTGGAAATGTCCCTCATCTGGACTTTGGTCTTGTCCACGTGCTCCTTCAGCCCCTGGCCCAGCTGCAGCAGGCCATGGGCGATCACATTCACGTCGTCCCACGCTGCATACTGTACATGCTTCTCCTTGTTTGTGCCACTGGAGGACGAGCCTCCTTTCCTCTCAAAAGGGAAGCCCGTGGCCATGAGCACCACCAGACAAAGTGTCAGAGTTGCCAGTGTTGTCTTCATTGCTGCTGTTTTGCTGAAATGTAGAAGGTTTGCTTAAAATGGTGTTGCAGAAGATATTGGTTGCAGAAGTGTGCAGCACCCTCCCCTGTCTTCTTGAGTTGGTTTTGAGAGATCAAGCTTCTGGCTTGTGGACACAGCACTACTGTTATATAGTTTCACAGCCATCAGCTCTAACCGGCCAGCTGCTTGTCATTGGCTAGCTGAGGAGAGGGAGGAGTGGAGTTACTCTCAGGTTTCTGTCCCTCCTCCACCTCCCTGTTAACTCTTTATGTCAGAGGAGCAGGAGGAGGGATATGATGAAACAAATAGGTTGTCTTCCATCAGTGCTCAGAAACAGAGAGAGAGACTAAAATTGATCTCCAGCAAGTGGAAGGACTTAAACAATCCATATGTCCAGCTGTGAGATCAATGTAAAGCCTTTACTACCAGAATCATTGCTGAATGAACACTATCCACCCATTACTGAATGTAATCATGGTATCCCTTCTAAATAAGTTAGGGAATTCATTCCTGAAATTGTCTGATGATAATGTCATCGTTAGCCTGAAACAGTGTAGTGAGGCATTTCTGCACCTCAGTGAGTCCAAAACAAAAACAATCGCTTTAGGAAAGAAGAAGAAAATTCCATCCGTAACTTTTATTGAAAATCAGAGTATTAACTTTGTGGACAGATGTGAGTATTTGGGAAGTGTCACTGACTAAAACCAAAACTGTTTACTGGCCTGTTTTACGGGAACCTGAGTATAAAGAAATAAAAACTGACTCATCTGTGGGCTGTCATGTGTCATGTCAGCGGTCAAGAAAGAGGCAACAAGATCGCGGCAATCAGCAGACAATATAGTCTTCAACTTAAGACAAGACATTTTATTCATGAATAGTTTGATGTAGAGAGACGCCATAAAGACAGTGAAGCTCATTTGAAACAAAACAAAAACATTCTTGTGATTCATACTGTTTGTACATTATCAAGGAAAGTGCCCATTATCTTATCTTTGCTTACAAGACTGAAGAGGAGTTTAGGCAAAATGACACACATGTACAAAAAGAGGAAACTCAAGTCAACTTCAGCACAAAATGCTAGTTTGGGCAGATAATACATTCAAACTTTAATTGATGTAGCTGTAAAAACAAATCAAATGACTTCCTGATATCAGAGGTGAATTATTTTGATCACTAATTTCTCTTAACCTTAAATAATAACCATCACACAACAATCCCCAGTAAACTCAGCAGTGTACAGTTTCATTGTACTCCATGTAATAAATCAGACCACTGATCTGGATGGATAGCATCAATTAGAAAAGATCCCTCATAACACAGAGACAAGGCTATCGTACAAACAGCCTATCAGGGTTTCCTAATCATCTTGCTGGGGACAAGATGAGGAACGCTGTGCTGGAATGAAGTCATTGGCGTGGCGCACATCAGGAGGGGAACATGCGTATGACCTGGCCCGAGGGTTCTCCTCAGCCAACGATGTGCTGCTGGGAGGCTGGTGGACTGTGAGAATTAGGGGAAAGTTCACAGCACAGAGGATGCCCACGTTACATGACGATTCCCAAGGCCCAGATTCTCAACACCCTCCGCTGGGTAGCTTGCAAGGCGATACGTGATCCAGGGCCAGACCACAAAGGAAAAAAGAAGGAGCTGGTTAACCCTCGCCTGTCTGCAGCGGAGGCTAAGTAGGTGAAAGGTAACTGGAAGAGGGAATGCCGAGAGGGGAAACTCACTTATGTTCCCGGAATGTAACAAACAAGCATTATTCAGTTAAAGCCTCGGCGGAGGGAAGTTTCCACACAGACAGGCACAGACCGCCGTGTTTCAGCTAAAAATAGGCTTTTCTCATTCAATCTAAGGTGATTTTTTACACTGTACTGACCTCAATGGCCTATTTAGACAGATTCCCTTTTGTTTGAGGAAGCTGACATAATTGATTATCAAGTGTGTTGATGATAAATATCAATTCAATTTCTGCACACTCCTGTTTTTATTTGCCAAAGCAGTGTCCTAAGATAAGAACAGTCTGAATGGTTTGTCTGTGGCAGGAACATGCAGGATCATGTTATCATAACCAGACAACTGCTGGGATTCCTCCCCGGCCCCGTAATACTGAATGATGAACAAAACTCAACTCAAGTACCAACTGGTAGATCATTTTACGTGGAAGGATTTTACAGTACGTACCTGGTGGAGGAGGTTTACTGGAATCTGTCTCCTCTCTGTCCTCTAGCAGACCTGCCCACCAGATAGTCTGTAACTGAGCACCACCAGATCCACACCTCGCCACAGCTGCTTATTCAATTTCAGTAAATGGCCGCTCCCATCCTAGCCAGCATGGTGACCTTTTACCCAGATTCCAAACACAGAACATCTGTAAATCCCAGTGAAGCCCCCAGCCTCGCTCTTGTACGAGGGGATGGAAAGAGGGAGAAAAAAACAGGTGCTGGAGCGGCAGCATGTCACAGTACTGGACCTTTGGTTCCCATGGTCATCTGTGAGCCTTTTTATGAGGAGGAGATAAGGATAATTGATAATTATAAGCAGTGATGTTCCCCCTATTGTTGTTAGTCACATGTACACACCTATAAACACTAATTCATCTAAACAGTTTTATCCCATTTAGGACAGGAAAAAAAGGAAAGGAATTTCTTGGACAATTCTCTTTATAGATGAATTCTCATTATCCATGTTCCTGTTTACTGAAATTGTTTTTGTAATAGATATGATATGATGCGTAACCCAGCACAAGATGACATTTTTACTCAGTGGACAAATGTCAGGAGAGACGAAACATAATAGTCAAGCTAGTGAAGGGAAGACTGCCCACCTCAGTACTCGTCCACTCAGACGCACGCAGCATCACCTGCCAGGCTTTAATGAAAGGGTCCTCACTCTTGACACGACAGCCACGAGGAGCAGACAAAGGGTGACGTTTTGGATGGCTGCTTGGGCGACCGCATGGCCATTGGCTCAGTGAACAGAGCTCATGACTGTCGTGTGATGGAGCAGAAAAGTCAGTCAGGGAGGGCTCTGCATTACAGAGGTGATCCATCACATGGAGGGGTCTCCTCTCGTCTTGACACTACAGCATGGATGCTGTTCTCCATAGATGTGTTGCTGTGTCGTGTAAGGTGGGATGTCGATTACTAGGAGGGAAGTGGTTCAAGTGGCACATTACAATATAATATGTGTAAAGAATGAAGGTTTGAGGTCGTGTTTGTCAAACGTATATTTTTTAGATAATTTAATCAAAAGTGCATGCCTGTATTAGGGCTGTCCCTGTGTTGCATTTACCTCTTAACAGCTTGATTGATTGATTTTTAAAAAGTATTTCATTTTCAACCAAACTAATAGGAACTAAGAGGACATTTAGAGGCAAATGTCCTCAGAGACGGCTGTGTTTTGCTCATAACTGGGAAATATGCAGGCGCACAAACCACAACATTTCCCATTTCTCTTTTTGGTTACTTGGCAAAAAGCAAACAAATTCTTGAGTCATCAGCCATCAGTCATCAGCCATCAGTCATCAGACAAACGGGCTGACAGACACGCACGCATGCTGTCATACACATGAACATGAAGATGGACATCAAATGTGCTTTGTAAACGTGCAGAAGGAAACGTTTGCCGATTCCCATTCTCAAGCCCAGTTTACTAGTAGGTCAGCAGGTGAAGCATGGTAAAACACACTACTGCCTCCTAGTGGTGAAAGTGGGAGCATGTTCATTCACTCCACGGGGGCCCCTTTAGTACCTGATCCACCTTTGTTGCCCCAGGGCCGGCGTTCTGCTTCTGCCACGGCACCGAGGCAAATGGAAGCCTGCAGCTTGTCCTCCCACAGCCCTGAGAGACGAGGCTTATTTCATTTCACCTCTGGTTATGCACAAGTCGGCCTCCAGCCTCGGCACTGCCAGGCGAGGACAGCAGACTGAGAGGATATTTGGAGATTTCCTGTGAGGACTCCAACATGCTGTCCTTGGATGGGAACGGTCCCCAGTTCATAGAAACGCATCTCCCAAGACTCCCTCGCTCCCCACGCAAACGTCTGATCACTGCCTTTTACGAGACCATGGCTGCATATTTCCACACAAGTTTTGCTTTTGGCCAAGCCTGCACACACTAAAATATCCATTAGAGAAGCATGTAACTGACTCTGCTCTTTAAGGGCCCTTAGGCTGGGAAATAGAGGAGATGTGACCAGTTATGTACGACACAGGGGAATGCATGGTTGATTAATAGTATTGATTAATAGTTTTAGTTTAGCTCAGTGTGGTTTAGTGTGTATTTAGTGTTTAGATTCTCCACACATGCTTCGTGTTGAACACAATACATATGGCGTGGATTTTACTGTGTCCAAAAAAACCTTTAAAATCTCAGTTACATCACTTGCATAAGTAAAACTGAGATAGTAGCAATAATAATAGTTCATTCATTCATTCATTCATTCACCTGCTTATTCCCATTCAGGGTCACGGGCAGCTGGAGCCTATCCCAGCATGCTTGAGGTGGATAACATCCTGGACAGGTTGCCAGTCCATCACAGGGCTGGTTAGAACTCGTCTTTGCTTGGCTGAAACTGACCACTGTAGAAAACATGTTTAATCATTTCTGTTGGTGTAAATTATTTACGTCGGCTTGACCTGACTCTAAACTGACAACTAGTAGGACTGCGTATCATCTAATACACCTAGCTCTGTGAGGTGAAGGTCACTGTTCCACACGACGCACTAACAGCAGCTCCCCTGTATTGGTGAAGTAAATAAGTAAATCTGAAATTGTTTTACAGTTGTGGCAATTGTCAAAACACATTATGGTGAATCTTACAGGCACTTTCGGAAAATGAAGACTTTCAGACTTGTACACCAACCTGCCAAACTGTGGGTGTCCTTCACGTGCTGCACGAGGGGTAAATGTCCAACTTGTGTTTGTCCAGGTCATGTTTATTTTTGGCTGCTACGTGATTTTGTGTGTGTATTCTACATGTGCACATGTGTACATGTACAGCGAGTGCCAGTATCTGCATCGGTGTACACAGCATGCACCAGAGCGGTCACTCTTGGTCAGGTCACCTGCGAAGGGCTGGACATGCCTGGTCTGGCTCCGTCCGGCCAAAACAACACTATATGGACGACAGCTGCAGCTCTGCTCTCCCGGGTCATGTGCGAGACGGAGCGGAGAGATTAAAAACAGCAACAGCAATAGATACACATGTGTATCAGAATGCACGTAAACACACTTCACTCATCGCTCATGCACGCACACACACACACACACACACACACACACAGTGATCTCCTTTTACATTCCTGCCCAGCCCATAGCCTATACTCAGCTTACATACACATGTACAGACATGAGATGTATGATACGCGATACGCGGTCCAAATGAAAGTGTTTTGGTTTCGTTTTTTGCTTGGCTGGGTTGGTGAGATACTTTTACTTTGGGGATCTCAGTCCCAAGCAACAAGGTCTCACTGATGGAAGACCTGCAGACATCACCACTTCCACAGGCGCCGCATGCTTTTTCCTTCAGTTCCTTCAGCTCCTCGTAGCTCAAATGAGCGTCCCAGCTGGCGGGGGAACAGAAAAGCACAGAATGTACACATTGCCCGTTTTGGGAAATAAATACTGTGCTTGACCTCGGCAGCTGTGTACTCTCTCTCTCGTTTTTTAAATTCTATTTTACCTTTATTTTACCAGGCAAGTCGTTAAGAACAGATTCTTATTTAAAATGGCGGCCTGGCTAGTGACAAGAGCCACTTGAGGGGAAAGGGGGGAGGGGCTAAAAGATGTAATGTAAAGTAATGCATATGAATACACTGAAACGTAAGCGTTATTTATAGAGTCACAATATCAAGAGCATGGAGTATGTACACTGTGAGGAATGTGTCGTTTGCTCCAGATTCACTCCGTGGACGCCAGAACGAGTGACCAAGGTCAAGGATGGATTCCATGCTAAAGTCATTAGCTATAAATAACTTGAGTGTTTTTTAATTGTCTGGGAATCCGGTTGACACTGAGCAGCTGCCGGCATTAAACGAGCTCTCCAGACCGCAACTTTACATTTCTTGGACCCACAGCCTCAGACATCATAAGCAATAGTTGTTTAGTCTCCCCAGAGCGAGGAAAGCACATAGCTGTGCCCCATGTTTGTCCTAGAAATCAACCCCTCAGTTTGTGCCTCTGTTTATCAAGACACTCCTTATTCCCATGAACTACGCAGCCTCCTGCTAAACAGTCAAGCGTGCCTATAATGCTTACCGCGGTGTACGGGGCACCGTGATAATACTTCCTTACAACATTAATTTCCTCTTTAAATCAACAGGAGTGGAGGTAGAAGCAGGTCGAATGGAGGAGACGCTCCAGCTGGAGTAGGGTATGGGAAAGATGTGGGTAGCTAGCAGTCAGCCTCTTACTGTCAAGTGCGAGGCAGCAGGATGGAGGGACGACAGAAAGAAAGAAAGAAAAGAAACCTCGAGTTACACAGCGTCCAGGGCAGTAGGGGATCTGACCTGTAACTGTACTACAGCAGCTGTGCTCTCTACACATGCACCGGCCTTTTTAAGGACAATACCGCAACATTTCCTTTGAACCTTCTCGCCCTCTGGAGCCCTTCACGTGTACAAAAGCCCTGTAGTGTTATATACAGTCTCAAATAAAGCTTTTGTTTTGTAGGAGCAGTTCTACGTTAGGCCCCTGCCCCTTCATGGGATTCATTTTGCCATATACTGTAGCATTACTTTTAACAAACAGGGTTTTATGTCCGTAGGTAGGAACAAGAGCTTTATGTTTTACATTTTACATGACCCAAGAGTCATCAAATGTCACATGGAGTCCATTACCCCTCGCCATCTGTTGAGCAGCTTCATCACCAGTTCGGCAATACAGTACAGGCAGTACAATCTCTGAGGACTGTCTTTATCCCTGTTAGCCTCAAATCCTGAATCCTGACTTGACATTTTGCTCTGTGGAAAAAAGGCCCTGGGAAGTGATTTGGGGTCTGCTCTCTGGTAATTTCTACTTTCACTTTGTTAAATGTTTCCCATCCGCTCAGTAAAGGTGGTTACACTTGGTGTAAAGTAAGCCTGTGCATCCTTGGTCCATGAGATATCAGCTCTCTCTGGATGGAATTACCAGAGGCAGTTATTACCTTAGTGAGTCCAGGAATTGGATCCCAGCTGTGGTTATGTCAGTGATTTCCCTTAGTTAGTCCTGTAAAACCTCCAGCTGAAATTACCTGGTATTTTTTCCCCCCTGTCATTTATTTCATTCCAGAGGCTTTCCGGTAATTTGAGTGGTTTTGAATCGAAAGAGGTTTTAGTTATTTCATTCAGATTTTAGTGATGTGAAACTGATTGTAATGAGTAATCTACTTGAATCGGGAAGTGTGAGGGTGCTTGCCATTACATGCAGCTGTCAACAGACAGATCCGGTCTCTGGCAGCTACTGGTAGTATTAAAACCACTTTGTTTTCAGGAATTGACAGTGCCTTTCCTCTAACCCCTAAAGAGGACACCGCTTCCAATAATAGACCCTGGACACGTCAGGTTCACATTACCAAACTGCATTGCATCATAATGTGTCATATTAAACTGTAGTATTTATAGAGGCCCAGATACAGAGGCCATGTCTCTAGGTGGAAAATGTGGAAGTGGTTATTGTCAACCAGAAGTGGGATGTGCTGGCTCCTGAGTCATTGGACTGATACTTGAACACTGGCATGGATGATAGGTCAGAGCAACCCTTCATAGCAAGAAGGTCAAAATGACCTGTCATAGCAGATGGAAAGATTCGGCAAATGTTCTTCCTCTAAACATGTGGCTCGTAACTTGTCAAAAGTTTGTTCCAGCTAAATATTGACCCAGCTGTGGAGACTGCGTCCTGATCTCTCATTAGGTGTGTCAACAGCGGGGAGATTTATTGCTGTATTTTGATTTTCTACGGCTGTGAAAGTACAGCAAAAGTACAGCAAAAGTGCATCATATTCCTTCAGGATCTTCATTGGCTGACCAAACCCAGAATCCTTCACAAGTTAGACTTAACTCCTCAGTGAGGTCTTTAGGATGTTAACGTGTGCAGCTGACTGTTGTATCATGTTATGTTTGCCGTTTGTTTTTCAAATGGCCACAATCAACCTTTTGCAGAGGGAACAAACCTGGTTGTTCAGTACAGTAGGAACAGAACAGGCGAAAGATCAAAACAACCTTTTACCTTTATAATGTGGCTTTCTTTTCTCAGTCAAGAATCAACTTGTTCAAGGAAAGATTGACCAATGTCTACTATACATTAGTAGACAGTAAGGAGAGTAAGGATTGTGCAACAGCTCAGTTGTTCTCAGTGACGATACTTCTTTGGAAGATGTTACTCATTGTCTGTTCCATTACATTACAGTCATTTAGCAGACGCTTTTATCCAAAGCGACTTACAATAAGTGCATTCAACATAGGTAGGCAAGAAAACTACTAGTCACCAGAAATCGTAAGTGCATTTCCTTCCTAAACAAGCAACTAAGAGCATAACTAGTGTTAAGGTAAGAGTGCAATAAGTTAGCAACCTACTTTATCTTAAACAAATGAGACAAATAAGAGAATCAAATAAACAAGAGCTAAGACAAATAAGTGAACCAAATAAACAAGAGCTAAGACAAATAAGTGTATCAAATGAACAAGAGCCAATAAACAAGAGCTCAGACACATAATTGACGACAAATAGGCAAGGCTAAGAGGAAGGGTCAGGGTAGTGTTTCCTGAAGAGGTGGGTTTTCAGCCTGCGGCGAAAGATGGGCAGCGACTCAGCTGTCCTGACATCAGTGGGGAGTTCATTCCACCACTGCGGGGCCAGGACAGAGAAGAGCCGTGACCGTGTAGATCGGCCGCAGGGGCCCTCTGAGCGACGGGGCAACCAGTCGCCTCGAGGCAGCAGAGCGAAGTGGTCGGGCGGGGGTGTAAGGCTTGACCATAGCCTGGAGGTAAGAAGGAGCTGTTCCTTTCACTGCCCTATAGGCTAGCACCAGGGTCTTGAACTGGATGTGAGCTGCTACAGGGAGCCAGTGTAGAGAACGGAGAAGGGTACTTGTATGGGAGAACTTGGGGCGGTTGAACACCAGACGAGCTGCAGCTTTCTGAACAAGCTCCAGAGGTCTGATGGCAAACGCCGGGGCACCAACAAGGAGGGAGTTGCAGTAGTCCAGGCGGGAGATGACAAGAGCCTGGATGAGCACCTGCGCTGCCTTGTCAGTGAGGAAGGGGCGAATCCTCCTGATGTTGTAGAGGAGGAATCTGCAGGAGCGTGTCACTGATGCGATGTTTGCCGAGAACGACAGTTGGTCGTCCAGGGTCACACCCATATTCCTCGCAGTCCGAGTTGACGTCACCACAGCATTATCAATGGTGATGGCCAGGTCTCGGTGCGGACAGCCCTTCCCCGGGAGGAACACCAGCTCAGTCTTGTCCAGGTTGAGCTTCAGGTGGTGCATCGACATCCACTCCGAGATGTCTGCCAGACATGCAGCAATGCGTGCCTCCACTTGTGTGTCAGAGGGGGGAAATGACAGGATCAGCTGGGTGTCATCTGCATAGCAGTGGTAGGAAAAGTCGTGTGAATGGATAACAGAACCAAGAGATGTTGAGGAGAGGACCTAGAACCGAGCCTTGCGGAACCCCAGTAGTGAGCCTGCGTGGTTCTGACACAGACCCTCTCAGCGTCACCTGGTAGGCGCGATCCGTTAGGTAGGATGCAAACATGGAGAGTGCAGAGCCTGAGACACCCATCCCCTCAAGGGTGGAGAGGAGGATCTGGTGGTTCACCGTGTCAAACGCTGCAGACAGGTCCAGGAGTATCAGGACAGAGGAGAGAGAGTTCGCTCTAGCGGCATGGAGCGACTCCGTCACTGCCAGGAGGGCAGTCTCGGTCGAGTGACCCACTTTGAACCCAGACTGGTGGGGATCCAAGAGGTTGTTCTGGTGGAGGTACAAGGACAGTTGCTTGAAGACAGCACGTTCAAGAGTTTTTGATAGGAAGGGTAGAAGGGAAACCGGTCTGTAGTTCTTGACCTCAGAGGGGTCAAGTGTTGGGTTCTTCAGAAGGGGGGTGACTCTGGCAGTCTTGAAAGCAGAGGGAAAGCATCCAGACACCAGAGACGTGTTGATGAGGTGGGTCAGGAAGGGAAGGAGTTCAGGTGCAGTAGACTGAAGCAGAGTGGATGGGACCGGGTCAAGGGAGCATGTGGTGGGGCGGCTAGATGTAACCAGGTGAAGGACCTCGTCTGGGGAGAGGGGAGAAAAATGGGATAGGGAGGGAGGAGGGGAGGGAAAAGGTGGAGAGGGTGGTAGAGAGGGACGGGTGGAAGGCAGACAGGTGTGGTTGGTGCGCAGGGCACCAGCCGGGGGGTGAGGGAAGGAGGATCGGATATCGTTGACCTTCTTGTCAAAGAAGTTGGCGAAGTCATCAGGGCGGAGGGAGGAGGTGGGAGGAGGGGGTGGGGGTTGGAGGAGGGAAGAGAAAGTTTCAAAGAGTTTTTTAGGGTTGGAAGCAGAAGTTTGAATTTTAGTGCAGAAGAAAGCAGCTTTAGCAGCAGATAGAGAGGAGGAAAAAGTGGAAAGGAGAGATTGCGCTCAGCCCCTCTCAGGCTCCGTCTCTCAGTACGCACTGAGTCCGACAACCAAGGGGCAGGTGGAGTTTGGCGTGCAGGCCTGGAGGTGAGGGGACAGAGATGGTCCAGAGAAGAGGACAGAGTAGAGAGAAGAAGATCAGTGGCAGTATCAGGGGATAGAAGAGAAAAAGATTCAGGGGCAGGGAGAGCAGAGAGAACAGAAGAGGAAAGATCAGTGGGAGAGAGCGAGCGGAGATTGCGACGAGAAGAAACCATGTGGGTAGGGAGAGGATGTGAGGGGGGAGAGGAGAGAGAGAGAGTGTAGGACATGAAGTAGTGGTCAGAGAGATGAAGAGGAGTGACGGAGAGGTTGGCAGTAGAACAATGTCTGGTGAAGATTAGGTCCAGCTGGTTGCCAGCCTTGTGGGTAGGAGGAGATGGGGAGAGGGCTAGGTCGAAGGAGGCGAGGAACGAAAGAAGAAGGTCAAGCTTCTCAGTCTGGATGTTGAAGTCACCGAGAAGGATGAGTCCAGAGCCATCGTCAGGGAAGTGGGAGACTAGTGTGTCAAGCTCCTCCAGGAACTCACCAGCAGGGCCTGGTGGGCGATACACAACCGCGATGGTGAGCTTGACTGGATGAGAAACAGTGACAGCATGAAATTCAAAGGAGGAAGGAGAGAATTGTGGCAGAGAAAAAAGAGAGTATTTTCTTTTGCTGGAAATTAGCAGGCCAGTACCACCGCCTCGCCTCGCAGCTCTGGGAGTGTGAGAGAAAGAGTACACATCTGACAGAGCAGCGGGCGTGGCAGTGTTTTCTAGGGTGATCCAAGTCTCAGTTAGAGCAAGAAAGTTGAGGGAGAGCAGGGATGCGTAGCCTGAGATGAACTCAGCTTTCGGCACAGCCGACTGGCAGTTCCACAGCCCCCCTGCCACCACTTGCTCAACGCGAGTTGAGAGAGTAGGATAGATGAGATTAGTGGGGTCGCGGCGTCTGGGTGTGACCCAGCGTCTGTGCGACCACCGGAAAGAGGAGAGGACAGGAATAGGAAGCAAACACATGGTAGATCACAATACGATGATACGGTTTATGAAGTGAAGAAGTGAAGAAGCACCTTAATCTTCGAATCTTGTTCCTCAAAGGAATGAAGAGTTTCTTTTGGTGGAAGCAGGTCTTAATTATGGCTTTGGTGATTAAATTATGGGTTTGGTGTTTTGGGTGTCGCAGCCATAGCACATGCCTGGTGGTGACAGCACATACTGGATCACATCAGAGCTTTGCCCTCCGTGCCCATTTGTTGAAACAAACCGTCTGAGTAGTCTTGCCAATGTTCATGGCAGGCCAGGGAACATAGTCCACCAAGCTTTGTCTCAGCAGTGTTTACTAAAGGAGGGAGGTCACAGAGCTTTGAAACAGCTCTTTCTTTACCCCCCCCCCAACGCCATCACTCAAGAACAGCCACACGTCTGGCCCTGCGTTGTGGCCCTTCATTTTTCCTGTCTTTCTGTGCACCTGCTGTTTGTGTTGCAACATTGCTTTGCAGGGAATTGTGGGAAACTGATATTTCACAACTCATATGCATTGTCGGGGATGGCGCCTTGAAAAATAAATGACTTGCTTGTTTTTCTGACCTTCACACGATGCGGTCCCTCCCCCCCTCCTCCCCTCCTCCCCTCCTCCCCCTTTTGCACCTTTGCTTGCATGTGACTGAAACAAAAATGTGCACAAGAAGAGAATGCTGATACGGTGTTTGACTTTCGTCGCCGTCCTCCTAGCTGTCTTCTTTCTTTTCATTTTATTCTTTTTTTCCTCATATTTGTGTATTTCTGTCTTTCTGTGATATGTTTCTCTCGGTAATGAAAATATGTGAAGGCTTCTTTTTATTTCCAAAGCTGTTTCAAAATGTCCCCCTGTCAAGGTCTCATGTGTTATTCGAGCATCCTGGATATAATGTAATATATTGGACAGGAGTGAATCAAAGCTCTTGCACTTTTGGAAACTGATTCGACCTGGTTTCACCTTATGCAATTAATGGCAGGAAACAAGGATAATCTGTAGAGAGGCAGGGTGCACTAGAGTTCAGTGATGAGGGTGCTAGGGAGAGGAAAAATGGTGGGGAAAGAGAGAGAAACTGAGAGAGGGAGGAAGAAAGATTGGGGCAGTGAATGTCCTCTAGTTACCTCTGAGGCGATTCTCTTGGCATCCCCTCTCCATCCCTATGGGCCCCATTCGTAAATTTGAGGGCAGTGACCTTGGTCACAGCACAGGTCAAGGCCTGTAAATCAGAGGCCTCTCTCCCCCAGGAGGCTCCATGGCCTCCCTGCTGCATATCCTGTTACCCAGCATGGAAGGGACAAAGCCTCCTGCCAAGTTCATCCCATCCAAAAACTACAAGATGAGCTCCAGATTTAACTGGTGGTACTGTATATTTATTACAGTACAGGGATAATAAGCAGAATGCAGAATAGTAGCCATGCCCAAGGGGGTATTGGTAGAACATTTTCATTTATTTGTTTGGCACACACACACACACACACACACACACACACCAAGGAGTTCATTAAGTTGCTCTCTGAAATTTGCTATCAAAGGGATGGACCGTCAGCGCTAGCATCCAGGCTTTCCCCCAGCTCTCAGTACTATTAATTGAGAAAAGGGAAATTACTTATGAGTGTGATTTTGTACAGACATCAAAATAATAGTATCTATAAAATAGTATCTATTTTAGTAGGTTATTATATGTGGCAGAAGAATGATTTTCAGACTAGTTTTTCAAAAGGGATGCGAGTGGTGGTGACTACGGGGCCACATTGGTGGTTGACCGTCAATGAACTTTCACAGAGAAATATGTGAGACATTGAGGGAAACATTTCTTTAAGTGGTTAGGTGTTACCTCTGATAGGCTCTTGTAGATGTGAGCTGTGAAATGTGAAATGGAAATGTGAAACACTATGGTTAAAAATCACACAGATCATTTAACTCAAAAGGTCCAGAGACATACTTTAGCTGGATGCGATATTCGTCCGATGAATGCATACATGCATGTGCACGCAGACACACACATAAGGCTGGTAATCTAGCATTTTGTTGCAGATGCTGCAGGCAGACATGCCCGTTGCCATTCACTCTAATGATGTTTTCCCCGGTTGGGTTAGACCGTGGGAACATGCAGACAAACAGGGGCTTGGAATAGACGTGTTGCTTATACTGTGTGTGAATGTGTATCTGTTTCAGAGAGAGAGAGAGAGAGAGAGAGAGAGAGAGAGAGAGATGGTAAACACATGTCGCCCATTGCTCTGGATGGGTGAGGCAGAGAGATAGAGGCGTGCAGTGATGATAACAGGAGAATAAAGCAGCGCTGTGTTGTTTTCAACCAGTCTAGAGATGTTGTTGACTATCAAGCCTGTTGAACAACCCACTTGTTCTCTCTTATGTCTGTCTCTTTGTCTCTGTCTGTCTGTCTGTCTGTCTGTCTGTCTGTCTGTCTCCCTCTGTCTCTCGCCCTCTTTCCAGGGTGTGAAGTCCCAGCATGCTCTTCTGGGTCTGTCACGTCTTACTGCAAGTTAACGAAATGCTTTGTGGCTTGGCGTCAGTTTACCACTTGAGAGTCTTGTTGCTTGTTGGTGCCCACATGGTTCCAGTTATTCTCCCAAGTTTAAGCCTCGGGAACTGCAACTGCATCTGAAACACTGTATGCAGTGGAGAATGATAGTAAATAATCTGTACAGTGCCACAGTGCTTTTGAACTATGAAATGAAATATTACTTCAGATTTTTTTTTTTAATCTGTTGTTCCAATGAGGTTTCATAATTTGGCATTTTCCCTTTTTATTTCTTAAGCACCTGTTTCTTTCACCATGGGGAAATACCCTCTTCTGAATGAAAACAGAATGCTTGACCTTTGATCTTTTGATGACTGTGTGTTATTGGACTCACTGTCTCCAGGGTCTTAACATAGCTTGGCAAGGCTGATTTTGCATAAACTGTTTTTCATGTGCTAGTGAGAAGGCAGTAACAGTTAGACATCCTTCTTAGTTTGACTTACTGTCCCTTTGGGCATGGGTGACACAGTCTGCAAGCCATACCAAAACACTAGTGTATCAACAACATAAATCACAAACAAGAATTGTACAATTGCACTGTATATGTGTGCTAATTGTGCAAGCATGTAGTATATTACTCACTCATAGTCCGAACTCAATGATTTCAACACACTTAACTTGAACCAAACCCAGATTTCAATTTTGACCTTCAAGAGATTTTTTTTTTTTTTTTAGATTTGCCATCATTCATGTCACACATCATTATATTAGCTTTTTAACAGAAAAAAAGAAAAGAAAAAAGAAACATGTGCAAACTAAACTGTTTTAAAATTGACTATAGGTAGCTAAACTAGTAATTAGTAATTAAACAAGTTGTTTCCTATCGCCTAGCACTGTTAATATAAGTTAATATACAGTAGTAATATAGTTAATATATCTGGCACTGAATTCATATCATAGTGATTTCCAAAACCAAAATGCACCAGTCTGAAATAGCAGGTCGATAGCAAGTAATACAGAAAGTAGGTCAAACTAAGAGCAAATGGAGCGTGTTAGCAAATGTACGGGCATGAAGACATACAGTAAAACATACAGCAGCCAAAGCATCACATCACAACCCATAACTCAATGGACTGACCTACTTTCCTATTCAAACAACCGCTGGGTTGCATATTTGAACTCTGTCAAGCTGGAATTTCAACCGGTCACCTCACGCTGTCACGCTGTCACGTTAAAACATGTAGGGACATATACTGTAGATCTATAGATCAACTCGATATCATCAAGGTGATTTTTTCATCTTGCAGTGCATTTTGACATTACATTTTAGGTATTTAGTTGATGCAGTTTTCCATAATGTCAAAGAGTGCAACAGTAGAATAAGCTTAAATTCCTAGATTACCAACATTTCAGGAAACCACTATTAAAAAGTGGACCAATAGTAGGTGGTCAGACTCACAGCGCTAGATACAAACAAAACTATTCCTGTGACACAAGAATGATTATTTACAACAGAGAGGTGCTAGGTAAGGAAGTGAAAGGTAAGGAGGTGAAAAGTGATGAGTTAAGATGAAAATACTTTTGTTTTTTATTTCAAGACAGGGGCATGTTAGAACAAGCTGAGGAGTGTGTGGCAGAGGGAGGCGTGAAGTGGTTCTTCCAGAGACGAGCGATCACTTCAAGATCAGGAGTCCTGGCCAGATGGAGCGATGACCTGGTCGCTGCATGGCGTGGAGGGCCGAACACCCCGAGGCAGAGCACACAACACAGGCTTGGGTAGAGTAGAGGACCGGACACTGGCCTGGAGGTACAGCGGGTCTAGGAAATCTACACACCTTCTACACACTACACACCTTTGCTTCTGCTTTCATTTAGACACGGTAACATCAATGTGAAAACAAGAGGCTACACATTTCTGAAAATTAATTAAAAGTAGAAAAACTATTGGATAAGCGTACACACCCTTTTATAATGGGAGTGGTAATTGTTTAACCCATCACCATCCATAACATGCACAAAGATAATTTGCCTTCACCTGTGACCAATCTGATCAGAGATCAGAATAAAATCTGCTGTTCCAGTAGGATTTCAGTCACCTGCATGTCAGTATGAAGAGACAACTACAGTATGGGCAACAAGGAGCTAGCAAAGGATCTGCAGGATCGACTTGTTGAAAGGTACAGATGAGAGGGTTATAAATGTCAAATGCCTTAATCATCCTGAAACACAGCAGATCATAATCAAGATTTGGATTTAGTACCACCAGGACCTTGCCTAGACCAGGCCATCCCTTGATGGTTGACCGTGCAAGGAGATACCAATGACAACCTCAAAACAGCTGCAGGACTTTATGACAAGGACTGTCCGCTCCACGCAGAGCAGCAATTGTGTGTCCTCCACATTTCTGGGCTGTGGGGTAGGGTGGCAAAATGGAAGCCACTTCTCACAAAAAATAACATCCAGTCCCGTCTGAATTATGCAAAAAGACACCTCCATGTGGAAAAAGGTCTTGTGGTCTGATGAGACTTAGAGCGCTCTGGCTGAAGCTAGGGAAGAATTTCACCTTTCAACGTGACCCAAAGCACACAGCCAAATCCACAGTGGAAGAGCTGGAAATGGCCCAGTCAGAACTTGACCTCAACCCCGGTGAGTCTTTGGACTGACCTAAAGAGCTTTTCACAGCGATCCCCTTGCAATATAAGTAAACTCAAACTAAGATGAATTGCAAAATCTAGGTGTGCTTGGTTGGCAGAGACGTATGAATTAATGTAGGGATGTGCAGACTTAAGCAACCAAAGCATTCAACATTTTCTTTTGAATTAAGCATTTGATTTTCACTTATTGTTTGTTACAATAAATAGTTTTTAAAAGTCTGACTTGTCTTGATGTTTAGGACATTTTGAAATGGTGTGTAGATTTGGGGGTGTAGCTCCCTTAGCAGCCTTGTATGCCACTGCAAGGTTTTTAAGAGTATGTTCAAACTGCTGGTCATTGGTGTGAAATATCACTTTGGGAGACTTGATCACGTTCATAGATAATGTTTTAACTCTTAAGATGACTGCTATAATCCCTTTATCAACTATGGAAATATTTAACATTCATTACTTTTCATTTCATCTTGTATGCTTCTACTCTAGCCAGGTTGATCGTACTGACGTGGGAAGAGGAATGCAAACTGCCCATCTATACATCATGCTTAAGACAGTGAAGCCTGGAATAAACTAGGAGTGATGCCATCCTCTGCTGGACATAACGAGAACTGACGGTCTGAACACGCCGGTGAAAAGCTGAAACATGTTTTTGATTTGGACATAATGAACCACTAAGATTCTAATTGTAAAAAAGTAGATTAACTACACAGATTAGAAAACACTAACTGATATAATGCAATCTGTTTTGTACTCCATGGCATGATCAATAATTTATTTGATCAGTGAGCCCATTTATTTTCCTATAAACATCGAGTCAACAGCAGTGACCTTTCTGCCCCAGTGAAACTAGAGTAGAATTTGGAAGTACCCGAATGTCGTTGGGGCAAGTCAAAAATAGAACGTGCTTAAGCACTTTAACAGTGGATTTACACTCTGGAGATTATTTATTGCTTTTAGGCTGCAGTATTATTCAGATTACCACATGCTGCAGGTATTTGGTAGGACATTTTGCAACATAGCCAGGAGCTTTGGATACCAACCTCAGAATAATCACAGCTAAACATGCTGACTCAGGAAAGCAGAGGCTGGTAACAATTCCAGTTGCATTACGTTACTGGATTACAGATTCTATCATTCATAGTACATGTAATCATTGTGTACATGTAAAGTACTAAAAGCGTAGTAGTACTTCTGTATCTAGACTATTGTCATCTAAAATCAATGGGCATAAGGAAATATTGGCTGTGTTGCAATTTTCTGAGCAAGATTTAGCCAACTAACTGCGACAACACGATCTTGACTCAGTCAAAAACAGCCAGTCCACTGTTACCGTTTCCACACTGTTGCAACCTCAAGAAAAACCATTCCACAATAACTTCTGTTTACAAAACCACCTGTCATACAATGAGAACACAGGACTTCCACCACATTAATCAAATTTATTTCAAAAACGCCAGCACTAGTGAGATGTAGGCCATTGCGAGGGAACTGACAGCATCTTCTGCTCCTCAAGCGTTAGATCGGCACCTCACAGCTTCACCGGGCACTGAGAAGAGATAAGTCACATATCAAAAAACATCCACATTTAACTGATCCTGCAAAACAGATTTCAGAGAAAACACTGTACTGTCAAATATACAAACATCGTGTCCTATTTAAGCTGTGTCAGAGTCTGTCTCTTTCAATGCATCTTTATAAACCGTGGATACTGAGAGAGAACAGGGACACAGCAGGGAGTCCTTCAGTTGAGGTACAAAAGTAATAGATATTTTCCTAAAACCATCTACATCCACTATCAATTTACTCCAGTTCATCTACTCGATTGTGAGCACCTGCAAAAACTAGCAATTTTAGTTATGACCAGAGTACAACAGTTGCACTGGGTTTAACAGTCGCAACAGCAGACTTTTGACTTTGATACAAATACAAAATTTAACATCTAGAAATTCATTACGGTATCATGGCAAACTAGAAAACCAATGTTACCACTCTTGACTTAAAAAACAACAACTTTGTAGCAACTTTTAAACTAGTGGGTTTGATTAGTTGGTTGGGTGTCCGTCTATCGCCTGTGTAAGGGAAATGGTTCCAGATTTCACTTCTGGCATCAGTGTTGTCAACAACCTTAGGTGGACTGGGATTCAATTCCAGACGTGGTGAACCAGGTCGACTGACAGCTGCAGTCCAACGTCAGGAGCCAGACAGAAGCTCAGTCTAATCTTTTTTTCAACTATACCAACCCATGGGCCAGCCACACGTTTACGTGCTCTAGAGGTGATGTTGAAAAGTTTGCAGAGGACACTTGATCATAGTATCGAATGTTTATAAAATTTAATTCAATGCTTTGCAACGATAAAGAAGTATTGAACTTGAATTTGTATATTTCACTTTGTCATGTACATATTTGTCATCTGCCGTTTCTAGTGTCTAGTCATAAAAGGTATAACATCTGTACTCAGTAACCAAGTAACACCATTTTGTTATGGCAGTGCCACTAAAAATGTCTTATGCTCCTTCTCCATATTGCCGTTAGCCAGCATGGCATTTAGCATCTGAAACGATATACTTTTAAGATAGCGCAACACACATTGTCTACGGCAATTGTATTCCAATACCTATTCCTGAACAGCTTCAGGGGCTAAAAGTCTTGGCTGGGTTTATGTGTCCTCACCTATCGCAGCCTCCTGGCTTCTCTTTCAGACTCGAGAAGTGTTAGCACATCTCCCTCTCTGACTGGGCCCTTCACGTTCCTGATGATGGAGCGGTTGCTGTCATCCATGAACTCAACACGGACCTGCAGGAAAAAAAGAACACAGGAGAAAGGATTAATTCAATTTTAGGAAAAAATAAAATCAAGCTTTTAGTGCCTTACAGGTGAAGTTCATCATTAATTTAGTGGTCCATTTTAAACACATTTATACAAGCGCTGACCCACTTTAACTACTCACTATAATTAACTTTAACTACTAATGATAGTGGGAAACTGTACAATTAACAACATTGAATATCAGCAATAGTGAAAAAGACAGCTCTTGAGCTTGTGGTAGTACTCCAAGACTAAAACTAGATCCACAATATTGCAAAACATAACTCTGGTAATGCCAGAGGTAACTACTAAGCCATAAAATGGAACAGTGCTTACGTTTAATATCACAAAACAATTAGCCCTTAGTTGGAAATAGTTAGACACATTAGCCCTAGTAGCATACCTGTGTACATTGTCCCTGGGAACCAGTTCTTCCGAGCACCTTGGTGACCTGAAAACAACATATCAAGTGAGATGAGCATTTCAGACATTTTAAAGTGAATGTCATGTATTTTGAAGTAGAGTAAGGTTAACTAAAACAGGCTAATGGTCTGTTAGCTAGCTAGCTAGCTAGCTGAAGCGTTGTGCTGTGAAGCTGTGGCACGGGCAGGCCTCCATGATGGGAGTATGACCGCCGAAGAACCGTTAAAGAAAACGAGGTCTCGAGTAATTTTAGCTTTTAATATTCGAGCCCGCGTGAGAGATAAATTACTAATGTTGCTGTAAATCCGTCTAGATGGCATTATTTTCATCAAATTAGACATGTTCTTACTCTTGCAAGCTTGATCGGCTGCACGCGGCTGGCATCCATGTTGTCAGGTTAGACCGGAAAGGAAGTCACGTGGTGAATGGATTGCCTATATCTCCACCTCAATCCTTCCATTTTTAAATTGTTATCAATTTTATTAAAGTTTCAGTTTTATCAGAAGTACAATGAATAGAAACAGGAATTAAAATAAATCGTGTTAAATTAAAATTATATTTTAGATTCGCAGTTCCTTTTCCGGTAGTTTGGACAATACCATTCACACAAACGGGGGAAATGGGCCGTACCATTACTAACGTCACCAATTGGAATTTCCAAATAGGACATACGGATTGTGCCTTGCATGATTGTGTGTCCTTTTTTAATCCGCTGTTTTGTAATCCCTGTTTTTGTATATAGCCTCTTGTAGTTTGCATGTTCCATGTTCCATGTTGTATTGTACATTGAATTCTTGCAATAAAAAAACCTAACTAGAACTTTTTTCTCCACCGTTTTTGAATTAGTATAGCTTAATGTTCCCTAGAAAAAAATCCTTAATTATGTTTCTTTTGTCACTAATGCGCAAATGACTGTACTTTTGTGCCACACTCTTTAATAGGTGTCACGGTTTGTTTCTTTCAGCGACACTAGAGTAGTAGCATTAGGCTATGCAGCACAAGCACATTATTTATAACATGTCTGAGAAACATTTGCTGCAATTGCTCAGTTTCTTCATGGGAATCATTAAAATGTAATCTTATTTTATCTTAATCTGTACCAGTGTAACCCTGGTGATGCTCCTTTGATGATGAATCAGTGATGGACTTTACGGATTTAAGATTGTTTGAACGTGATTTTACATCCTTGTAACAGTCAGTCTTTGTACCACTCTAAGAAGAAGAAAAGGAAGAAGGAGGAGGAGGACATAAAATGCTGTGTTTAGTACATAAAGAAAAACCTATACCAAAACTTATTGGATTCTGGAGATTTCATATACTGAAATTGCAAAACACAAACTGGATCTGGATCTATAGTTATATTTAAGAATTCAAGTTTGTTAGCTCCCCTTGCAATTATTACTATGTGTCATTTATGCCTGTCCAAGATAAATCTCTCCTGGAGTGAAAAACAGCTATGTCAAATGTCTATTGCTGGAACTAGCCAGCATAAGCTTCCTATAGTTTCTGTCTGACCTGCCTGAATGTAAGCTTTTAATAGTACTGCCTGTATGTAAGCCTTGTCAGCAATGGAAGACTGCCATCACGCCACTCGCTCTGCCTTTCCTCTTCTCTCAGAACTCAAAGCTTTAAATCACAACGCTAATCCTCGCGGACAGTATTTTTAACTTGCGTTTGGACAGAAAGAACAGCAATAGGATTAGAGAATCAGTGAGGAGGATGAATCCCCAACTCATGCTGTTGATCTTCTCGCACACTGAGAGGCAAGCACGGTAGCTCTTTCCTATCTTCTTTTCTTTCTTTTATCAGAGGACGATATCCTGTTTAAATGGAAATCTTGTGGAGTACTGTTGTCATTCGAGAGCTGTTTTTATTCATTCACTGACTTGACCTGAACTTGGCAAGAGAACTTCGTCGGAGAGATAATTGTGGTCTTGTAAGTTGTCTAAGGACTAAGGACGATATGGAGGTTAGAAAGCTCAAGTTGAAGGTGCTGAAAAAGCGCCGCTCTAGTCTTTTTACCAGCATAAAACGAGACCTAAGTTTGTCTCAGAGCATTGAAGATGAGGAGTGTGAATTCCCCTTTTCACAGGACAGCTCTGTGAAAGCATGGACCTCTATGAACAATCTTGACGACCCTGTTGTCGACAGAAAAGGTGCAAGGGAAGACGACAACAGAGGAATGCCAAATCCAAGGCAATCAAATATTGTAAACCTCAACGTTGGGGGAAAGATCTTTCACATCCCGAAGCATTTGGTCCTGCGATACCCCAAAACCAGGATTGGAATCCTTGCCCTGTGTAACGATCCGGTCAAGCGTCTGACACTTTGTGACGATTACAACGTTTGTAACAATGAGTTCTTCTTCGACAGGGACCCCATGTTCTTCCACTACATCTTCCACTTCTACTGCAGTAATGTCATGTGGGTGATGGAGAGCCTCTGCCCCATCAACTTTGAGGAAGAGATTGGGTTCTGGGGACTGAAAATGAAGGACAGCCCAAGGTGTGCTCAGACCTTTGTGTTGATGTTCATATAGGGTTTGGTGTCTGTGTTGCTGTGTGTGTGTGGCTATATGTGTTTGTATTATGCATGTATATGGGGTGAATGTGAAATCTAGTTCCCATGAAACGTGACAAACTGTCTACTTCTTCTTAGGTGCTGCCGCATTCTGTTTGAGGAGAAAGTGGATGACATCAGAGACCAACTGAAGATCAACCAGGAGTTGATTGATGAGATTAAGCCACACCAGGATAGCATAGGCTACAAGAACATGTTTCTCGGAGACTTCCGGAAGGCCCTCTGGGACCTAATGGAGAATCCCTACTCCTCACTGTCGGCCAAAGCCTTTGCCGTGTTTTCCAGTCTCTTTGTGCTAATCTCCATCGTTGCCATGACCTTGAATACAGTGAAAGAGCTCAGGGTGTACAAACTCTCTGGCAAAACCTACATGGAATGGGTGGAGATCTTTTCCATCCTGTTCTTCACCACAGAGTACTTCCTGCGCCTAGGCACCACTGCCAACATCAGACACTTTGTGAAGAGCACCCTCAACTTTGTTGACTTGGTGGCCGTCATGCCCTACTTCATCCAGATCATTTTTGAGGTGTTTGTTTTAGATGCCGAAGACTTAAACTCACAGGAAGACCTGAAGACCATGGCCAGGGTCAGCAAAGTCAGTAAGGTGCTGAAGGTGGTCAAGTTGATGCGCATCTTCCGTATCCTTAAGCTTGCTCGACACTCCACAGGCATGAGGGCGTTTGGCTTCACCATCCGCCAGTGCTCTGAGCAGGTATGCAGCATATAGCAATAGCAACCAAAAGAAAAATGTATCAGATGCCAAAAATAAAAATGAGAAAAAGGTGAATTTAGAACATAAATGAGGGATCATACATACACACACACATCTTCACGTCAGTTTTTGGCTTTTATCTGGGGTAAATTTGTATCAGAGAAGAGTTAGAGTAAAGCTCATAATTATCACGTAACCTGATTGATCATCCTAAATCAATAATTTCCAGATGTATATGGGCCTTGCTGTTGAAATGTGCTTTCTTGTTTTCCCTCAGGTGTGCTGTCTGTTTCTATTCATTGCCATGGGCATCTTCACCTTCTCTGCTCTGATGCACTCTGTGGAGGTGGATCAGCCTGGCACGCCATTCAGCAGCATACCAGGCACCTGGTGGTGGGCTGCGGTGAGTTGGCTGCACCTCAACATCCAAAGTCCAATAGTCTACGAATGTTTCTGGTTCTGGAGGTTTTATCCCCATTCAAAGTAGCAGAACTGCCAGACCTTTCGCTGCTATCGCTTCAGAAGAATTGGTTGCATAATCCTGTAAACAGAACTACATGGCCCGCACTATATTTTGTCCTGTCATCTAATGCACGCCCAGCCGTCCTGGTGGGGGGATGCCTCTTTGAATGGCCCGACTCAGGGTTTCTTCCATGTTTTCTCCTATAGGGTTTTTCTGGGAGTTTTACCTGGTCTTCATAGAGGCCTTAGACTAGGTTAGGCTACCTCAGGAAGATTATGTATCTGTTCTGATCATATTCTGGATCGTCTTTGGTATTTGTGTTTGATAAGTGATAATTGATTGTGTCATAAATTCGATGGTCTATCAGCCTGACCTAGTTAGCTCTGTAAAGTCCTTTGCGGCTTGTTAGTGTTGAAGGGCTATATAGATAAACTTGACTTGAGTTGGTTTTGATCTGGGATTTGTAGGCTAAGAAAAACCATCCTGGTCACTGATAAAAGGGTACTGAGAAACCAGTTACATATGAGTAATTACATCATCATAATATTAATACTTGGTTAGCATTGTGTCAATACAATTTGGAAATGTACCATGTAATTATAGAACATTAGGGTGCCGTTAAAGGAATACGCCGTTGATTTGGCAAGTAAGCTCTTTGATCAACAGTTTCACCGCTATTTCAGTTGCTTCTCATAAGCATCTCATAAGCTTCTCATAAACTTTACATGGCCAACTGAGCAAGAAGACAAAAGACTCGTTTTCCTCTGATCTTTGTTGTGTTGCTCAGTATAACAACAATAGCATCCTCAGGTTTGACTTGTTTCCTAACACAGAGCATTAGGCTGCAGTGTGTTTAGGCATCATCAGCATGGCTTTCTGTTTTTCTCTCATTTAGGCACATCTGGTTTTTATCTATCTGATGGCAGCTGTTAACTTAAAAGTGTCTAATCCTGTATAATACAGTATAATGCGTTTCTGTTTCTGGCCTGACACAGTGATTGCAGTCAAGAGTAGGAAAGGTCCCGGTGTATTCCTGGACGTTTATTTGATCCTGTGTATTCTCAGCAGTGTTTACATGTACCTGTGACAACACAACTGATCAGCACTGTCAATACAGAAAACATAACTTAATTATTGGACTGTCAGTAAGCCGGTCCCATGGGGATGACATCCACCATGTTAACATGAATCGTGACATCTGCCCTGCTTATTTTAGGGAGATAAATACAATAACGGAAACCTCAGTGCTTTACCTTCCTACACACCCCCCTTTAAAATTGAACTACGTGACCACTAGCTATAGCTTCCAAGCCTTGTTGCTTATTTATGTGAAATGAAATGGCCAAACGCTTATCTGAAAATAGGGCTGGAGTTTTGAAAAACGTTGTGAGGTTTAGTCCAAGGAAGATTTGGTGCCCTTTTCAGATGCTGATTGAAATAGTTCAATAGATCATGCACATAATATCTACTGCATGTATCTAATTTCTAAAATCTAATATCATTAAAGCCATGTAGTTCTATTGACTGGCTTAACAATGCTGCTTTTGATTGTAAATGTCTCTTTACTCATGTCTTCCTACAGGTGAGTATCTCCACTGTGGGCTATGGAGATGTGGTCCCCATCTCCTATCTTGGCCGCTGTGTGGCATTTGGCTGCATCTCTTTTGGCATCATCCTCAATGGCATGCCCATCTCCATTCTGTTCAACAAGTTTTCTGACTACTATGCCAAGCTCAAGGAACAGGAATACACCCATTCAAACGTTGAACGCAGTTTCCAGCTCAGAAAACGTCTGACTCGCAGGTTTGGCGGCTGCTGCGAATCCCAGCCAGAGGACTCCGATGATGAGATACACTATCGCCCCAGCGGAAGGCACGCTAACCAAGATTGAGAGGAGCTGCCTATCCATAACCTCACTAACCCTAAATGGCCTTATCACCCATGGGGCTAAAAAGTCTAAGACACCATCTGCCTCCAACTCTGAGCCTATGCGATGGGGGAAAGTAAAGAATCTAGGGGGGGAAATTGAGGCAGAGGCTAGTGGAGATAAGCTTTAAGCCTCAGCTATAGGCGACATTTGCACGCTATGGGTGATGACTCCTCTGTGAAACGGACAGGAATCAATGACCCTCCTGGAAAGCGTGTTATCTGTTTCCAAGAATAGCACCTGACTGCAACTCATTCTGGCTGACAGAATTAGATGTTTGACATGAGGAGGTCAAGTGGTAACATTATCAATCTAGCAATGTTGCACTAATCACTTTAATAGCAGTGTGATCCTTTGACCAACTGCTTCACAGGAAGTGCTATTAATCATCTATTTTTGACTTCAACTACTTACATTTACATTTACAAGTCATTCAAGTCACTAATTAACAAATACAAATTAACTACTGGCTCTTATTTCAACTTATCAAATGTTGAATTTACCTCCAAGTCAGACAACATGGAAAACTTTAGCTTTTTTTAATGTAAAAATATGTGTACAATGAACACCACTCAGGCTCTCTAAGTTATTAGACCTATTAGATCTTAGACCTTCACCCATATAAAGCATGTTTGGAGATGGTATTTTTGTTTACATTTTGTAGTCATTTTGAAACAACAGTAGCCTAACTGTTGGAAAAGCAGGCTTTGACTGGAAAGTCACTGGTTTAGCCCTTTGAGCAACTTAGCCCCCATTTGCCCCCAGTGGAGCTACTCAGTGACTGTGGTCATACTGGGCAGATCATGTGTGTAACTGTATGAATATGAAGCAAGGTAGTGCTGAAAAAGAGCATGCAAGCTCCATTCCCTATGTGAATAAAGGTTAAAGTACATTATTTTATGATGCATTGTATTTTAAAGCCCATTAAAATTTCATTTTCAAGCAGATGGAAGTACAATCTATTAATCTGGGGCGGTTAAAAATGCAAATCCAGCAGTCTACTGTTTGTCATTATATTTGTCATTTATTTTCCTGCAAAAAAAAATACAACACAGGCCAAAACCCATTGTTCTTTGTACTTCAATTTCAGACCAGGATTTTCTCTTTCTCTTTCTCGTGTGTTACCATAACATACCATCCACTTTCCTCTCAAAATGCACAAAACATGTAAAGTGAGGAGTCCATTTCTGCTGGCACCAGTCTTATTCATTGAGAGACGCCGGCTTCCTGTCTAATATGATTACAGGATAAGGCAATTGGAGCGATGCCAGTAGTTTTAATAGTGTTGTCAGCATCAATTAAAGCTCAAGAGTACCGAGGGCTTCTGACTGGCTTAGGCAATTACCCAACCAGAGTTTATCTGCAGACAGGAAGAGGTGCAGTCAGTGGGGACAATAGGTCAGGTCAGACCCACACATGCATGAATATGTGCACATTCTTGCACACGCACATGTGCACACACACATACACACACACACACACACACACACACACACACACACACAGTGTTGGGGAATAGGCAACTACATGTTGTTCAACCACTAATTTAGACTGAAATGATTATATCATCAGTACCAACAACAACGACAAACAACCAAAGCTTTGTTTTCTAATTCACAATAAATTTCTTCTGAATTCACATATGAACATGCATATATACAATACTTTTTTTGGCTTAGCTTTCTGTTCATCTGTGAACCTTGTTTGAGCGATTTGTTTTTCACTCTTCAGGGCACGTAGTGTGCAGCGTGATAAAGAAACGTAAAAGCACAAAAGCTCTTAGAGGGAAGGAAAATAGTCAGGATAAAGCTGACAACATTTGCCCCAGTGAATAAACATGGCATTGGTACTTCACTGAAGTACTAACCACATATCCTCTCTGTAGAAACTACGTGTAAAGAAATTCCTGGCTCTAGAGGGTGACCTTGCATCTCATCTACACATCAAAGCATCAGTCAGGAAGAACCAGCCCACTAGCTTGATTCTCTCCTCACCCACACCCTCCCCCCAGTCTGCCACACTGTTACAAACATTTCATCCACCTGAAAAAGTATGCATAGTAAAAAACTAAACTAGCATCCACACAGAAGCTTTTGAATGACTTTGAATGACCTTGAACTTTGTGCTCTGCTCAGGAGCACAAAGTGAAGAGGCACATGAGACAGAGAAAAATAACACCAGATCACCAGGTCATATCTTCCAGAAAGTTATGGCCAATTTGCTTCTATGACCACATATATATGATTACAATTACAGTTGTGTAACTTGTAAATTCTTTACAAGTTTTTGAACATTGACACATTTGACAACTATAGGCAGTCCACGCCACATATGAGTTTCCCAGGGAGTCAATGGTGCAGAAGGCCAGCATCATGTTGACACCAAATATCTCATTCCATACATCTCTGATGGAAGGAAAATGGACACCAAGGTCAGACCTTTGATGAGATATTTTTTGGTAGTCTCGTGCAGGTTTCTTTTTACAGCTTTTCACGAATTTGTCATTTTTTCTGTGTATGTATAATATGCACATGCAACTATGAATTCCATTGCTAATGTTTCTGTGTCAGTTATTCCTAAAAATCAACTAGGAGCATGATATGGAATCATTTGCCTTTATGGACCAGCAACTTTTCATCAGACAGCCATCAAGTGTCACTGTGCCTCACAGTTAGAGCTGGAATAGTAAAAGAAATGACACTAGTCTAAAAGCTGAGTTTAGGTGGGTTTATCCTCCACTAAACTTCTACCTTGTTTGGACCTAAGTCACATGCAGACTGGTGCTCCATATCAAAGATCTTCCTCCCTATTATTTCACAGTCACTTAGCACCACAGACTCCCTCTATATTCCAGGTGTCAGAAGGCTGTAAAGTTATCTACCGTATACAGGAGGATTTTATTAACACCTTCTAAAAACATTAAAGAAATAAGAATCAGCCAGGCAGAAAGAATAAACAAAGCAAGTGTTTTCTACTCTTTATATTGTGACTACTGATTACCACTGAGGGAAACTGAAAGGAGACACATCGTCATTAGAGGTTGAACTGCCAAGCAGAGCCATTTTTTTCTTAGATTGAAAAACTTAAAATGTCAAATTGCACATTTTTCATCAATGTTTGAAATACAAAAACAGGCATCTCAGATATGATTATGCATCTTCAGCATGGCCTGGGGAGACTGTGTGTGTGGATGATTGCGTCAATATCCTTGACATCCTCTGTGCCGCTTGCGTTCTGTTCCAATTAGCTCCAATCCCTCACAATCTGTCAAGATAAGCAGCACATAACCAAGGACTTAAGTTCACTGTAATTATTAGAGGAAATTTTGATGATTTCCAAACAAACATACATAAATGTTAAGGTTTGTTGAGGTTTGAGTCCTCAACAAAGCTAGTAAAATAAAACACATAACCCTGAAAGGAGTTTTTAGCTCAGTGGGCCTACTGCCAAAACACACATATGGTACTCGTCTAACTTCTCCTTTTAATAACCTCATTTTTACCAACCAAACCAAACCAAACCAAACCAAACCAAACCAAACCAAACCAAATTAACCCTTTATTTCAGTCCCTGAAATTCTGTAGCATGAACATGAAAGATGCAGGTCAGCCCTGTTGTGTTAAAAAGGCTGGGGTGTAGAATTAGATGGCCCAAAAATGTGAGTAAGATGCATTCACGAGCCTCGTTGACCTGGAGCAAGGTCCCAAACTTCTCCGCTGGGACCTGGACTCAAAACGTTTAAGAACGCTGGCCATAGATCATCCTCTGACATGTTTTTATCTCAATGAGAGTTCCAGCCTTGAGGAGACTTTGCAGACTCTCTTGTTGAGCTCAAGTTCAGGACATGCTTTTCCCTCACCAAGGCCGAATGGATCTTTACAAGAATCTGTGGGCTCAGCATTATAAAACCAACCACTATGGGTAACACTCGCTATATAAACCCCTCAAGATCACCTCATAAGTCATCGTCCATCCAACCATCCAACCGTCCTCTTCCACCCATCTGTTCTCCAGCGTTGGCAGGCATCTTCACTCCGGTCCGTCTCCTGCCCGTCTCCACTGACCTACTGAAGTGCAGCAGCACAGCGTACCATGTCTGGTGCTAAGTGTCTGGTGTCTCTGATGGTGGTGCTCGTGGCTGGAGTGTGTGCGGTCCATGCACAGGACAGGATTAAGTTATGTGGGAGAGAGCTGATCCGTTTGGCCGTCTCATCCTGTGGCAACTCCCGGCTAAGGAGAAGCACCCCAGAACTGGGGCCGCATCAAGGTACTTCTCACAGTAAATACTCTATGATACATCATTAATCCTTATATTTTACTGGGTTAATAGACTGAGAAGCATTACTTATTTGAAGCATCAGTATGGAGCAATAGATGATATTTTAAATTGCAAACATTTAGAGCAATGTGTGGTAAGGGAACATATTTCTCCTGCTCTATTGATGCCACTGTCTTGTCTTGCAATATGTTTAGCTTTGCATGAATACCTGACCCTGACAGTAACAAAACATTCTGATAGGTTATTCATTGATGTCATTGATTGATTGATTGATTGATTCATCCAATAAGCACCATAGCATCAACAGTACATTTCTCAAGGCTCTAGGTGATATTCAAGTGAGTAGGATATTCAGGAAGTCTAGTCTTTTGATCGCTTGTTAATTTCTCGTCAGCCTACATTGTTTCTACTTGTTGACTGCCTAACCTTGTTCAGTTGAATTCAAAAAGTATATTTTCAGTGGACTATGATAGGAGTTGAGGTTCCTCTGCTATCTCTCTAATTCCCAGATGACAGCTTCAATCTTTGTGTCTCTTTCTCTGCACAGAGGACCAGGGCGTCGCCACAGAGGAGCACCAGGCGACTTCAGAGATGCTCAGCGCTCCTTCACAGTCCGATGGGGAGAGGGATGGCGTCTCCTTGGCCCCTCACTGGTACCCACTGTCCTCCCGTGCGAGACGAACCGCTGGGAAAATGTCTGATCTCTGCTGCGAGAGAGGATGCAGCGTGAAGGAGCTGATCCAGTTTTGCTAGATGTGTCCAAAGTTGTTAAGGATTTTGTATCTGTGGCGTTTGAAAAGACCTTTTATCAAGTTGCCTTGCTTTTCAGATATTTAGAAGTAGTATTACATTCCAGCAAAAGGACATCAAATACTATACATGAGCAATTTTGAATTTTATCTTATTTATTCACAGCTTTGCTATGCCATACTTGCTAAAGACAAAATCACATGGAGAGATCTTTAATATGAGACTATTATTTATCTTATCTATAATTTATCTATTATCTATTATCAAACACTCTAAAATAATAATAAAGCTTTTAATGATTTATAAATGTGATTTTAAATGTTCCTCACCATTTTACATGACATCTCACAAACAGTGTTCCTCCTTCACCTCACAAAAGGTGGAACAAAACTCTCAGCATCTCGACCCCATGTCTTCACGTAACCACTTATATTATTAAACACACATCCACTGATCTCTAGTCTGCATGAATATCATATTTCTACCTTCATGAAAAGAATATTTTTGCGTAACATACATAATTATTATAAGTTATTTGCTTGGAAAGATTTGCCCTGAAACGACTTCAGATATATGGATTTTGTCATCTCAAGAATAATAGTAACCATGTGCCAACCAAGTGCCCACACCCTTGACCCATTCTGCATTGGTACTGTAGGATTTTCCAAAACAATTCCTCTTGGGGGTGGAGCAAAAGTATTGCAGAAGCGCAAACATTTAAAAAGTTGGATTTCAACAATGGCTACAAGGCTTAAAGGGTGGAGGTGAGTTTGCCTGGAAGACTGACAGGGAGCCATGAGAGTAACCTGTTCACCTCATGCTCACAGTGTTAATTTAAAGAGTGTAGAACTCAACACTATGCCAGTGTTTATTGAAGTCCACACCCATCAGGCCTAATTTAACACTTTTAGATAGTTTTGAACAGCCGCCCCAGAGCCACACCAGCTCTATGAGTGAACACAAAACACTTCAATCAATCAACACTTGTCAATTGCAAATAATTGGCACTGAAAAATCAACAGTTAATAACTCTGGAACATTTGCTGTGCTCTGTTGTTCCAGTGATGATTGAAATAACTGAATCCTGCCGAGAAAATACCATTGAAACTGCAAATGGCTTAATTAAACTAGACAGTCACTAACAGTTCTGTGTGTCAGCACATGCACGCACACACACACACACACATACAGAAAACACACTTCAGTGATACAGCAGTGCACGCTCAGTTTACAACAGTGGCGCTCTCTCTGATAGGGTAAATCGGATTGAGGCCATTGGCCAAGCCATTCAACACCGTAATAACAGAAATAATCTCTCTAACCCGTCCAGTTCCTCACACTGGGGAGGGCGTAATTCTCTTGATGGATAATCAAATACGGTACTGATTATCTGCCACTCTGTACTGCAGCCTTTGCTAAATGACTCTTGCAAATGAAATCAGCTTAAATTAATTGATTGGTCAATTGGTTTTATTTGGGGAGCGAGGGATTTGGGTGTATGTACAATTGTTTGTTGTATAATTGGTTTTGCAATTGTTTTTTTTTGTTGTGTGTGTATTCAGATAACACATCCAATGATGGCTTCCAGTGTTATTGTGACTGTTGGAGCAGCAGGAAATTTACTGATGAACAGAAAACTTCACAAATCTTGTTTTCCAAAGATCCTTACACACTCTGCTGATGTTTTTGCTGGGCGTACTGAAGGAACATAGCTACACCATTTCCTGCCACGGACTTCATTTTCTACACAACCTTTTAACATTACACCACCTTCACTGTAAGCTTGTGTCTTAGCCACATTCACTCTGTTCTATTCTACACTTACACACCAATACAATCTACTCTGTGTCTCGTTGTGTTGAAGAATGAACAAACCCAAATAAAATACTTTATAATTACAATCTTGTGCACAATGCGGTGTACCATAATGTAGGGCGATAGAAGAAGAGATTAGGGAAATATTCTGCAAATGAATCATAAATGTAACGTAATAATAACACATGTATGCACTTTTACATGAATCTGTCAAGGATCAGCTACCCTGGCTCAGCAGGGTTTACGCAGTGTCTCATTCTAACCAGCAGAGAGCGACAGATATCTAATTTTGAACATTTCACCAGGATTCACTTTTCACACCTGATGCTGGTGAAGAGCTGCTTGATTTTGCCATTTCATGAATAATCCATTAAAATATGAATCTGACTCTATTTAGCTTCAATCACTTCATTGAATTTCCTCCTCCTCTTCTGCTGTGACGACCAGTCAAAGCTCATTGCTGTAAAATGGTGAATCACCTCAAGTGATCCTTTATCTCCTCCTGATAAGAGGAGAAATCTGATCAGAGGACACTTCTAGACACCAGCTACCATTATTCAATACCAACATGAGATGACAAGTAACCTTTTATATGTGGCTGCATGGGACTTCTTTGATGGGCTCTTCTTCCTGTGTGTTTTGTCAACTGAGAAAGCTGCTAAACCAAATAAGGAAAATTAATGAATAGTCTCTCTCTCTCTCTCTCTCTCTCTTCCTCTCTCTCTCTATTTTAATGGTCTAGTTTTAGTGAACAGGAAAAGCAGCAGGACAGAATAGCACCTTCACCAAATGCCAGCAGAGTAGCTACAGTACTCTCACACTCACACACACACACACACACACAGGCAGGAGAGTGTGGTGGACTGGTGGGTGTCCATTTGCATGTAAATGTAATGGCTCTCAGCTTGTTTCCAACAGTAAAATTGTCGAGGCTAAAGATGCTATGGTGTGCATGAGCATATGGTGCATGTTTTCATGTTTGTTTGTATATGTGCATGTCTATATGTGTGTGTATGAGTGTTTGCATTGTGTGTGTGTCAGCTTGTGTGTGTCCACTATCAGCCGTGCCCCTGCGTGTGCCCTCCTCATGCTTGCGAACTGTCAGAACGTGTGGTTTTAACTCAGATGCTGCGTCAAAGAAAGGTTATTGATTGTGTTTGGTATGCAGGCTCTGCATCTTGACAGAGTCTGTACCCTCCAAGGTGAGATTTACACCGCGGGCTCATTATATTCAACCTATGTGACAGAGCTCTCGTCTACTCTGTGTACGGAGCAGTTGGAGCAGCAGCTTGGCATTACATAAAAAGTCTGACTTCATCCAGGAGGGTCAGTGTAGCCCTTGGATGCATTTGCCTTCACATCAGTTCATATAAACTCAACTACTTCCTTCATCGGTCCCTCGGGCCTCTGTTCTTCTCTACATGACAACGCTCCAGGAGACTTGGACATGGCGTGGTCCGTTTCTGAGTGAAATCAAACTGATCCACTGTGATTTTCCACATCCAGCATATCTGCTAGCGTGTACCCAAGGAGGAAGACCAGCCGCTTCTTGTTTGCTTGCTCACATTGGTCACGATCGGACTCGAGAGGCAAGTAAGCGACATGTATTGCGGCAACGTCTCGAGTCCTACACAAAGACAATGATAGGAACTTTTCAGTCACCGCCTGAGGTCAGCCCCTAACATCATCCCTTACGATGTACGCCTTGTGTATCTCTCCCTCTCCACCATCCACCATCTCCTCCTGTGATCAGATGGGTCTGTCTTTTTCTCTGCATGACAGCCTGACCGCCGGTGACAGCTTCAGGAGCATCGTGTGATTAGACGATCCCAGGGGGGAAGACAGATTCACCAAAAGAGCTATCTTGTTGTGTTTGGAGGTGCTGTGATCTCCTCTCATCTACTTACCCGCATCACTGGGATTCATGCTTCACTATCTATAGCCTTGTTATTATTAGATCATGTTATTATGTAGAAAGCGATGTAGATTGTTTTAGGCCACAGCAAACGTGGCTTCCTCAGTCATATCTTATCATATTCCAACATATTTTTGCCTAGGTTGACATTACATTGACATCTATACTGGGACTGAAAAACCCTGGTACATGTCTATTATAAATGCCCACGTAGTGTATTATTAATATAAATAGCACGCTGACTGGAAGCTATTCATTCTTACGCTGACTCAAACATATCAGACAATGAACATAAAGCCTTATTATTGCCATATCAGGAATACACAGCCAGTCTGCGTATATCTGGAACGAGAGTACAAATGGCTGACAATGAAATGATCACGATGGATGTGACTGTGGAAACCTAGGTTTTATGGCGCGTGTGTCTCTGTGATGAGTGATGCTGTGGTACAGACGCCGGTGACATGATCACTGGATGGCATCAGTGGCCTTGTCGCTTCCTCGGAGACGCCCGCCGCCGGTGTCGCTTTCTCATCAGCCTGCTCTCTGCTCTGACATCCAAACGCACACGGACTCGTTTCCACCTCTCCCTGCTTTCCTGCGATTGTTTACATTTCTCTCTATATCGCTGCAATCGTGTAACTGGGTGAAAATCGTTGTGGGCTTTTCTGGCACCGGTGTTTTGACATATTGGAGTTCCCTTTTTGCTTTGTCACTTCAACACCAAATAGGCACCTCCTAAAATAGAAGCAGCCGGGTCCAACTATGAGGGGGGGAAATCAGTAAAATCATTGTTATGGTTCTTGACTCATATTTCGTAAATTGCCTTTAACTACTATAATACAGCATTAAATTAATTTGATGTGAATTGTTTAATATATAGTAACTGTTTTCTGTTCGGTTCCTCTATACAACTGAAATGTCCCCAGAATATTGCAGCTGATGGCCTCTGAACCAAAGTCAATTACCAACTCAACTCCCTTAATCCCCTTCCAGCCCTATATGTTCATCCATATGCAGGTCATTATATACACTTAATCAGGCAACTGATGGGGTGGATGCACACACACACACACACGCACACACACACACACACACATTAACCAGTACTTTGCCATAACCTTGGGCCACTGGGAGGTGGTGAGGCTGAACCAACAGAGCTGAGCTGGTAGAGGGCAGTGCAGCAGCAGCAGCAGCCACTAGACCCGACTGCAGGCTGGTGTTTTCCACCTAGGGCTGCATAGCTGAATGCCACAGCACAGCGAAACAGAGATAGTGTGATGCTCTATGCTGCTGCCGTGAGCCAAATGTGATGCCAGTGCTCTCTGTGTTGAGGATTGAATAACGTAGCGGCGATAGGGTGTGTTACATTTTAGCCAGGACCGTGGACCATCCTATAGCAATGCCTTGTGTGAATCATCTTGGATCTGGTTTTTATTTGATTTGCTGAAGATATACTGGGCACTTGCCTCACTGATTTGAAAGAGGGGGCAGCTAATGAGAAAATAATACTTTGTCAATGGCCGACTCTGTGGTGTTCAGTAGAGTAGAATCAGAAAATAAAATTAAAAAAAACCCCTCCTCAGCCTTGATATGGCCCAACCTGCGGCGTACCGGCTGACCTTGAATGGATGCTTGGATGAATAAATGCATTAAAATCAAATCAAAACCTTTATTGCGCCATTGGAAAAAGCACAAGTGAGTCACCATATAGACAAACTGCCAAAATCGAATGTTCAACAGAAGAAGGTTACAATATTTTTCTGGCCCTATTCAAACCAATGGGAGATTTATTCACATTTAATACCTCAAGTCTATAGTCAACAAAGAGAATGCATCCCATAGTGTGTGTTGAAAAGAAAAGGGAATGCCCCCCCCCTTTACCTTTTCAAAGAATGAATAGCTTCTGACTCTTTATTGATACTGAGATTGAAATCAATTGATACTGTACAGAACCTTTATGGGGCTAATTTCTACCTTCAACCTCTGTAGAAACATCTCGCCTCACTACGACTTTAGAAATCACTTTTTTTACGATAATCCATTTTTGACGACATAGAGTAGTAGCCTACTTTTTGACATTGCGGCTTGGCCAGAGAGTGAAAACCTGTGTGTCTGTCCTTCACACACATCAGCGGAGTGCTTCGTTTTCCTCAGCCCTGCCGGCCGCTCAGCCTCTACTCCTGCGCCGTCGTCATCCTGTGTGCGTTGCAATAACTGCGATGTGATGCCACTTGACTTGGCAGCGCAACTCTACCGTGATGCAATTACGGCGGCCTGAGCTCGGCCCTCACTCCGCCGCCGCATGGCATGGCGGGTGTCTTGCTAAGGGTTTGGAAGTTGAGGCTGATTGGAGTGGGCACACAGACTCAGCTGTTGCCCTGAGTGTGTGTGTGTGTGTGTGTGTGTGTGTGTGTAGGCTCTGGAGTGCAGGCTAGCCATTGGGCTCTTGTGCCAGTGAAATATCCCCCTGCACTTGTAGCAGACAGTGTGACCTGACACACAACAGAAAATCAGACTCCAGTGGAATGAAAAGAGAGGGAATAGACAAACATGGTACGTGTGTGTGTGTGTGTGTGTGTGTGTGTGTGTGTGTGTGAGAAAGGGTGAGAAAGGGTGAGCAAGAGAAAGACAGTGGGGCAGAGAAAGAGAAAGGGAGGGAGAAGGGTAGAGAGAAGAAGAGAGAGAGAGAGAGAGAGAGAGAGAGAGAGGGAAGGAGAAGGAGGGAGGGAGAGAGAGAGCGTAGGCAGGGCCCCAGAAACGATTACCCCAGCTGCTCTTTCACAGCTGCTCCCAATTGCTCCATTGCACCTCTTTCCCTCTGCCCGTCACTCCCTCCACCCCTCCATCTCATCCCTCCATACACTCATGTGTGACTAGGCTGTTTGTGGCTGATGAAATGTTGACAAAATACTCTTGAGTGGTGGTACTTAGCCGGCGTCACACGCTCTTCCAGTGATGTACCCTCTAAGGTTAATGCCGTGAAGCCTTAGAAGAGAAGGGATGCTGAAATATCACTTACCCCAGTATCTATCTATCTATCTATCTATCTATCTATCTATCTATTATCTATCTATCTATCTATCTATCTATCTATCTATCTATCTATCTATCTATCTATCTATCTATCTATCTATTATCTATCTATTATCTATCTATCTATCTATCTATCTATCCATCTATCTATCTATCTATGTATCTATCTATCTATCTATCTATCTATTATCTATCTATCTATCTATCTATCTATCTATCTATCTATCTATCTATCTATCTATCTATCTATCTATCTATCTATCTATCTATCTATCTATCTATCTATCTATCTATCTATCTATCTATCTATCTATCTATCTATCTATCTATCTATCTATCTATCTATCTATCTATCTATCTATCTATCTATCTATCTATCTATCTATCTATCTATCTATCTATCTATCTATCTATCTATCTATCTATCTATCTATCTATCTATCTATCTATCTATCTATCTATCTATCTATCTATCTATCTATCTATCTATCTATCTATCTATCTATCTATCTATCTATCTATCTATCTATCTATCTATCTATCTATCTATCTATCTATCTATCTATCTATCTATCTATCTATCTATCTATCTATCTATCTATCTATCTATCTATCTATCTATCTATCTATCTATCTATCTATCTATCTATCTATCTATCTATCTATCTATCTATCTATCTATCTATCTATCTATCTATCTATCTATCTATCTATCTATCTATCTATCTATCTATCTATCTATCTATCTATCTATCTATCTATCTATCTATCTATCTATCTATCTATCTATCTATCTATCTATCTATCTATCTATCTATCTATCTATCTATCTATCTATCTATCTATCTATCTATCTATCTATCTATCTATCTATCTATCTATCTATCTATCTATCTATCTATCTATCTATCTATCTATCTATCTATCTATCTATCTATCTATCTATCTATCTATCTATCTATCTATCTATCTATCTATCTATCTATCTATCTATCTATCTATCTATCTATCTATCTATCTATCTATCTATCTATCTATCTATCTATCTATCTATCTATCTATCTATCTATCTATCTATCTATCTATCTATCTATCTATCTATCTATCTATCTATCTATCTATCTATCTATCTATCTATCTATCTATCTATCTATCTATCTATCTATCTATCTATCTATCTATCTATCTATCTATCTATCTATCTATCTATCTATCTATCTATCTATCTATCTATCTATCTATCTATCTATCTATCTATCTATCTATCTATCTATCTATCTATCTATCTATCTATCTATCTATCTATCTATCTATCTATCTATCTATCTATCTATCTATCTATCTATCTATCTATCTATCTATCTATCTATCTATCTATCTATCTATCTATCTATCTATCTATCTATCTATCTATCTATCTATCTATCTATCTATCTATCTATCTATCTATCTATCTATCTATCTATCTATCTATCTATCTATCTATCTATCTATCTATCTATCTATTATCTATCTATCTATCTATCTATCTATCTATCTATCTATCTATCTATCTATCTATCTATCTATCTATCTATCTATCTATCTATCTATCTATCTATCTATCTATCTATCTATCTATCTATCTATCTATCTATCTATCTATCTATCTATCTATCTATCTATCTATCTATCTATCTATCTATCTATCTATCTATCTATCTATCTATCTATCTATCTATCTATCTATCTATCTATCTATCTATCTATCTATCTATCTATCTATCTATCTATCTATCTATCTATCTATCTATCTATCTATCTATCTATCTATCTATCTATCTATCTATCTATCTATCTATCTATCTATCTATCTATCTATCTATCTATCTATCTATCTATCTATCTATCTATCTATCTATCTATCTATCTATCTATCTATCTATCTATCTATCTATTATCTATCTATCTATCTATCTATCTATCTATCTATCTATCTATCTATCTATCTATCTATCTATCTATCTATCTATCTATCTATCTATCTATCTATCTATCTATCTATCTATCTATCTATCTATCTATCTATCTATCTATCTATCTATCTATCTATCTATCTATCTATCTATCTATCTATCTATCTATCTATCTATCTATCTATCTATCTATCTATTATCTATCTATCTATCTATCTATCTATCTATCTATCTATCTATCTATCTATCTATCTATCTATCTATCTATCTATCTATCTATCTATCTATCTATCTATCTATCTATTATCTATCTATCTATCTATCTATCTATCTATCTATCTATCTATCTATCTATCTATCTATCTATCTATCTATCTATCTATCTATCTATCTATCTATCTATCTATCTATCTATCTATCTATCTATCTATCTATCTATCTATCTATCTATTATCTATCTATCTATCTATCTATCTATCTATCTATCTATCTATCTATCTATCTATCTATCTATCTATCTATCTATCTATCTATCTATCTATCTATCTATCTATTATCTATCTATTATCTATCTATTATCTATCTATCTATCTATTATCTATCTATCTATCTATCTATCTATCTATCTATCTATCTATTATCTATCTATCTATCTATCTATCTATCTATCTATCTATTATCTATCTATCTATCTATCTATCTATCTATCTATCTATCTATCTATCTATTATCTATCTATCTATCTATCTATCTATCTATCTATCTATCTATCTATCTATCTATCTATCTATCTATCTATCTATCTATCTATCTATCTATCTATCTATCTATCTATCTAATCTATCTATTATCTATCTATCTTCTGTCTATCTGTCCTTCTTATCTATCATACTATCTATCTATCTATCTATCCTATCTATCTAATCTATCCCATCTATTACTCTTTATTATGCTATCTACTCCTATCATATCTATTATCTTCATATTATTATCTACTCTCATCTATCTTATGACAATTAGACTCACTTCCAAAATCCACTATCTATCATGTACTCTTCTCTATCTTTCTTTATCTATCTATCTATCTATTCTATCTGCCATGTACTTCTAGCTATCTCTCTATTTCTCATCAATCTTCACTCATCTATCTAATCTATCTATCTATCTATCTCATCTATCTATTGGGTGATGTATCTATCTAGTCTAGTTCCTAGTCTTACTTCACTCTCCTCATCTTACTTCTTCTGACATTTAACAGATAAACTTACTTAAGTTTCTTCGATACCTGTTTAACTGCCCCTCGAAAAGTCTGTACACTGGCCTAATTACAAGAACCCAATCTACTTACTCAACCCAGCCACACTTCTATCTTTACCTATCTTTTCATTGCCTTACTCTTCTTCTCATCAACGCAAGCTCCCACACATCCACTACACTCCCCACCAGGTCATACTGGCTCGTCTCTGTCTGTCCCCCTTCATATCTACACTGTTCGCACTTCCTCTAATCTCAGGGGGTGTGTTAACATTGCTCCTTAACTCAACCATCCAAATCGATGAATGCTTTTACTTTCATTCTTCTGCCATCATTGATAGAATCACTCACTGCCTTTGTCCAAGTGCTATCTGGTCTATTCAGTCAATTTATGGCATACCTCCCCGGACATCTATCTTCATCACTTCTTATCACCTACTATCCCCTTACACTACTATCATCTCCACCGCCCTCCATTGACCTCTCATTAATTGTGCTTAACTTCTGCTCGCACCTCTCGACTCCTCTTGACCTGTTTCTTCTTTCTCTCTCTCTCCAACTCACCTTTATCTCCCAGTCGGTTTCCCTCCTTTCCCCCATTTGATCCATCTTCTTCATTTTTGATCAGTGTGCAGATGATACATACTCCTGTACCCACCTCTCAGCTGGTGCTCTGCACTCAACTGCACTCTGCCTTCGAGTATTCATGCTACTGAAAGCAACCTGGCCAACTAGAATTCACCTTCCTCTCCGAGACCACTACCCACTCCCGACATCCTCTCTCTTACCACCTCACCCACACATCTCTGCCCTTGACACTGAGCCTTGTTCATGCACCACACTCTCTCCTCCACTTCCTCACACCAACCCAACAAACTCGTTATTCCTCTTCCCTTCCACACCCCCTCCTTCACCAACCCTCCTTCCCCCTAGTGGGTGTCCCAACTTCCTGTTCCTCCATATCATATCCGTCTCTTTACCGTGCTGTCATCGCAAGTCCTTCTGTACATGCTCCTTCACTCCTCCACCTTCCTTCCCACCTCGCTCTCTTCGTTTCTCCCTCCAAGAGAGGACTTGCCCGTGTAGTAGGGTGGGAGGACCTCCATCTCTCTCTTTACTGCTCCTTCCTCCTACCCCTTCTCAGGTACCTCAGTACGGATCTTTAGGTATTAAGCAGTAAGCCCTTTCAACCTACCCAACTGGTTCAGGTGTTTTCCCTTCCTGAGTCATCAGAGCTTCCTAAAAATCATCCACTTGAATGGGTAGGCGTTCTCAAACTCTTACGAACATGTTGTTTTTTTACGTCTCTTTCATTATTAAGAAGTAAACATTGCGAGTTTCGGGATCCTCGGAGCTCCTCCATACCATTGTGAGGACCGGCGCTTAATTACGCGAGCTGCTTTGAAGCCGTATAGTTGTGTCTTGTTTCTCTGACTTTAAATCCTGTGTGTGTGTGTGTGTGTGTGTGTGTGTGATGAGCTATGACTCAATGCAGCATCCAAGCACTGGATGATTCTGCTTATTAAGGTTTCACTGTATGAGTTTATACAGAGTGAATACAGAACAATCAACCCTGGTCGTCTTCAGTTCCCCTGTGCTTCTTCTTTTCGTGGACCAGAATAACGGCGCTACCGTAGCATCACCGCTAGCTCGTTAGGCAGCACGGGCTCTCTTTCACCACCCACAACCCCCCTTGAGCACTAGAGCCGGACACCCCACCCACACCCCCCTCCCTCACCCTTCAACACACACACACACACACACACACACACACACACACACCTTATCTCCTTTTCCCTTCCTACACCCCCTCCTCTCCAACCTGCCCCCTCATCCCCCCCGTGTGGGTGGGTGCTCTCCTCTTTCCCTCTCCATCCATCCATCTATCTTTCTCTCTCTTTTTTGCTCCAGCTGCCCTGCCATGCATAATTAACTTTCTTGTGGAAGTGCTCCTATCCCTCCCTCCCTCCCTCCCTCCCTCTCTCCACCTCCCTCTCTCTTCCTGTCTTCCTGTCTGCAATTGAGGGGAGGTGAGGTTGGCCACGGAGCGGGAGGGTAGAGGTGGGGTGGACCTCTCTCTCTCTCTCTCTCTCTCTCTCTCTCTCCCCTCCTTCCTTCCCTACCTCCCTTTCCCCTCAGGCCTACACTAGGGCCGAGTGCCAGGCCTGTCTTGTTAAGTGATAATGTTAAAATGCTAAATCACACCACCGCCCCCCCCCTTTCTTCACCGCCTCATCCTGCGAAGGGTCTCTGGTTTCACTTAGTGCTGTCATCCTATCCAGTCACACTCATCAATACACAATGCAGGAGCTCCATCAGCCAGTGTGTTTCTCTCCCAGCATTAGTCAGGGCTACATTTGGGGCCTGACCAACGCTGTGTTAATGTGCACGTTAATGAGTTCGCCGGCCACACACTACCGAAGTATCAGACTCCCTTGTTTCAGTTACCCGTCGTTTTCATTTATTAAGCAAGTAAAAACATCGTGCCGAGTTCTGGGATCTCAGGTTTGCTCTCTCCATGCCATAGGAGAACACGGCGCTACTAGATATATCCATGTGTGCTTCAGATGGGTTTATGTCAGCAAGAAGTTAGAGGGTTAAGACATAAACACAGGATGTCCTTCAACAATTTCAAATCTGGATCTACTTGTAAGAGCATTAACTTTATAAATCTATATATTTATATAAATAAAGGTTTTCTGTATTAATGATATTACCCTTTAAAGTGACCATTGGAGATGATGGGTAACTTCCACTTTATTACTTTTCTAAAAGCTAATCTCCTGCTTTTTACAGTCCTCTACATGCACCTAACACCTGCAGCTACCTGCTTACAGTGAACCTGTACCTGTTTGCGTTTTAAGCCAGCCAACTACGATATATCACAGATGGAATATCATATTTCTAGTTTTGAACATAGAGTACACTTTTTCTAAAACAAATTGAACATCAAATACTTTAATACTTAAACAGTTAAACACAATTAAAATGTGGATTTACTAGTATGATATTTGAGCCTGGTGTTACTTAGAAAGATGTGTGTACTTCTTCCACCATTCATTGCCACTTCTGCCGTTTACTTTGTGACTTTTTTACATTTGCTCTCAGGTCGTCTCCATATTACAGTTTTTTTCGATTGCTTTGACTCAATTTGCACAACAGATTTTCAATGTGCAAAACTCTAAATGCAAAGTGCCAAACTGACTTTCAAAATTCATACTCTAAGACACTACATCCTATGCTGACATACAAAGTGCAAAACTCTAAATCATCTGCTCCATCCTCAGAGTACAGCCACCTAACATTACAACAATGTTCAAATGCTTATTACTACAAACGCAGGTCACTAAATCAGTTCATCAGGTGTTTGTAGTCATGTCTCATTACTTCCAGCAACCTTGCCCAGGTTAGTAGCATTGCAACACAATTGATAATCTCTTCACCAAAACATAAAAGGCTGCTTAGAAACCTGAATGGCAGTTTCTGACAACATGGAGCCGATGAGGCCGATTCTGTGGCCAAATGCAGCAGAGAGGCAAAATGCTGCTTAAGCACTGAAATGCATTTGTTTTGTTTTTTGTTACTGTAATTTTTGCCTTTACTGTTGTTTTTGCTTTTACTGTTGTTTTTGTTTTTACTGTAAAATTCAGTTGAGTTTACTTGCATTACTGTATGATTTCTTTCATATACAGTAATCTACTGTAATCTAATATATTTTGTTTGTCTTACATAAAAACACAAGCTATATATATATATATATACTGCAGTCTATCACAAAGGATCACAGGGGATGCTTGCTGTACTTCATTTGAATTACTTATGAGGAAATGACCCTTGCATAGTCTTTTTTGATGACAATTATTTAGTGTTTGACAGCATTATTTGATAATGGCCATTGTATTTGAAAATGCATGATGCATGATTAAACTTCAACGATGAACATATCCAATGTTCTGGTGCTATGATAAACTTTTGCATATAATAATCTCTCATTTGACACAGGTATTTATATTTTGCATGCTATATTAGATTTTGAACCCAAAATGAGCAGTATAGCATTCTGTGTTAAGAGTTTTGCACATTGAAACTCTGTTGTGCAAATTGAGTCAAAGCAATCGAAAAAAACTGTAATGTAACCCTCGCTGATGATGGATGACTAGGCTGTCAGCCGATACTAGTCTAGTACTATTACACAGGCTGTCAAGGTAGCCCAACTTTTCCAGCAGCTTCTGTACCAGTGACCCACTGGCAGCCCTGTCACCAGCTTCAAGGCTTTACCGGATTTAGACCGGTAATGTAGCTGGCTGGTTGCTCAGCCATAGCAGACATTAGGCTAGGATATCAGTGATTCATTACATGGGCAAAAAGTAGTTAAAAAAGTCTGGATTATATCAACATATCATATCAAATTTTGGCCACGATTCAGTAACAGCTTTCACTAAGACACTACAGAGGATTTCAGCCATTAATTCTTACTTAATTCTTTGCAATACAGTATCAAGCTACCAGACTCACCACTAGATTTGCTGAAGAATTAGAAACCTTTGAAGCCTCTTGCTTTTCCTGGAGTCTGTCACAACAAATTGCATAAGGCATATAATGTAAATGTTGATTCATGTTCGTAGCGTGTACCTAGTAGTCGAGAGAGAGAGACAGTTCCTGTGTCAGACATCTCCATAGCGCTAACTTGAGCCAAGCCTTGAATATAATCCAAGGCCATCTGCTGGGTAGATCCTTCGATATGCTATGTGATGCCAATCTTTTCCAGTTACAACTGAGGCCTGCCGATGTCTTCGAACAGGCGAGATCTAGTATATCACAGATGGATTCGAACATGGATTTAGTTTATATGAAAATGACTGACATCCTTGAGCCTACGGTAAACCCCTTCCTCTAACGGCTATGATGTGGATGTGTGAACCCATCATGCCTAAAGATGCAGTGTGTGTGTGTGTGTGTGAAGTTGAAGAAATACTAACTCCCAATGATCTTGAACAGGTCAATCCAAAAGTACCAAGACATCAAGTGACACTTTCTGGTGCTACTCCATTGTGAGTGCATGGCAGCCTGACTTATTGGATGCATAGGTTCAGGTTTATTTCATGTTGCTACCAAATAGTTTTGATTGAGAAAATGCAGTCGTATTCCTGGAAAAGTTACAATGATCCGTCTCCCGTTAGCGTCAGTGGAACAGCTTGAAAAAAAGATAGTACTTGATGATGATGATACTTGGCTCTTCAGTAGAAACTTCTTATGTACTTGTTACTCATGTGATGTCTTATTGTGTTTTGTTGTGCACAGAGTCAATGTCATGTCACTCCTACATTGTATACGTGTCTTGTAACCAGGTCAGATCCTCCGTGTACCTGTTGTACTTGGTGAATTAAAGCAATTCTGATGTAAACAAACCACAACCAAACTACTCCATGGTGATAAAATAACACTGTATGTGCCTACTGTTTCCCGTCAGATTTACCACTCTACTTGTTCAAACCACCAGCGAGTGCTTTAGTCACCGCTCTAAAAAAAAAGGGCCGCGTTGACGTAATGGGAACATTGTCAGAAGGACCTCCATCTTCAACACTTCTCTCGGGGGCCCGGGCAAACCGGAGAAACAAGCTTTGAAGCTATTACATGTCAGACGTATGCTGAGCGACTCCATATTCCATTATTCCTCCTACACACACACACACTCACAGACGCTCACACATACAGGCACAGACACACACATGCATGCATACCCGCACGTGCATGCATGTACACACACATGTACAAAATCCCCTTCTCGTTCTCACACAGAAGTACAAATTTTAAGCCCTGCAATCCCTCTTTTACAGCCGGAGCTTTGGAATACAGTCCATCGCAGTTCATGATGAAGAGGCAACCGCTGTAAAATCCAATGGGAGGTTTATGGAGATAGATGGAGATGAATACCTCTCTCCTTCATCCCTCTCTTTTTTTCTCTCTCTCATACACACACACACACATGAACACTTTCTCTCACTTTCCCAGTCACATGATATCCACCCACAATTATACAGTATCATGCTCCCAACGGCAAGGGGAATTTTTTAACCGCCTGGGTTTGGTCTCAGCGGGCGGCGCTTCACTGCTGAGCGTGCAGCCCCACTTGCCGTACTGGTGGGGGGAGGCCTCCTCGGTCCAGGTATTATCTGCTCCCATCCAATATTCATCAGCTACTGGGAGATTCGTGACGACAAATCGATTTGATAGGCTAACAATGCACTGAGGTGGTCGGTGTTGTCGCGCGTACACGCGGGTGCACGGGTCCAGATCCGCAGGGGTAACCAAGACACACGTGGGGGTGCACATGCACATTCTTCTTCTTGTTCATTAGGTTTCATGTCCGGCAGGGTGTGTGTGTGCATGTGCGTATAGGAGAGTGTGACATGCGACGACGGGGCATGAAACAGTACACGTGTGCACTGTATGTCTTTAGGTGTAAGTGAATGGATACATGTTCTCAGACAGTAGGAAAGCAGGGAGTGACCACATGACTATCTCTGAGTCAACATTTCAAAAGTGATCAAACACATACAAACATCAAAATGAAGCCTTGCACATTTTGAAAGTTATTCTTATGGAGAGAAAATGGAAGAAAGACAGAGAGGTCACGAGTTGAATTACAATTTACAATGTCATTGACCAACGGGACTCTGCCTCACTCAAAAATCCATACAGTTTATACACACAGCATGTTGTAAATAAACACACTATATACTCAGGCATGGGATAACGCCTTTCCAATAGTGTCCTTACATAAACTGTTTGAGAGAGAGAGAGAGAGAGAGAGAGAGAGAGAGAGAGAGAGAGAGAGAGAAAAGAGAGAGAGAGACTGGCACTTGGTAAGATCACACTGTTTTCGTCGTGTCTGCGTGTGCATGTGTGTATGAGTGCCAGAACAGTGGAGAGAAAACAATCGACAGACGACTTTCTCGCTCACAGTCCCACATTCCCCTCCCCCGCCCCCCGTCCCCCCGCCATTCCTCCATCCTCTCTCTCTCCCTCCCTCCCCTTTCCCTTTACCTCTCTTCGCTTTTTGGCATCCATCACTGTCTGAGGGAATGGATTGTGAAACAAATTTCTATCACATGCATTACGGGTTAAGAAAGGGAGCTGGGAAGGTGTTATATATGCGGGGTTCGATTTTTATGTAGCGTCTACAGGCTCGTCCATCATTGCTCTGCTCGGTACCCTTGTGCAGTGGGCCCCTGACGAGATGTTGTCTTGGCACCGCCATCAATCAGGCGCTGTGCTTGCCCGAACCCCGTGCCCGATATGCAGGAGGGGGCATGTGTTAGCCGTAGGACTCTCCCCTGCAGCCACCCACTCCCTTTGCGTCAGCTCCATGTAGGTGACGCAAACACTCAATTTGAAAGGTGTGTGTGTGTGTTTAAAGCGCATGTGTGTATCTGTACCCTTTGTCCCTCCGTGACCTCTGCTGGAGCTTCCGTTCTCTCAAGTCTCAACGTGGTGGAAGGTGTGCCGCTGACTGACAGAGGACGGTTGGGAGATAATTGTTCTCTTGTGCTGCTGTCAGGGTAGGAGGCCAGGGAGAAAACGAGCAAATGGTTTGTGTACAGTTGGCTAGGCTCACCGGGCGCCACTCACCTGTGCAATGATACTTGGGTCAGAGCCATTAAGAAAACATGAGGTCACGCCTCCTATAGGAAATGTACGTAACTCCCCTACTGCATAGCCAACAAAGGGGGGAACATATAAGATTATATCTATCTATTATATCTAAGATTATATCTAATTATACATATAAAATGAGATTATATCAGATTGCATTACACAATATTTGGATGCTTTTGATTCGTAGGACCTTGTGGCTGCAAGAGCGTGTACTGATGTAATTCCAGCCCACCAAGACCAAGGAGGAATCACCTTTACAGCTCTGGTGCTTTAATGTTTCCTTGTACTTTCTCTCTGAGTTTTTGGAGAGGAAATAGGGTTAAACAGACACAGGATGCCGAAGCGTGTGTGAGAGCCTTTTGCATGGCTGCTCAGGCTAGTGCTAGACTAATCCCTTTTCTCCCAAAGTCAGGCGGATTATGATTTGAGGAATACTCCTTTTGCCCTTCACGCTCGACGGTGAAAGTCACCAACATACCAGTGAGCGTTGGGGAGGTGGGATTGGGAAGGAGGGAGATGGAAGGGGGGGGGGGGCTTAATTAGGCCAGGTCACCCCCAACCATCATCACCACCACTCACCATACCCACTCACACTATTCCCTTAGATCCCATCCACTTAATGTCCTGTAAAATCGTGTTCCACTCCCCAGAGAGGAGAGGGAAATCGGAACAATTAAATGGCACATTTTAAAGAGTGGTAGCACCGTGGGGAAATAGACTGTGGGCAACGCTTGGAAGATGTTGTGGGCTGACGGATAGCAAGCACATCTGTCTGGCCCCTGATGATGTGAATATACAGGGGCCGGATTCACAAAAGCACTCTTAAAATAGATGTTACCTAAAGAGTAAGAAGGCTTGTAAATGAAATTCCCCAATGTTTTCCTAAGATTAGTCTCATCTCTTATAATTAACTTCTTGTAAAGTCATTTAATAAGCATGTTTGATGACATTGATGCACTCCGTCTGCAAGCTACAGCCATATCACCTTTGTTAGTTTGAAAATGTGAATCCACTCAAAGATGAACTTTTCAAGTAAGCAACTTCTCCAAACTTCTTTCTTCTCTAAGAATGTTTTGTGAATCCGGCCCCAGGCCTTCCATACAGCACTCTCTAGTCTATACATAATGATAACACTGATCTCAAGCATTAAAGGGAACCATTTTGATTCAGTTTTTCTTTCACCAAGCCCTTTGTGTGGAAGACGGTCCTGCACTTCCGTCACCTAAAAACAGGTTGTCAGAACTGTTTCATATCTAGTTATATTGCTGCTACAGTTGCGGTGTCCATTGGCATCAGCACTAGACAAGCTAACTAAAGTAACCATGACAATACCTTTTGCAGAATGTCTTAAAGTGACATTTCACTGCAGGAGAACAGTTTAATTTCTTAGAGCACATCCTCACATACATAGTTCTTGAATGGTCAAACACCAGTATTGGCAACTTTAGGGGCCAGTGGTCACCGCCACCGACTTACCTTTAGAGAAACACTCTAGAAACATATTTCTGACACAGCAAGTATACAGATGCAACACTATTCCATTATTATTATTCCATTCTGCGTTCAGGCCCTGACTCTATTTTGCTTGTATGTGCTTGTGGATATTAAGAAATGGAGAAAGAAGGTGAAATGCTGGCAGTGACAGTAGATCTCCAAGGCAAATGAGATGTGCATGCTGAAAATTAAAAGATGGTCTGTAGCCTTAAGTGCTTTGGCGACAAAATATAACAAGCTAAATGTCAACCCCTCCCTTGAAGCTTACTGATAGCCGACTGTTGTTGTGCCTTGGTTAATGATAATAATGATGTCACCTCTGAATCTGAGCTCCTATGGAAGCCCGGAACCGCCAAAATAAAAAATAAATAAATGAATAAATAAATGAATACATATAAATTCAATGAAAAATGCAAAAATAAATATATGTACACATAAATAAATAAATGTATAAATGAAATTAATGAATACATGGGTATTTATGCATTTATTTATTTCACTATTTATTTATTTCCTTAATCATTCATTTTTGTACTCATTTATTCCCCTATTTATTTATTTCCTTTAGCATTAATTTATGTATTTATTCATGACCATTCATCTTCATCCTATGACAGCCAGGAGTTGAAATCTCAGACGATGGACCCTTGGTACAAACTAAACCGGAGTTGCTTTAATTCTTGCACTGGAACGATGTCTGTGATATTTCCCTCAACCCCATTGCAAATTAGCCACAGTAACCCTTAATCGCACAGGCTGAGCAATCAAAATCGAAACTTGTACATGTAAAACTTATATATAATATATAATATTTATAACAGAGCAGTGCTAATTGTATTGCTTCAGGGTGTGGCTGAGTTTTCTTTCTACCGTTTCTTCCTCAGGCAAGCGGCAGACGTCCAGCAAAATAGTGGTAGTCATATAGAGAGAGGCGTCCAGTGTCAATATGCAGACATAAGATATAAGACATACACAGATATAAGAAATGGAGGCTGTCAGGGAGGAAGACGGAGAAAAGCTGGAACGGCAGAAAAATACACACAGAATACAAATGCAGACTGGACAACCAGCCAGCCAGCCATGTAGATAGATACAGACAGACACACGCAGAGACAGACAGGCAGACAGACATCCCGGCAGGCAGGCAGGCTGGAAGAAATGCAGATATCCATGTACATACAGGCAGGCAGACAGACAGACCTACAGACAGGCAGGCTCTCCACACCTTGAGGACACTTTGGTAGAGAGGAGAAGCTAAAGCTAATCCCCCAACTGTGATTAGTCAGCTGGGGCCCTTCAAGAAGACACCCGGCTCTCCCCCACCATAAAGAGAGAGAGAGCGAGAGCGAGAGAGAGAGGTTAAAAATGTTCCAGCGGCCAGATAGGATCTGGGTTTTTTCATTAGGACATAAGGCAGCATTATCATCCAGAACATCTGAATTTACCCCATCCATTACCCCTTTCTATCGCTCCTCTCCCATCAATTCTGATGCTATCTGTCTCCGTCTTCCCCTCTCCCTCCCTCCCTCCCTGCCTCCCACACTATCAGACAACCTGTTTTTTTCCCTTACCTCCTTGGACTCCTCAATTGTTCTAAATTTTTCTTTTTTCACTTAATGTCTCTTACTTTGTTCCCCTCTCTCTCTCTCTCTCTCTTTACATTCCTGCTTGGAAGAAAAAGCAATGCCTATATTCAAGATCCTTTCAGTTATGTTTTTCTTACCCATATGGTCTAAATTCTATAAGGTGAGAGCTGATAAATCCATGTTCCTGGGTGTTGCTGCTGGAGGTGTGGGCTACTCATTTAAAACAAATGCAGCAAGGTGCCCCTTATATACAAGATAGCTTGCATACCCTTGTCAATTCAAATTTGTCAGCATTTGTTCACACTTGTGCTGATAATGCATTGGAGAGGTCACCTTGACTCTGACTCCATCAATCCCTATAGGTTCAAAGCAATGAAAATAATTCTTGTTTCAGAAACATTATGAGGATATTTTCATCTGCTTACATACGTGTACCCATTAAATCATGAGCAGTGTGTATTTGCAACTGCATGGTGATTTCTCTCCAGCTGACACTAATTCACTTGTACCTGCTACATTTCAAATGCCACGTGCACCCAAACAATACAAATACATTCACAGTAAAAGTCCTAAACCATTTGTGCATTTTACCTGCGATTTACCCTTTCTGACATGCCACGATGAAGCAACAAGCCACAAAGGGGCCCTGATTAAAAATTATTAAAGCTTAAAGGTTATTAGACAAAACAGAAGCAGGGCGGCGGCAGTGTCACACCATTGTAATAAAAGAACAAAGCAACTGAACGCAGATGTTCAAGAACTAGCTTATTGTTTTAATCAGTTATAATTAAATGTTATTCTTTTGCCAAGCGATATAGTTTTTGAACAGTCGTTGCTAAGCGACACAAAAAAATGCATTAACACCCTATTAAAAATAATGGTCGCGGTCACAGCCAGTTCTACGGACCGGGACTTCTCTGTTTTATTTGGGTTTTATAATTTGGGTTTTGTCACATTGTCACCGTCGTGTGCACCGGGCTCCCTCTGCGGCTGTTTGCTTGCTTGCGTTTCTCTCGGTAATTACACACTTGTGATTAAGACGCTGATTGAGCGATGCGGCCAGCTGGAGGACTTGTCTACCTACCCTTGCCTACCCCTCATTTCCTGCCGTGTTTTCTCCTTCATGTTATGATGGGGTCTCCCCCGCCGCGTTGACCTGCGGGTGACGGGGAAACCTGCTATGAATGTGCCCGGAAACCCTCGACGCCAACACGGCAGCACGAGCTAAAAATAGTCCTGCTGCTGATGAATAATAAAACCTCTCCCCGATGCCTGGCGTCCTCTCGGTTTCTCGTCATTTCAGCCCGTGTGACTAATAGTATAGGCTTAATTCGTTAAATATCAGTAGGCTTCGTGCTGTAGATCAGTTTTGACCTTTCTTGTTGGCAGTCTCGCGCCACAAAGCTCTGTTTTCCAGACGTGCCCTAAGGTGTAGGCTATTTGTTATTGGGACATTTGTTCAGCCAAAACATTGAGGGGAAGATGAAAAAGAACTATAGTAATCCTATAGTACATTGCAGAAGGATACTATACAAATATCACAGCAAAGCTATAGATTGTATACAATATAATATAGGAATATTATATAAATATTACAGTGGATAAATACATAAGGTCACTTTAACTCGCTATTGAGAACCAGACACACTATAAGCTCCTATATAAATATCATATGAATAATATAGTGATTCTTCATTACGCCTGGATTAAACGAGATGAAGAAATGTGTCTGTAATTTGTCTAAAATCAGACATTTAATGAGCCAGGATGTGCTGTGGCATATGTCAGTAATAATAGATGTAATAATAATGATAATGTAACAGTATAATAAAAAATACCATATTTTCTAAACCCAAATGCTTCGATATTAGGTCTGATCAGTCTTCCCTCCCTGATCAGCGTCATTTCCTACAATACAATTCTTCGCGTTTTTACCCCAATCTAATTTTCGACAACCTATTGTATAAATGTTATGAAAAAGATGACTGGAAGACCGGTGATACAAATATAAATGAAAGAAAGGAATACCGCCCTGTGTGGAGAAAATGACACGGCGCAACCTTGTTTTCTGTTTCTCCTGACTGTCTGGTCACGATTCAAAGCCTTCACAGAGGGGAGCTTTGTGTTGATGCTGCTGCAGTTGAAGTCCGCATGGGAACCCCCCTCTCTTCCTCCCTCTTCTCCTCCTCTCCTCCTCTACCTCCTCGCCTCTTCTTCCTCCTCCTCTCTCCCTCCTCTTCTCTTCCTCTCCTCCACCCACGCACGGCTCTCCACGACCAAGACTCTAAAAATAGCATCAGGAATCCCCGCATCAATTTGGAGGAAGGGGGAGGAGGAGGAGGAGGAGGAGGGGGACGGGGAGTAACGTCAGCGCGCACAAGGTCATAAACAGGCCCCCACCATACCGTCCCCCCGTCCTCCCTCCCCCTCCGCTGGTGACTCTCTAGATTTGTCACAGCTCCCAACAGCGTTTTTTTTTCAGGGAGCCCCCCACACGCTAACTTTTATTTCATCGGCTTGAATTGATAAAAGTCGAAATTGTATCGATCCCCTGTAAATCACATTAAGCGCCCCTCCCATAATTAATTCCGTGTCACCGAGGTGGCAATGGGACTTCACTACCGACTGAAGGGCTCACCCTGCTCAGCCACAGAAAAAAACCCACAACAACAGCCGTGTTTATACGGCTGAAGCCTGCTTTTATCAACGCACCAACACGTGGAGAGATGGGGGGGGAGATACATATCGAGAGAAAGGGGGAACAGCCAATAGCAGCGAGCACAAACTCAGAGTGGGCTTGTGGCTGTAATTCAGTGGGTGTATTCCCGTTGCTCCGTGGCAAAAGCGACAGGAGACTGAATGACTGGGAGAACCCCTATTCTGGGTAAGAGGCTATTGATTGTCTTGCTGTCGTTTCTAATTATTGTTGATGTGTCTTCCACCAGAGAGCCTGTATACCACTGATAAGATATAAGGTATCTCCTTTCCTTTCCTCTCCTCTCCTCTCTTCTCCTTTCCTTTCCTTTCCTTTCCTTTCAGTTCATCCTCTTTTCTATCAGCATCACAGAGCAAAGGGTGTGTGAAAAGATTGCATGATGAAATTGCAATTGCAGGGTCTGATATCTGTATCTAATAACCTTTAAAGCCCACTTCATTTGCCTTTTCACACCTAACAGCACTGATGCGTGACTTTTTTCAGAACTGAATTTTCATATCTGAGACGCAAACACGGACCGTTTCCGTATCTCCCTGCTGTGGGTGTGAGGTGTGTGATGCGAAGGGATCTCCCCTGCGTTGGATCACCCTGATGCTCACAGTCTAGCGGTGTACACAATGTTTTCCTGTCCATCTCCAGACGGCATAGGGTGGCCAGTTTAAGGAGGAAAGAAATAAATGTGCAGTCTTCTCAAAAGGGTACATGGAGGTGTATCGCAGAAGAGCACGGCTGTCCATCTCCGCCTGCTGGTGGTGAATGTGGGGGTCAGTCGGTCATCTCCTTTGTGTTTGTGGCGGCTCTGATGATGAGACGAGGGGCCGAGTCTTTGAACCTTTGCATCCGTGATGAGCTTCTCTCCTCTCTTTTACCCCCTCATCACCATATTTCTGCACCCGGATACACTGAGATTGTCTCGTCGCACACCGGTCCCATCCGCCCACACAGGTATGCGCACAGGCCCACGCGTCAAAACACACATATTCGACCGTCGTAAGCATCAGCGCACACACACTCACACACACTCTCCCACACACCAGCACCAGGCTGCATTATGAATGGACCTCACCCTGCTCTTTCTCCGTCTATATTTGTCCCATTCAGCTCCCCTCGTCCTCGACTTCCCCCTTTTATCTGATGACATCATTGTGCTTTGTGAACGGAGGGTGATGGCCCATTTCTTCTGCCAGGGCTGCAACAGAAAAAACAAGGGAGATGTTTGTTGTAGTGTACGGAAACCCACTCATGCACAGCCACCATCCGGCGTGCAGGGTAACCTTTCTCAGAGGAGCAGAGTAACAGATTGAGGATTTCATATTTTTTTATATATGCTATGTCCTTTTAGTCAAACATGTTTTTCATTCTTGTGGAAATAATCGCCACTGACAATTGGGCTCTCTTCTAATCGTCATGATGAGAGCAGAGTACATCTCATTTTAAAGTAAATGAATGAAACTATGGAATCATGGAGTCCCTTTTAACAAAATGAAGAGGAAACAATCTTGACAAGGAGGTGGTGTGTATGTGTGTGTGTGTGTGTGTGTGTGTGTGTGTGTGCGTGTGTGGTTGGGATGTTATCTCTGGACCAAGGTGACTAATTGCCCTCTTGTCCATCCTGTCAGATGGATGACAACACTCCACCCCCCTGCTCTTCTAAGTTTGCGGCTGTGTGTGTGTGTGTGTGTGTGTGTGTGTGTGTGTGTCCTCTCCAGAGGATTACTCCGGATGCTTCTTGAGTATCGTTTGAATCCTTCAATGGGTTCTCATCTCATCTCGGATGTTACCTGGCATGGCTGTGCATTACAGCCGCTGCCTGTACAGGCCACTTTATCATTCCCCGCACCTTGGCTTTGCTTGTGGCGGTAATAGAAAACACTTCATCAAAGTTGTCCGCCGTGCGCAGGTCTTTCCACTCATTTATGGGAGCTCGGGATGCTAACGTGTCAGCTGATATTTAACAATGTACCTGCGTCTCCTTGAATGATGGCGGAGCTGCTTAGTCATTTGAGTAGCTGGAGCAAATCTAACTAATGATCTTAGCTGTCAGAGATAAATTCCAGCATTGGGCGCGGGGCCCTGCTGCTGCCGCTGCTATTGCTGGCAGCCAGTATCTCCCTGATGTGCTGTCTCAAGGCTGGCCTCTGTATCGTCTCACGGTGGCTGTACCGAGGAGCCCGGGTTGAGTCACGACCGGCTCCTTATCGCTAGGATCACTGGTTGTTTATCACGTGTGGAGCATATCAGCGTTTATGCAGGCCAGCTGCATCAGTCCAGCTGAATGTGCCACATTATCCACAAGTCATAACATCGTATCAAGGCCCGCTGCCGCTCACGCAGCCCCAAACTTCTCTACCCTCTACCCGGCATCACTCCGATTAGTCACACTTGAGCGAGACAGCAGTTGTGCGAGCCATGGTCGTGAATTGACAGAGTAATCCAAGATGGCTGCCATACACCCCATGGTTACACACACAGAGCCGAGAAGAAGCATCTTAAATGCAGAAGCAAAGTCCTCACACTCGCTCTCTCTCTCGCTCTCCCTCTCGCTCTCCCTCTCATGTGCTCCCGTCTCCACAAAAGCTGTCGGTTGCACTGCTTGACACAAAGAGAAAAGCTTTTAATATGAGGAGTGACAGAGGAAGAGGGAGAGAAGAGAGCGAGAGCAAGGAGAGAGAGAATTTCTCTACTACCGTATGAGAGATTCACACAGAGAACGTGAGTAAATCTGCACTGGTTAAAATTTGTATTGTGGGAAGGCACAAAAAAAGGTGAATACACATTTTTAATATGCTCACCTTTCTATTGATTCTTCTCTGGGCCCGTTGAAAGAAGGGATGACAATGGACTTTTCTGCCAAACACATATAGCAGTAACAGTTGGGACACAATCAGTGTGGTTAAAATAGCTGACTTTAAATTTAAGAAATACTGTAAGTCATGATTATATTGCCTCAAAATACCATTTATTATACTAAATATGAAATTATTGAATGAATGAAAATGAATGCATGCACACACACATGCTCTCTCTCTCTCTCTCTCTCTCTCTCTCTCTCTCTCTCACACACACACACACACACACACTATTGGTTATTTGTTTATTTTTTATGATTTATGTAATAAGGGTTTATGGGTTGAACACACAGAACATAACAAGGTGCGGTACTGGTTAACTGATAAGGTACTGTCTTGTTAAATTCAAACCAATCACATTTATTAATCAAACCTAGTTGATATGGCTCAACCCTTCAATCCCCTTACTATCCTGCTCTGCTCTAGGAATTCACTTATGTTATGTATGACCTTGAAGTCTTTCCAAAACTACCAACCAGATAGTATCTTCCTAGATTCTGCCAGTAAATGTGAGACAGACGTTGTGGACAGTGATGGGTAAATGTACCAGGGTAAATGTACGTGGACACATTTAAGTAACTGTTTGTGAAATGAAGCTCATTTTGATATAGAAGTTCAAACAAACGTTCCATGAGTCCATGGAGTCGGTCTCTATTTCAGCACAAGCTCAAGTCTGCTGATGACGTCGTGGAGGTGTAGTGGTTAGAGAGACCGTCCTGTAACCAGAGGGGCTCAGGTTCGATGCCGCGCGTCCTGTTAAAGTGTCCCCGGGTTCGTTCGTTTGCTTTTTGCAACGCACTACGCTTAGGGGAATGACGGTGCGAGAGATGCACACCGAGCACAGGTTTTGGGCCCTACCCTGATAGCACTAACTGGCTGTCATAACCACACTTTCACCAATATAATCAAAGTTGTATGTGTTTGCAGTTCTGTAGATTTTTAACCAAGCCCTGTGTCAAAACCAGAGCAGTGTGAAATAAAAGGATGAAATATTTATAAACATACACTTGAGGACCACTAAAGGCATTTTGGTCTAGACCCTCCCTCAGCTTGGGCCCTGGGTACCCCGCCACTACAGCGCCCCAGCCCCTACCTGCTCACTCTGGATAAAAATGTCAGCTAAATCCTGCAAAATACTGAAGCAAAGTAGAAGTATGACGTGACAGTTGCTCATGTTGTTTCTGGCGTCAAGAGTTCAGATTCAGGTGAATGAACTGTTGAACACATTCGATGAAAGACACACACACAATGAGATGCCAAGTACAGGAACGTATCAGAGGTACTCATGTTCATTGGACTAGCTCATGTTCATCAGCTTGGTTGATATTGCTATTCAATATTTGATTCTTTAGTATTAATCTTTCTCCCTATGTCTGATTATTTTGTCTTACGTTTTTTTTTTTGTCTTCCCCCCCTCTTCTTTTCAATTGCCCTCTTTTGATCTATTCTGTGTTGGTGCACCTGCTCTTTTTAGAGATCACCATCTCTCTCTCAAGTTTCTCTCTATCACACGCACACTCCATCACCCTCTATCAATCTCTCTCTCTTTCCCTCTCTCTGACACACACACACACACACACACACACACACACACACACACACACACACACACACACACACACACACACACACACACACACACACACATCTCTTTGCTTTGCACTGGTTGGTTTTCTCTTTCTCTGTAATTATAGGCTTCTTATCTACTTCCTATGTTACGTGGAGCCACTGGCCTCCTCCGTGTTCCCTCCTCTACCATTTTAGTGTCACGGAGCTTCCGCGGTTCTCCTTCCAGGAGCCAATACAGTATGTCACCAGGGACAGACACACAATATGCTTTTGAACACAGGCGGTCCGGCCAAGAGGGATGGGCATGTGGGATAAATCCAAGAGGCACTAAATTGTGGTGGCAGTTTTTGCTAGAGAGAGGCAAGGAGTATTGTAGTATTGTGTTTGTGTGTGTTTGTATGTGTGTGTGTGGGGGGGGGCGTGCAAGGCTGTACGTGTATGAGGATGTTTATGTGTATCCGGGAGTTGTAAAGTTTGATTTAATTATTCATGTGGAAGCAGTAACATTGCTTCCAAAACCAGCAAATGTAACTCCATCTTGCCAAGGAACTCACACAGGTCACGGCGACCAATTACTTAATGAAAATGATCAGGTTTCTAATGCAGCCCTGGCCGAAGCGCCTCCAAATTCCTGCAGTCTTTCACGGGAGCTATAAAACAGAGTGTACCCGAGCTTTCTTCCAGTGGTTAGGCAAAGTGTGCCTCCGTTGCAGTCTTAGACCCATCAAAACTCCAAACGGCTGAGCCAGCTTTGGGGAAGTATTATTACTTATTAAGAACGGCTAATGTATGATGTAAAAGTTGGCTCCCTCTCCAACCTCCCTTCCTCTCTCAGCCCCCCCCCCCCCCCCCGGGTCTCTCTGGCTCAGTCTCGGCGCTAAAAATTCTGTGTCTGTGTTGTTTTTCCTCATATTTTCAAACAATAAACCGCTTTTAAAGGGCAATAAATACGTGAAAATGCTATGCGGTTGTAGATGCTGCAGTTATATACCAGCCTACACCAGAAGACCTCTTACAGTTAGGAGGGATTTCTGTCTTCTTCTGCTCCTCCTTCCTTTGAGAGTTGTCCATCCTCTGACTGCTGGACACCCAAGAGGAACATCTAGTTTGGTGAAGCCTTCCTAACTCTTTCAGTACCATTGACGGCTCTTTCTCTCTCTCTCTTTCTCCTTATCTCTCTCCCTCCCTCTTGCTCTTCTTCTTTCTCTCTTTCTCTCTCTCGCTCTCTCTCCCCCCCCTCTCATCTAGTTCACTCTGAGTAGCCGTGGTGACAATAAAGCCCTACCATGTTAGTAAGAAATGCAACAGCAGCAGCTCACCGTCTCGTGGCTGCGCGCTGCGAGCCGATTGCAGGCTCTGCATGCAGCACCCATGCTAAATTTTTCTGCCTGGTAATACAAAACCAGGCATATTCTACTAAATTATTAAATACGGCTCGGGCTTTATGGCATGAGGTAATCGCTACAGACCTGTTCATTTTATACATTTCTATGGGCCAACAAGTGGGAATAGGCTCTGTAAATATGTCCACAGCCAGTTTAGTGCAGTATTCCTTTCATGATTTACGGACGTCACATCAAACTGTGAGGCGAGGGAATTATTTGGAGTTGATCATAAACTATAGTGAGGTTCAGGCTGCATATGTGGGCAAACCGTATGTGACGGGCCTATATGGATCTATCTGAGGGACGTATAGTGGGGCCGATGAGCTTCAGCAGTAAAAGTGATTTCTGATTATGCATGGTGGTTATGGCAACAGTGACAAAGTGGATCCACAGTGGATTTAGATTTCGACCATATGAGCAGGATTTAAACACCTTCCTATCTCTTGGTAATCTGATCCTTGTAATATCCTAACACCGTTAAGGTGTCATCGATCCGCTGCAACCTGTGCGCATAGCAGGCTACGGACCGATATTCAGTCGAAGGCGGTGTTTTGGCTGCACGGTGACGTTTTAAGGCAGGTCTTGGTCAAACCTACCAATGATACAAGTCGGTCCTATTCTGCTGGGACTGATCGCAATGAACGGGTGTCGGAGCTCTGCACGGCAAAGGAGCAACCACAGCAAGACGCGGCGATCAAGGGGATGCGGCATCGGTACTCGGGAGCTGTCCATCAGCACCAACCCCCCGACGAAAAGCACGGAAGCAGCGAGCAGAGCCGAGACCCAGTCGCTCCTGTTTTCAGCCTGCCGCCCCCGCCCTCTTCTCTCCAGCGAGACCGCTCTTCGACCACCGCCGCTTACCGCCAGAGTCTCCAGGAGCTCCCCTGTCTGAGCCAGCCCTCTCGGAGACCTGTTCACAGCGGTGACCCACTACCTCTGGCAAGCTACGACACCGCCCAGCGACCTTCACACCGGGGCGGTGAACCCAGCACCGGGCAGCCGGCGCACCTGCAGCAGGATCCGTGGGCCGCGGCCGGCTCTCAGCAGCAGCAGCCGCCGCCGCAGTCGGAGAAGCAGCCTGTTTTTCCAAGCTGCCACTGCAGTTTTTCCGAGCAGGAGGCAAGCCTTTCTCAAAACCATCCTCTAGATCGTCTCCCACCGCAGCCCCCACCATCTTTTCCGCCACCGATACCACCACCACCAACGTCGTCCTCCTCCTCTCTGCCGTTTCCCCGGGAATCTGAAAGGGGGGATCGTTTCCAAAGGAGTGCCAATAATTACCAACAGGCGAGCATCGTGGAACGCTGCAGGGGAGGAGGAGGAGCAGGAGGGCACCGAGACCACAGGCAGTTGTTGCAGCAACAGCAGCAGCAGCAGCAGCATCAACAGCACAGTCATTTAAGACTCCAACAGAGGAACCCCTCCCCTGCAGGAAACGGTGCAAACTCACAGAAAGGGCGCTCTTTAAATGTATGTGAGTCAATTGAGGCTAACAGGAGAACATACGAGTCTCGGACTCAGGACCTGCAGCAACAGCAGCAACAACAACAGCAACAGCTCCCACAATTACGAGCGCAGCAACAGCTACTGGTGGGGAGCAGCTTGCCTATCAACCACTGCGCCAGCGGCTCAGGAGAGCTATGTAGGACTCACCAGGCTCCACTGCTGCAACAGCCAGAGCAGCAGCAGCAGCAGCGGCAGCAGCAAGGCGCACTGGGTCACTGTCCCCAGCGTCCGCAGCACTGTGAACAAGACCGCAATAAGTCTGGGAGGATCACCGTGCAGGGCGAGCAGGCGCAGCCACACAGCCGCGACTCCCGTGTAACCCCCCCGGTAACACAGCAGGCATACGCGAGGAACTCGTCTGCGACTGGCAGCAACAGCAGCAAAAACAGCCCCAACTACGGCTCCAGCCATCACCTGTGGTCAGAGAGCCCGCATAAAGGAGAGGAGAGGATACGCATCGATCACCATAAGGTAGATTTTCTATTTGCTCACGCGATATCGAAGCTAACGAGCCTCTGAAAACAAATTCAAATCGGCCTAAACGTTTTCACTCAATGACCACGCCTGTCATATGATTTTGATAGAACACAGGCGCGTGTGTGCATGTTGTGTGTGTGTGTGTGTGTGTGTGTGTGTTTAGGAGAGGGTGGTAGTCGGATTGATAATGTGTCTTTACACAGGTAGGCTGTCATTCTACGGTCGACAGTTTTTCCAAAAGCACCAATGTAGCCCATGACACATGTAACCCAATGTGCGATCTTTCCTAGACTTATCTAACCTCGTCTTCGTTTCATTTGGATACACACGCACGCATATAAACACGCGCGCGCACAGACGCATATACACGCGCACGCACACACACACACCCACGCACGCACGCACACACACACGCACACACACACCTGTTCCATGTTGCAGTGTTGTGCTGCTGAAGCCTCTGTTTGTTTTGCGTAGCCAGTTATGATGCTCTCTGGCAGAGCAGAGACAAAGTGTCTGTTGCTTCTCTCAGCCAGGGACTGTGGATACTTTGGGCTTCCAGACACAGTTATGACAAAATGTTTAGTGGTAAATTAGCTCTCAGGAAGGCCAGCTCACCATACCTCAAAACTCCTTCCTAATTTCTATGTTGGAATGTACTGGAAAAGTTGTCCTGCACTCAACAGCAGCCAATGTCACATCAGAGTACACAGCACTCAATCCTGTTTAGTTGCCTATAGGACATAGAAGCCAAGTGATAACAATACAGTGATAAAAACAAGAAAGAGCAACAAATAATCAATTTATGGAGATAAAAAAAAACCCCAAGGGGCTTATAAAAACATCTCACCAAACAAATGACAACAGAAAGACAAAGAAATCAAGAACACAAACAAGAACACAACTGAATTGGATGACAGAATCTAAATTACAAAATGGATGAAAACAATATAAAAAGATGGATATACAAGTAAGGGCAATAAAATAAGTTCAAATAGCCCTGCAGAAAATGAAATCATAGGGGGAGTGAAAGCGTGGTAGTGAGTGGGAGGGTGTGTGTGTGCGTGTGCGCATGTATTCGCATGTACATGTTAAAAAAGAGAAAGACTTTGAGAGAAGGAAGAAGAAATAATTAGTGTTGCTAAGAGAACTTGAGGCAGTTTGGTTCAACAGACAGACCTAAAGTCTATATTTGAAATCGACGTACATTCATTGGAAATGTGAATGCAACATCCCCCAGTCAAGATACTTTATATCTCATGGAGAACTGACTAGGAGTAGTCTGGGAAGGTGAATATGAACTTGGGTTCATGTTCAGTCCAAAGGAAACTTTAAGGGGCAAGGCTGGAAGACATATCAATAAATAAAAGTATCTTATGGATTCATGCTGAAGACAGATAGATATTTAGCGGATGAAAAAGTGGTGCTGGATGTTGTGTCTGGCTGTTCTCTGGACATTGAGGAGATTGGTAGCAAATTTGGAAACCCCATCAGTATTGCAGTGTGTGAGGGTCAATCAAACTGTAATAGAGTGTTAAAAGTTCATTTCTGATGAACCAAGCTGCTAACACCTACAGACTCGCTCATGTTATTGCAAACAAGGTGAAATTACTTTTTAAAAAGTTCCTTCAATCCTCCTATAATCTTGTTGGTGAAAGATGGCTAATTTCTGTTGGAAATATGGGCACTTGTTTGGCAGTATTTCACAGTATTTCTCAGTATTTCTCAGTATTTCTAAGTATTTCTCAGTATTTCTCAGTATTTCCGTGAAAGTGATTAAGTTAGATTTTTTCATAGTCTGAAATGATTTGTTTATTTGGCACCATTTGGAGATTTTTTTTTCTAGACCAGCATTTACTTCAGGTACAGGTGAAGGTCTCCTATAACAAGATGAAGTTCCTGTCAACAAAAAAGAAAAGGAAGCATGGTGACGGTGTAGCATCTCGGGAATTAAAGGCAGAAATGAAATGTAAACGTACGGCTGTGTTATCCGATGCGGCTGTTGTTCCCAGTGGGCCTGCTGGCACTATTAGCAAGAGGTGGCACGTCAAACCACCTTGACGTGACTGTTCTGAACTTGGCTGGATTTTGGAGCATCAACAGAAGGTCAAAATGACCTAATGATCAAAATAAAAATGAAAGTTTTCATGAGAACCACAGTTACCATTGTCCTATTTCAAAGCATAATGACATCATTCATGTTTTTAGTCAGGGTGTTCAGGCAACAGTCAATTAAGAAATCCCCCAAAAACGTCTTGTAATATATGATTGCCATTGTTCAGATATGAACACTATATAGTCTGCTAGCTGGTCTCCAAATATATGAAGGTAATATTCCAATATCATATCAGAAGCACAGTTGCCAGGACTTCTGGTACTGCTGCATCAAATCCAGAGCGTCAAATGATGCATTATCACTCCCAGTGTGTTCTGGCCTTCCTGTAGGCCAAGAATGAAGCCGTGCATGTTACCATCACCCTCTCTGATGTCCATTTACAACTACAAATAAATTGAGAAGAATGCTGTGGAGCCACCATTAGGTTAGCCCATGTAATCATTGGTATCGTAGAATGCCATTGCATACAGCTTTTTAGGTAAAGGTAAAGTGAAATGAAAAATTGGAAAATTATCCGAGAGGTCAGTGTACATCGATACTAGTCATGAACGCAACACATGGTAAAAATATTGTCTATAAAAGTAGCTTGAAAGTCTATATGTACACGGCTACTTGGCGAACACTAAAAGTAATCAAACTAGACAAAATGAGTCTAGTTTAATAGTTGTCTCTCCCTCTTCCCAGTCAATTATTAGTCCACTCAAACTGTAAACTACTGTTACACATTTATTACACACTCCCCGTGTTGGTCATGAAACAGCAAATCCGAAAAAAAGAAATCTTAGCCCTGCTCACATGACAGGCCCCCGTCTAAGTATCAAAACCTTTTCCACTCGCGCAGATCAGACCCTGCCAAGTATTTCAATACTGCTGGACATGCTTATCCATTCATGTTCATTTGTAGGATCCCGGTTACATCTTATTGACTTGCCCCCTAATGAGCCCGCCCCTCCCCAACCCCTCATCTGCCTTAAACAAAACACTTGTGACAGAGCAAGCCTGATAAAGTGTATACAATTACAGTATCCCGCAACACACCCCGAAACCCAATAGCCGAGCTGCTGAATTGACGGTTGGTAGTACGATATTGTGTCCTGCCTCAACACCATTGTGCTTTGAAAGGTACATTGCTGCTTCTATTGTGATTCCCTGTGTAAGTACTCTAATTCCTGCCACTTACTGATATGGTGATACGCCCTGCGGGGACACTGTACAACAGCATCGTAAACACTGCTGGATTTGTTCACTTTTAACAAGGGTGATTTTTGATTTTTTTTTTTGGGGGAGGGGGGTGGACATGAGTCTCGTTTCCCCAACAGCTGTCTCCTAATTTTATGATTAGTCATGTAGATGCATTTGACAAGCCGCTGTCAACCGTCGATGTTGAGTGCACGAGGCCTGCGAGCAGCTCTATCTACGCGTCAGGTGGAGAATATGGGGGTCGTATTTGTCACGGCAGAATGGATGTGTAGAAGGAGGAGAAAAGCTATTACAGTAAAGCTTTTTTATACAGCTCCTGCCAACCCGTAGTCCAACACACTTATAATCACCCCGTATGATCTAGGAAATGTTAACACAGTATATATCACCGTGGCACTGGCAACCAACTCTGTCTCTTTGTCGTCGTCTATGTCTATAATATTTTGACTACTCTTGAAGTGCCTGATTTGACTCGCCAAGACACTCGAACAGCCTCAAAGAGTGGAGATGTGTCTCGCAAAAATAAGACAAACCAAACACTTCTCATGTTCGTTGCTTGTGATTGTTTGAAAGATATTCCTCTGTTTTTTCGACGAGGACCGCCCCGCTTTCTGCCCCAGCTTGGATTTCGCTGATTGAAAGCTTCTCGTTCAGTACTTCGTTTCACTCTTCCCTCCTTCCTTTTCAGTGTTCCAAACATTTTTGTCGTTGAACCCCACACGAACTAGTTTCACTTTCACAACCCTTGTGTCGCATCTGCTCCCTTTCAGCTTCCCTACTGCCTGAATAAAGAAAACACACTGAGGGTAAATGCACTTCCCGCTCTCCTTAAACAAAAAAGCATTTTAACTTATCAGTGGTGCGTTTGTTTTGGCAACGCTGAGGCAATTATGAACGCTGGAGCTCAGAACAATTGACGCAGACGTATCTGCTGGCGGGGTCATTATGTTGATTTAAACTTTCTCTATCGGTCATCTCCCCGGTGTCGTTACAGGGGCCCCCCCCTTTGTTTTCCTCTCATTAGGCCTCCACGTTTCCACTGCCTTGCCTTTCCGCCTGCGAGGGCAGCCAACACCTTGAATGTAAACACACACCGCTGAAAGCAAATGTCAGACACATTCACTAAATGGGGCAGATCCTAGTTCACATCCTGTGTATGCGAGGGAAGGAGTGGTTTCCAGATCTCTGATAACGTGGCTAATTGTATGAAGAGAGTTATGTGAGCTTCTAATTTCCTACTGTGGCCGGCAACACGGAGACGTGAGTATGAACATGAAGGTCTTTTAATAATTTATTGCTGTTTTCCCTATTTTTTTTTTGTCCACTGCATTTAAGTGCTACGCTCCACTCCTGCTCTGAAATAGATTTGTGTTACCATGTTTGTTGCTATGGAGAGCTCAGGCTGGTGTTGTATGGCAGTGCGAGGCCTCTCTCTCTCTCTCTCTCTCTCTCTCTCTCTCTTTCCCTCTGTGGTATTGAGTTTGTTCAAGGAATCGTGCAGAACAAGATTATCCTTAAGATTTGCGATTCCATTTCACACTCGCGTTTCACACATGCAACACACATATGTGCTTGACACACACACACACACACACACACACTGATATTACTAGTAGTGTTCAAATAGAGCTCCACTTGATATAGTTTACATCACACTCTCTCTCTCTCTCTCTCTCTCTCTCTCTCTCTCTCCCCTTGCGTTTCGTCTGAGCGAGTCTGCACAAGGAGAGGTGTATTGAATTACTTGCAGTCCAGTTAAATACAAAGAGTGTTGGGGGTTTCCTCGGCGGCCGGGAGCATCGCTGCTGCCTGCTACGCGGGGAGAGAGAGACGCAGCGTGGCAGATGTTTTCGCTCTGCCAGCAGTGAATGCAATTTGTAGCTTGACTGTTCGACCTCTTGCGATGTTTCCCTTTTCTAATGTGTGTAGTAACTCGCAATTTATTTATTTTTTGTTGCCCCGCCGCATGCCAAGTTCCTACCACAGCTCTTTGCTTAATAAATGACCCGAGTTCATTTATATGGTAATTCCTGTGCGATGCTAGCCAAGTGATGTCAGGCATATAATGTATCACAGCAATGCATATGCTTTATGGCTAATTAGGTTATTGATCTCAGGCTGTTCCCGCGTTTGGGCATTATGATAGGACAAAACAGTATGAGAGTATGAGTAATGCAGCTGGAAGCAGATATTCCTCATTCATTACGATGCTGGAAGTCGGGAAAAGCTTGATGGCGACGTGTGTGTGTGTGTGTGTATATCTTACCCCATATCTCCTAATATTGTTGTTGTTGTCTACTAATATTGCTGTTTCTAAATGTTTGTTAAAGGCTGTTTGGTAGGAGTGGAGCGCAGTAGCGGCAGTGAGAGATGTGTGATTTCATCGCAGTCTTCCCTCACACAATAGACTAACGCTTCGCTTGCAGCCTGCCCTTGAAAACGCGAGTTGGAAAGCTTCTCTCGCCATTGTGAATCTCCACACACACACACACACACACACACAAGTTCCTCTGAGTGTATGTGTGTGTGTTCAGCGATGTGTATATCTGCGGTGAGGTCTCGGCCCTGCACACGCGCTCTCTTTTGACACAGGGATCTTTCCCCGTTTCCCTGATCAGGTCCTTATTGGTTTAGTTCAGAGTTTGACTGCTGAAACAGAACCGCTTCATTTACAGCGCATGATACACAACCGTTACTCCGTAAAGCTCAATCACAGCCTCCTCTGGCCACAGACAAATACTCAGCGAAGAACAAAAAGCTGCAAAGAAGGAGTTTGCCTGTAGCTGTTTATGAAAAATGTGACTTGTATTTGTTACTTTTATTCACACAGAAAAAAAGAAACAGCCCAGTCTTGATGAAGTAGGGAGCGAGGCCTGCGTGTGTGTGTGTACTACATGTACATCCAACCCCGCTGCTACCACTGCAGTCAGACCTTCACAAATTGATACAGAACAGGAGTTGAGTGAAGCTGCTCCTCTTCAGCTTCGCCAGTTTCCCTTTTTTCCCTTGGTTACGTCAGTGATGGGTAATATAGCAACAGTGCGGGTGTCTTGGCGATGGTGGTCTGTTAAGGCTGAACGCACGCAGTGTAAGCTGCCTCCCTGCAATACTGAAAAAACACGTTAGGTAGTATTTTTTTCTTGATATTGAGTATGTGTGTATATCTGCGTGTGCATGCATGTGTGTGTTTTTGAGCGTGAACATTTGTATGTTTGTGTGAGAGAGAGAGAGAGAATGAGTGGGAGGATGGGTTTAGTATATCATTATGGTCTTGATGCCACAGTCTTGCCTGAAGGTGCTGAAGGTCAAGTTAACTCTATTGGACCACCCTGTTGTTCAGAAACCCTCCGCTGTGTGAATACCAACGGTGCTGCGTTCTCCTCCTGGTTTCCCGGTTGAGTCACAGCATCTGGCCTCCATGCTTCCTGATGCATCCATAGTCATTTGTTTACAAAGAGGGTGAATGTATGTGTCAGTGGGCGCGTGTGTGTGTGTGTGTGTGTGTGTGTGTGTGTTTCCAATACGACTGGTCCGTGGATATCAGCATCGGGTTGACAGGCAGTTCGATATGTTGCTTTTTATCTTTTTTGATATGCTTTTATATTTGATTTCATTCATGCAGCTCCCCCACTGAGGGTTCACATGACACTACCGATGCTGAAATGAGGGAACAGAGCGCCTCTTTCACTCCCTCACTCCCTCCGTCTCTCCGTCTCTCTCTATTTCTATCGTACTCCTTTTCGCTGTGCTTGTGTGCCTATGTTGCTGACGGTAGTGCGTGCGTGCACGTGGATCTGTGTGCATGTGTAACCAAAGCCTGTGGTTTGCGTTAGTGGTTTCTATGGTGTTTGCTTCTCTCTCTCTCTCTCTCTCTCTCTGTGTGTTGTAGTTCCTACACAGCTGCTCCAGCCTCCATTATAGGCATCCCTCCAATTGTTAACCCCTTAATGGACTCGCGGTCGACGCAGTACCCCTTTTGTCACTGCCATTTTCTTTTTAACCTTTTCATGAACAAAGCTGCCTCCTTCCCCTTCTCCGTCTCTTTCCTCGAGAGTCCATTTTCTATCATTCCGCTCCGCTCCCCAGCCACCTCTTTTCTCTGTCAGTCCGCGAAAAAAAGCCCTTTTAAATAGAATCAATTTACACTAAAGGGCCCAGGGGGCATTAAAAAAACTGCAGCACTTAATTTCATAACCAAAAAAAATCATGGAGGCAAACTGTAGCTTGAGGCTGTTAGCACAATTCCCAGAACTTTTATCATGTGAGATATAATAGACTAGTGGGAAAGACAGCTACTCTATGGAGGACAGCACTTGACTGTAGTGCAGTGCAAAATAGCGGGGTCTGGTTATGGTTCACTGATCTCGCAACCTAAAAACAAGATTGCGTGCTGCAGTAAAGTACAGTAAGTGTGTGTGTGTGTGTGTGTGTGTGTTACCTTATGTCTAGAGCCATTGTACGTGTCCGTGGGTGAGGGCTTGTGGGTGAATACCAATGTGCTGCTGTTCCAACTGCCTCCTGTTTCATTTACCAGTGAAAAGGGGGTTAGGAGCCAGATAAGGATATTCAATTAGTTTGAGTCTATCGACGGCCGCTGCACCAGTCAGAGCATGCAAGAGGTGGGTGACATATGGTAAGGGTTCTCCGTTAGAGTGGAAAAGCAATGGAACCTGATATCTTCTCATTTCATCTTGTCTGTCTTTCAATAATTTTCCCACTGGAATGTCGAACATATACTATCTGCTCCTGTGGATATGGCTTCTTTTCTCTCTCTTTTTTTCAGAGGAAAGGTTTCAACTTATTTTATTCTCAGGAACAGCAAAGAAGGCAGATAGCTCCAATATGGGGAATGAGACCAGACCACTTTTCAGATTAAACAGAGTTTAATTTCACCCTTGGATATTTGTACGCTGTTACGTCTCGTCACTCTGGGATGTCCAATGCATTCCAGGAGTTATTTTGCGATGAGGTGTTGTAATTTACCTGATTATCGTCACTTTCCCATAAACTGCCTCCTCTACCTGCATTCAGTTAGTGATTTCCTCAGTTTCCCAGAATGCCTTTCGATAGAGAATGGGCGTACTGGATACTGGATATTGGATATTCTGTGGATATTGGATCTTAGTTCTTCCGGCTTCAATAACCTGAAGAAAACAAGTAAAGGCACATTAATGAATATATATATATATATATATATATCACTGGAAGAGGACGTTGTGAAGAGCAATTCATAACCACTTGTTTCAATATTTGAAAACATATTTTTCCTGTGCGACCTCCCATTCACATCAGAAGAAAATACAATCTCAAATATGGAAACCAGTTGTTGCTCACTGTTCTTCCTTTTCCCTGTATGACTGTTGAACGTCGGTTAAAAATGGTGAGTCTAGATAGAAGCCCTTGCTCACTTAAACCTGACGTTTACCCCTCCACCCCCCACCCCCCATTGAACTCCATTGCAGCTGCGCTGGAAAGTTATCCATGGTAATAAAAAAGAAATGCATCACCAAACAAGAAAGCGGACCCAGGAATGCGAGGTGTTTTTATACAGCGTTTTAGGGTGGATTTTTATGGGTGTTTATTCTCCACTGAAAAAGTGCAAACAACTGCTAGAAAAGCCTATTTGTGTAATTCATTGGTTTTTGAAATTGATATATTTTCTATAAGACATTGGTGAGGATTCACATGACCCTAAAATGAGAGTTACACCGATTCCCCATCATTCCCCATCACTCACTCTCCCTGTCCTCTAGCTTCTCCTGTTGGCTTGTGTCCTCCTCCTATCATAAATCTAAAGCAGGACATAGCCAGGCAGCTCTCCAGTCAATCTTTACTGAGTTTGTTGCGCTATTGATCTGTCCTATACTATAGGTTGTCCTGGCCTCTCTCTCTCTCTCCGCTATTGATGTTTTTGCCTCGGGGAAAGAAAGAAACTGCCTCAGCCTGAATTTACTGAGGACTAGTTTTAAAATGACTTACAATCCCCTCACAATGAAAATAGAAGTAGGCGGGGGGGGGGGCATTTATACATTGATATTGTTGTTGGATTTCACAAGAGTGAGTGCAGTGTCGTAAGAGGTAAGGATTGTGTGATTGTGGTAGAGGTTATAGGGCACTTAAGGGTGATAATCTCTGTGAAGGATATATGGTCACACTGGCCCTGCTGGGATGTCAAATAGCCACCGGGGGAACAGTCACCTAATGAAGATGGTTTAGTCTTGTGGGTCCAGTATATAGTGTATATGTGCATGTATGTGTGTGTGTGTGTGTGTGTGTGTGTGTGTGTGTGTACCAATGTCCCTGTATACATGCATTATTGCTTGTGTTCAAGCATGTGTATACTGTGTGCCTAATGTACGTCTCTGTGTGGGAACGGGTGCATGCACCGGGTCCGCCACTTCATGTCGGGGTTATCAGCGCGATCTGGCATCAATCAAGCAATCAAGCATAATTGGAGTCTATGGAGGGAAATGGGGCAATACTGTTGATTAGCTAAAATAAAGTGGAAACGCTTTAGAAAAGCTGATTAGTGCAACACTGAAATGCTCCTTCACTCCCATTTTCCATGTGCAGTGTCAAACCTCGAGGAGTAAGTTAGTGGTGGCATTCACATAAATTGTACACAGCATGTCAGAATTTGGGATCAAAGGAGATGATAGCAGTGCCCAACCGGTCGGCCAGAGCTGCGTATTGTTGTCAAAGGTTATATCTCAGGTGCTAGCTCACACACCACCAGTCTGATTTGGCTAAACTTGGAAGGCGGATGCATCTTCACACTGCACTGATTGGCCTAATGGGGCAATATGATTAAAGGTCACAATTTTTAACTCAAACGTGACATCTCAGACACCACCGGTCAGATTTTTTTACAAAACTGGGGGAGATGATGCATTTTGGCATTGTGTTTTGGAGATTTAAACACTGATTGGCCTGATGGGGTCGCTATAATTAAAGGTCAAAGCCAGAACTGCTACAGCACCAGTCCAGTTTTGATGATAGATGGAGGGATGATGCACCTTGTTACTGATTGGCCCAAGGGGTGTCTGCATCATTCGTAGAGGATGACATCTTTGATTGTTTCGATTTTAGGAGGTTATTGGAAATTTGTTCGCAATGTTAGTGCAAGTCAACAGGACTGAAAAACAGTACGGTGAAGCGGTTGTGAAGCAGTTAGGAAATGGCCTGCATGTGCTTTTTGAGTAATATTCAGTTCTGCACACTTTCACTAATAAATGTTTACAAATTCTACCTCCAGTTTCTTGAAAAACAAAACAATGGAAATAAACGGAATCACAGCTGATGACAAATCAGATTCAAAGATGAACTATGAAGTTGGTTTTGCTGTACGGGTCCATATGTGTGAGTAGCGGGGGGGGGGGGGGGTCGAGGGGTCGAGGGGTCGACCTGGTCCACACTGGTCCAATTTATTTCAGAGCACATCAACAACTTGAGAATTCAATTTGTTAATGGTTTCACCGAGAATAGTCCTTCCTGTATGGCCCCAATCTACAAATCAAGTTTTAACAACCCCCTCCTTTAATTTGCTGGGTATCGAAGTAGAATATGTTCCTAATGAGGCGGTGGTGTCCCGCAGGGAAAGGAACCCCCCCATCAGCTCTAACCCCAATCTCCCCAGGACCTAGTTTTCAACACACACACACACACACACACACACACACAGAGCCACATATTCAGACATTCACGCGGACTTGCACACACACATTGTAACCTTGTTGGAGCCTATTTATAATAGCATTGTGTCTCTGTTGAACACCTTTATTAGCCCTAACAATGATACATTCCCACAGGCAAATACCTGTCTCCCTTTCTCCATGGAGGTTTTGTCTTGTTTTTGGCATAATTCATTTTTCTTTAATCTCTAAGAGGAGACGGAGAGAGAGAGAGAGAGAGTGTGACAGAGAGAGAGAGAGAGAGAGAGAGAATGAGAGGATGAGGGAGGTTGGACGATTTTTGCTAGAGGCCAATAATTGCCTCTGTTATCAAACTGCCATTGTTTCTAACTACGGGTTTAGTGGCGAGCAAAGCGCTCAGACAGTGATTTTAACACGGAATTAAATCTGACATGTTTTCCTTTGATACTTGATACTTGATGTGCATGGTAGCCGTTGCACGTAGCCACAACCCTGCATCTATCATGCATTATTGATCTGTTTTGAAGGGAGATGTTTTTAAAAGCCCCTTGAGCTTTTTAATCTCATATGCCACATATTAGTAAAAATTATCTTCTTTCTGTTTTTCTTTCGTCATTGTATTTTAGTGCTGTGTATTTGTAATCACTGTGCAAATAAAGAACTAATTATGACCACAGGAGTTTCCACATGATTTGGAGTGAAAGAGAAAGTAATATCTAAAATACCCCAATATTGAATTCAACAGTAAAAAAATATCTCTTTTTTTCTCCCTGCTGTGTGTTCATATTAATGGCCTTTACTTTAAATTTGGTCGTAGCCTCAATAAAGATTTTAACATCTCGGCAGATACTCTAGCAGTGAAATTGATCTTACAGTTTATTGTGTGTAGTAGGTTATTGTTGGCTTTTATTCTCTTATTATATGAACTGAGCTGGCGTGGTGCATTGGACCTCTCCCCCAGGCTTTCCCCTACGAGGCCATTGTAGAGGTCTGACGCAACTAACCATCCCTATTAAACTAGGGCTTATCAAATTGGAGCCTCCTATCACAAATGTTTCATGCAGTTATGCCCACAAGACCTGTCGGTAAATTCAGAGTCACCGGCTCCATACCAGCTCTTGGTCTTCTCTCTTGGTATAGTACTACATACAGTCTCTACGATAGTGTAGTTACATCACTTCTATGATAACGCTAGGTTTCCAGAATACACATATGACTGTATTTGGTCATTTAAGTAATTTGGTACTGTATCTAGAATTGGTGTATCTCAAAGTCATCTCATTGATTTTTGTTGATTGTTTTATCCAAAAATATGACCAACCAGTCACGGGCAGACTTCGCTCCGCCCCGAGACAGAGTATAGATTGTGGTGCGCTTGGTCGTTTACTTTTAAACATACTCCTCTAATGTTATTGCCCGGACCCAAACTGCTCCTCACACAAAGCGGTTGTTCACTTCACTGCACCTCAAGCAGTCGTCCACACAGTTAACTTGAAATCAGTGTGAGAATATTTTGTGAAAACTTTGTGCATTTCCTGTCTGTCTTGCTGAAACAATTACAATGGCTGCAGTTATTCAAAGGAGAAGCATTCGTACTTACCTCGGAAAAAATAACCCAAAATGAACACCAAATGAAATACATGACGGTAAGACTTATAGTTATTCTTCACACTGACAGGATTCATATTGTAAACTAGCAAATCAAAGGATGACGTTGATAAAGATGACAGAAAGATATTAATATATAGTCTGAATGAAGATATCTTCTCCTGCTGTCCTGGAATGCAGCATCCACAAGGTCCAAAATAAACCCAATAGTATTATTGCATTACTCTTGAGAGTTTTGTTCATCATAATGTGTGTATTGTGTAAATTAATTTGAATGCTATGAGGATGAAAAAGAAGGTTGTACCACCACAACCCAAAGAACTGTGAGGGAGAGTTTTGTTAACTGAAGGCCCGGGCCACAGGAACTGGGTCTGCTGCGTCTTTATCAGCACTAAGTAATGATCCACATGCTGGCCGGCGTCGGGCGGAGAAGCCCTGATGCCTGCTGGCCTGTCAGAGAAATGTGACAGCGCCGTGTGTGCAGGGACAAACCGGAGGCTGTAGCCTACAGCTCTCAATCACTACAGGGGCTGGCACAGACACCCACAGGGGGCTGTCTTCCCTCTCTTTTATCTCTCTCTCTCTCTCTCTCTGTGTCATCCCAATCTCTCGTGTTCCCTCAATTCCTAGACCTCTACCTTGTTTCTCTCCCCCCCTTCTGTTTTGTGATCCTCCATTCGCTTCAGTCTCTGTGAGCTGTTCACAGATTGTATATAGACATACACACACACACACACACACACACACACACACACACACAACACACGACACACACACACATCTCCCCCTTCCTTGTGCCTCTTCGGTAGCTGCAAACTGTCTGCGTCAATATCAGACCTAATCCAATGCTTGGCTGAGGCACAGCTTGTTCAACTAACACACACACACGCGCACACACCCACCCACTGACACACACACACACACACACACACAATTAGACAGACAGGCACCCACATACTCTCTCTCACACACACACACACACACACACACACGCACATATACAAACTTACGCACACTTGATTGTACAATGCCCAGTTCCATTTTTAGGATACGTATACCTTCAAACCTGCAGTGCAGTAGCTCCATACAATACTTAAGAAGGAGGATTTTCTATTAGATTTGAGCTGCTTGGAAAGAGAGAGAGGGAGAGAGACAGAGAGAGAGGGAGAGAGACAGAGAGAGAGAGAGAGAGACAGAGAGAGAGAGAGAGAGAGAGAGAGGAGATAGGCAGAGAGTTGCAGTGCTTCATTTAAACTGTTCTGCACTGAGGCTTTTCAATTTGATTATGAGGCTCCATTTCATAGGGCCTGGATGCTGCGTGCCATTCAGAATGAAATTGAGGCGTCGGTTGGTTGGCGGGACAGGCAGCCTCCCCGCATCTCCTCTGGGGGGCATCAGTGGACGACGAGGGCATCACGGTGCCCTTCCTCTGCACTCTGTAGTCGGGGGTGTTGGCCTTGTGTCGCCGGCCAAGTAGGAGAGCGTGTGGAGTCGACTGAGCGCTTTGAGGGTTTGGAATCGGATCTGAGGACTTTTGTTGTGAAGTCTGTGAAGAATTCCTTAGTTTTAAAGAGAAACTCCTTCCCCTATCCACAGAGTTGTGTCTTATCTCTCCCTCCTCAATATGCAAGCACAGACACTCTCTCTCTCTCTCTCTCTCTCTCTCTCTCTCTCTCTCACACACACACACACACAAACAATGAGCCAAGTATATTTTCCACCCGCACGAAAGCTTTCCCCGATGTACAGAAACATTGAAACATCTGTGCCACCAGACACACAGTCAGTATTCATACTAACTGACCCCGTCCTCAGATGGGTCACTGAAGAATGATTACCAGAAGCAGGTAACTAAAGCCAAGGATGTAACAGGATGTAACAGCAGCACTCCTCCCTCGGTGTGCATCATCAATCCTGTTCATTTACATTATTGGAACAAGCTGTCAGGGGACATTCTCCATTTACCTTTCAGGGTCTCATGACAGTCACATCACGGCAAGGTTACTTTCTACTTTAATCATGGAACTACTCATAGGAAAGTACTGGCGCAACATTTTGCATCTTGATTTTCAGTGTTTCTGTTAAAGCTTTAGGGAGAATTAAAGAGAAATGATGAAAAATAGCTGTTTTGTAGAATTGACTGTTACAGCCCCTGCGATGAGGGGGCGAAACAAGATGGTTTGCAGCACCAGAAATTTCAGCTGGTGGTTTGTTGCAGCATAAGGCTGCATCATATACACAGACAAAATTTAGCACATGAAGGAAGTACTATTTTCAATCCAGTTGCTTCATAAGGTAGTTCTAGCCATGCTGGCAATTGCCATAAAGCATGACTAGGCATGTTTGACAAAAAATGGAATTGGTTTCTATGATAACTAGTGTGGTAACGAGGGAGCTAGTTAGCTAGCTCTCTTGCTTCCTCCAGGTCTTTTTTTATCCTCGTGTAAAGAACACCGTCTTGACTATTATTGCCATATCAGCATCTATTTCTATTTCCTGTCATTCAAACCTAAAGTTCACTACACAGTCTTCAGAATTGCGGAGGGGTCCTAATGGCAGCGATTAAAAAGCTATTTAATACAGTAAAGGGGATTAGAAACACTATGGGCTGCACTAATCCTTAACCTTTAGTCCTGTTCTCATGGAGCCACAATATGCACAAGGCGATAGCATCACAGGACCGGACTTAGTAAATTTCCATTAGGGCCGTCCTTCTTTATTCCCACCAGCACATTTAAAGGCATTAGGCATGCTTTGTCAAGCCTAATAAAAGGGCCAGCAGTGCTATCACACACCCCCGACTTGTTTCAGAAAAAGCACTGTTCCATGTGAAGTTTTCATAACCCATTATGATAATCTGCCTGAGTCTCTGAAGGGCAGAGGATGGACAGGCAGATAGATGCTTCTGGGATGACTCTTCTCCTGCCTTTGCAAGGATTGTACATTTTCTTTCTGCATAACCGAGGAAGGAATCCACTGCTGATACTCTGCTAATAAGGGCACAAACCGTTACTAAAAACAATGCGCACATAGCGGTCTCCAATTTTGCACCGTTTTACCGTTTCACCTGCCATGCATGCACAGAAGCGCTAGCTGGGGTTTGGATCATGTTTAAAACATGGCATCAGGATGACGAGGGGAAAAAAGGAACAATATTTTCTCCAGATGAATCAACAGTCGACATGTTTAATAGCCCGCCTAATGTGACAATGCACCAAAAGCTTCCCCCCGTCTCCCCGTTCCCGCATGTGATGATTTATCTATTATTACTATGTTGTCAGATATGGCTACTTTATCTCTTTAGTAGATCCAAACCGCAAAAAAAAGCCTAAGTGCTCAGCCAAACATTTCATTGAATTGGGTTTCGTTGTCTCAGTACTTGTACTCTGTGCAACGACAGTAAAGTTGAATCTAATCTAATCTAATCTAAAACATTGCCTTGAAACGATGGAACTTCCATTATTCGCTTTCCTGAGTCACGTTTTTTTCTCGAGGCCGAATCAATTAAGAAATGACATCCTTGAATATAGTCATATATTGAATATATCCCTGTGTCAACAAACCAGGGAGGATCTCCCCACAGTGGGTTGTCTGGAGATGTTTTCGCAGATAGTAACATACATAATATTTACATTTTGAGTTAATAACCAATGATCATACGATAGGAGGAGGAGGACATTTTCAGAAAGGAAAATTTAAAAAAATGAGACCAAGTATTGAGGTATTTCACAACGAGAGGAAGACAGACGACAGAACAAAGAGGCCCCCGAGCTGAAGAAAATCAAAAAGACTTTGATACAGTCAGTGCCAAAAGGACTTTGTGCATTCAGCTAAAACACACACACTCCAAGCTGAAACTCAGACCTCAAGCTAAAAGTCAGCTGAAAGAGACCTGAAGCTGAAACGGACTTCCTGCTGTCACTCTACCTGAAGAGTCTGTCACCATTCAGCAGAGCAGCATCCTCCCAGTCCTCCCAACATGGGGGGTCATTCCGATGAGAGATAATCCCAGCAGGTTAGGATTGATAGGGAGTGTAGTACAGATTAGCTAGCTATATTATTCTCCCTTGTTGGATGTGGCGTGAGAAAGCCACGTTTTAAATTATGTGGAGTGATTCCTCTTTTGTAAGGGATTTATTTGTTATGGGCCCGCTTGCATGAATGTGTATAGGCATGAAGCTTCAAACTAAGACAGGAACTGGAAGCAGACAGGAGTCTCTCTTGTCAGATGAATCCTGAGGCTCCAGAGCTACAGACGTCTTAGGAGTGCTAGGTCCAGCAGCTGAGTGGCGTCTAGAGGGACGTCTCGGTAGAGGAGAGTGTCCAGTGGCCGGACCGCAGGGACAACACGGCCGTAAATCCAACAACGAAAGGAAGCAACTGGAGGATTTTCCTTTCGCTGGCGTCAACAGTTTCCAACCTGATCGATTCTAAGATCAGGAGCTGGATACGTGATCAATGTACTCAGTGCTTAGTATGGTCAACACTTTCAGAGCCTAAGAAAAGATTGCCCCGCTGTATATAAGAACTCCGTGTTACATGTTGACCTTTAATCTGGTGTAATATCACATAGATTCAAAGTTTATATGAGGGTAAATAAGGTAACCAGCATCATACTTCCAGCTATTACAAGTTAGGTTCCTTCAAATGCCAACACCCTCTAGGTGATTTTTGTATTTTATTTTTATTTCTGTTAATTTGGGGTATTTGCTTTAATTTGTATTTACTCCTGCTAATCTAGATGACTATTCAACTGGAATTAAAGTAACATTCTCCCTTTGCGTCACTCTCCTGTCTGGGATGTTGACTGTATCATTCAGTGGATTAGGAACCGTCTCCTGATGGGGTAGTGACACCGGGTTCTTCCAGGTTACTCCAGACCTCAAGGGTTCAAGGGTCAACCTCAGGGGTTAAAGTATGCTAGCCCTTTGAATATAGACCTAGCAGTTATACCAAGAGAAGAGCTGCTGTTAACTAAGGTGAATTTAGCAAGTACCCTGTGTACAAGTACCCTCAATACAATAATACAATAATAATACGCTCAATACAATTTTAAGATGTCCTTTGCCCTCACGTTTACCCTTTACCCCAACAGAGAGGAGGTGTACAGTATACAGTATACAGTCTTTTCTGAAAGGAAGGGTTGCCCTTGTCTTACCTCTTCAAGATGGGCAGAAACTCTCACATTTGGTCTCTCCGGCATGCCTGATTTCAGAAGGCCCGCTCTCTCTTCTCTTTTCTCATCACTTTTGGACGGCCCGCTGCTCGTCTCTGCAGGGAAGAGTGTTTCTCTGACAGGAAATAGGGTCATGCCGAGCATTAATCATTCATATCTAAATTTGTGCAGCGCAAAGATTCAATTTGCTGCACTTTTGTAGGGTCCACCATTGGTTATATGGTTTTATTTATACTTCGAGGCCCATTCATTATTTATATGTGTTTTGAGTCATCCAATCTTGATGCCACTTTCTTGAGGGGAAGCCGATACGCATGCAACGTACTGTATAATAAAGGAAGACCAGTTTTAGACTCTTTTAGCTCACCTCTTTTCTAAACACTTCTTTTCAACGCTCCTATTTGTCGGGCCATCACAGACCTAAGCCATATTAAATGAACAAATCACTTCCCTATCGCCAGCTCTCGCTATATGGTGCTCAGGGAAGAAGGCCTTGAGTACTCTGGCCTTTCAAACCAGAGCAACAGAAAATAACACGACGATCGGGCACAGATATTTCCTGCTCCAATGTTTGGACACAGGTCCTGGTGAGCACTAAATCTGTCTGCTTTTATAACCGAATTTGTTTTGTAAGATCCCTCCCTCTCTTTCGCCTCTCAAGAGCCGCAGAGATATAACCTCCTACATCAATGCTCTATTTAAAGTCTATACCTGTGTGTCTTTTCAACATACTGTTGCAGTAGTGTGTGATAGCATTGTGTTTCTCTCTCTCCCCTTCCTGTGGGCAGGCCACTACTGAGAAGAAGAAGCTGAGCCATGCTGGATCCAAGCCCTCCCTCTCCGAGAGCAGCGGCCGACTCCCTCAGATAGCCATGAACACCTGCAAGTACAATGGCGGCGTGGTGAGACCACTAGTGGGCAGTCTGGCATCTTCGTCGCGCCGCAACCTCGCGGAGCTCGACTCAGAGACGCAGCCCTTACAGACGCTGCACAGCTCTGGCCTGGAGGTGGTGGTGTCCAAGGGCAACGGCGGTGAGGACCCCAGCAAGGCGTCCAACGAGAGCTTGGTCAGGGAGGGCGGGGTGGGTACTGGTGGCATCTCAGCTTCACATAGGAAGAACAAGGACATTGGCTACAGGCTCGGCCACCGGAGGGCGCTGTTTGAGAAGCGGAAGAGGCTCAGTGACTACGCACTCATCTTTGGGATGTTTGGGATTGTTGTCATGGTGACGGAGACAGAACTGTCATGGGGGGTTTATACTAAGGTGGGTTGTGCATGTGTGTGTGTGGGGTTGTGTGGCTGTTGCTGTCATTTGGAGAGAGATTGTTCTACAGACATTGACAGCAATTATTTGTTTTGAATGTTTTGTGTTTATTCTTTTTGTGAGATCTGTACTATGACAAATAGTCTGTTTGTTGTTGTTACTAGTTGGATTTTTCCTCTGCTTGTTCATTATGAGCCTCAGGTTGGACTTCAGCCAGAGAGCTTGTACCACTATTGGTGCCATTCTGGTTCTCTGTCATTCCCTTTGAAGCCACTAAAGCAACTAAAATCACTACGGCACAGCAGGAGGGAGTGATGGAGAGAGGGATCGGGGGAAAAGGAGATGAAGAGAGAGAGAGAGAGAGGCAGAGAGAGGGATTTGGAGGGAGAGAGAGAGAGAGAAAAAGAGACAAGTCGAGATGAAGAGAAAGGTCAATAGAAATAAAAGATGTGAAAGAGGAGTCAGATGCTTCAAACTGTCTGGCAGTGTTTTACCGCTGATCTGAGTCGAGACAACCCAACAAGCTAGGAACAACGGGAGCCAGGGAGCAAGGACATCAGCTGGGTAGTTTGGTTTCAGGGACGTAGTGACCCGGTCACCACCCCCGTGACCTGTCATTGGCCTCCTGTGTCAGCCAATCAATTCTGTTATGTCAGGGTATTTTGAGGAGAATTTAATTCACTCACTGTCAGCGCACTCAGAGCGCTTTCTACTGCAGCATTTACTAGGCTGTTTACTTCACAGCTGACATTGCAGTGCACAGAAGTCACTCCTACAGTATGTAATAGGTCAGAAGTGTTTCATCTCTAGAAAGCAGAACATACAGTCTTCTTAACTCTACAGTCTGTATGTGAGTACAGATTCAGCAATACTCAACAATCGTGAGGGCGAGATGTTTTTTTTTCCAGGGTTTCTTCTTCTCTTTTCTATTTTTGTATGTATTTTTACTACATATAAGTGTGCATGTGTGTCTGTAAGAAGTGGTTAATTGGCGATGTGAGCTAATCTATAGGATGATTTATAGGGTTTAAGAAAGCCGATAGGTTTGTCTATAAAGGACTGCTTCTAAATGGGTTTCAGTCCATTCATCAAGCTGACCTCAGTTGAAATAGAAATGACCTCCCACCCCTGAGTGCCCCCCCCGCCCCTCCCTCCCTCCCCCCACATTAACCAGGCGTCTGCGCATCTGGTCCATTTTCAATCTCACATGTCTCACATGGCACGCCAGATAAGCGCGTCTCAGCCGAGGCTCTCTGAGCCCTGAAGGAGGGGAAACACGTTAGCAGGTAGTGAGCACTGGGACTGAAAACACCTTGAACCTCCACCCTGGCAGGTGGATTAATTGATTTACTCAATGTTATTTCACCGGGGACTTCTCAAAACAATTTCAGACATTAGAGTGTCTCGAGAACATGTCACAGACCTGAGGGCCAAAGCAATCTAGTTGATAGCTAAAAATACATTCTCTAATATGGACCACCAAAGGACAGAGTAGTATTGGGCAGCTCTCACTGTCACCGCCGTGACGATTATGAGCGATGTTTCCACTCGTTGTTTTTGTCATTTGTTGTCGGGTGTCGTGATTATCATAACAACCCTCCAATCATTAGCCTACTGCAGAGCGGCATTTTTACACCACGGCTGTTAAACTGATTTATCAAATGGCATTTTACCAACAGAGAGGGGGGACTCGAGTAGTACAGGTTCTCATTTCCAAGATCTATGGCCCCTATACACACACACACACACACACACACACACACTCACCGCTGCAGCGCCAACATCCGGTTGGCCTATTTATCACCAGCCCCTCTCACTGTGGTGGCCTCCTGCTAATGCTACCCTTGGCTTTTCTGCACCTACCATTAAAGGGAAAGTCCCCGTTAGTGCTGGAGGTTGATTAATTGGTAGTTTAGATGGTGGGGAACAGCTTAGATAATAACTTAGATAATCTTAGGTTGCACCTACACCTGCAGCCATATTGTTTAGCAACAGCATCCTGACTGTGTTTGTGTGTGTGTGTGTAAAAAAAACCATTATCTTGTCTCCGTTAGAGCTTTAAGCTAATAGTAAGTGGTGTGTGTATGTGCATGTTTGTGTACTCGTGTGCTTGCATGTGGTTGTGTGTGGACAACCTCAACCTCACATGACTACTGCAGTCACTCCCAACAGGACGCTTTTCAAATCAGTACAATTATTGAGTTTCAGAAAGATTTTTTTTTCAGTCTTATTCCATCTAGACGGTGTTACATGTTGAGTTCAAGGCAGCTGCTCAGCTGCAGTGTGAATCTCTTTTCTTTTTTTTTCCACAGCTACTTCATTTCACCTTGGTGCTTAGCTGCAGAGTATAATTCAGAAATCTCTCTTCAAATAGTGATGGTGTAACTGCATTGTGTTGCCCTCTATTGAGGTTGAATGCAGACATTGCAAATATGGTACAATATTTAATAAAGTACACATTCTCTATTATAGCAAAGGATCAGATTATGTCTACAATGCTTTTCTATACCTATATATGAGATTAGGTGGTGTATTGTCATCATGAAATGTGTTGTTAATTCAATGTGACTATTTCTAATCATTTCTTTCCATGTCTTTGTCTCTCACCATAGGAATCTTCGTACTCATTTGCACTGAAATGCCTTATCAGCCTTTCCACTGTTATATTGCTTGGTCTTATAATAATGTACCATGCCCGGGAAATCCAGGTGAGTCTGTTGCAGGAAAAAAACAACACATTTTCATAATACCGTCATTTTTGGACTCAGTGTGGTGATGATGATGATGAGGAGGAGGATATTCTCATTAGGGGGAATAGGATGTTTCCTGGGCCGCTGTAAAGCATGCAGTGTAATGGAGTTTGATTATCCTGTTGCATTAGATTAAATGATGCCTATTATCAACACATTTGGATGTTTCTGTCTCTAGAGGTATTCCTGTATACCTACAACTAATCAATATGTCAAGTAAAAACAATTCATTATCAATTAGTTTTTTCCCGGTAATGTATTAATGATGATTGCAAGACTAAACTGATTTCCTCTAGAAGTCTGCAACCTCTACACGCCACCAGTTTCTTGATATCATATTGTTTTCTTTCCATCTCAGTGTATTTATATGATTTTGCTGTGACTATGCTCAGTTTAAAATGACTCTGAGTCCACGGCACATGGTTGGCTAAATGACAATATGTAATTATGGGTCTGAGTCATCAAGTGTTAAATCATGTGCTCCTGTTACAGAGCTTAAAGACAGGCATGACTAACTTTAATGGTTTATGGAGGGAAATTAGCAGGAAAACAGCCAAAATATCAAACATCAAACTAAAGAAAGTGAATTATAGTCTAAAAGAAAACCTTTCAACGCTTCTGTTTTCCTTCAGCTGTTCATGGTCGACAATGGTGCGGATGACTGGAGGATAGCCATGACGTACGAGCGGATCTTCTTCATCGTGCTGGAGCTGCTGGTGTGTGCCATCCATCCCATCCCGGGCCAGTACGTCTTCACCTGGACAGCGCGGCTGGCCTTCACCTACACGCCGTCGGTGGCGAATGCCGACGTGGACATCATCCTCTCCATCCCCATGTTCCTGAGGCTCTACCTGATCGGCAGGGTCATGCTACTCCACAGCAAGCTGTTCACGGACGCTTCGTCCCGCAGCATCGGCGCCCTCAACAAGATCAACTTCAACACGCGCTTTGTCATGAAGACCCTCATGACCATCTGTCCAGGGACTGTTCTGCTGGTGTTCAGTATATCCTCCTGGATCATTGCTGCATGGACGGTGCGCGTCTGTGAGAGGTAAATAGAGGGGGTAAAACACACTGAAAAAAAAAATGGCTGATGCACAATTGTGGAATACTAGACACCTTGGTTCCTTCACTCTGTCCTCTCTATTTGTCCCACGCTTCTCAGTGTTACCTTGTTTTCCGTCGCTCATCCTCAGCGGCCCACAGCAATGTGTGGAATTGACAGCTTACGTCACAGTCAAACATACAAAGGCATATATACACACGCACGCACACACACACACACACCCACTCCACTGCCTGAGTGTTCAAAAAAAACAAAACAGACTTGCGTTTCATTAGCTCAGCAATCACTCCACGACTCCCTACTCCTTGTTTTTATTGCTATTTTAGATGGCTTGTCCATAATTCATGAGTGTCTAATTGTTTGTTTGCTGAATGGTTTGTTTTGGTAATGCAGAGCAGCCCCCAGGATCCCCTAACCCGTTTCCTCCCCAAAACTGTGCATCAGGCTCCATCTCAAGGGGGCAGCAGGGATTCTCACTGAAAATGAAAGAGGCAGGGAAAAAAAAAATGAAAAGCTTTTTTTTTTTTTTTCCCTCGTTATGCATTTGCATAGGGAAATGGAAGTTAATGCCAGCTTTGATGTTTTAAAGACATCTTGTTTAGTTGGAGTGGAAGGGGGGACTTGAGTAGGGTGGGTGGAGAGTGGATGATCCAACAGACCCACGGTGATACTGTGTATGTGCTGCACTGTAAAAGCTACGTGTCAGTTCACAGGAAGTTTCAGTCTGTCAATCTCACCTGCCAGCCAGTCAACCAGTCACTACTGCTGTGTGATTGTTCTCCTACAGTTCACCTTGCCTGCTTTCACTGAGTCCCCCCCCCCTCACCCTACTCCTGTCCTTATCTACCTCCCTCTGTTAACACCTCTCACTAACCACTTCCCCTCGCACTCCCCAAACCTGGACCCTCTCGGACCCTCGGCACCCCCAACTCTTGGCTCTTGGGTTTGACCCGCACAGGGAAAGCTGACCTTTGACACCAGCTCTACTGGAACAGAGAGGCAGGACAGTGAGGTGTAACTGGCACCCCACTTTACCAACGTTCACACGCTCTGTCTCTGTGTAATCCAGCTGAGAGAGCTGTTATATTTCAGATTTGGGGGGGATTTTATTGCTTATTCTCTCTCTGTCTCTCTTGCTCTCAGGTAGATCTAATGGATTGGCTAACTATCTTAAAGAGGCAGTATCGTAGAGCTCTGCTAGAATGTGTGATCGCCTGTTCATCTCGTGATCCAATACGATGGATCACACTAAAACAACAGTGTTTACTTGACATCACACATTCCTGACTGTATGCTAGGCTCGACTGGGGGATAGAAGACCTGGCTAGATCATTAGATGAGAAACCCAGACTGTCCAATAGGGTCGAGGTAGATCGGTTTGTGGTTTGCTCACCAAACAAACACACACACGCCAACACACTCTGTGCCAAACACTGTCCATTAGCAGTGCATGCCATTAGTCGTTTTGTTTCAGGTCCAAAATAATGTGTATGTGTGTGTGCAGGTGAGTGGCTTTGTGTATGTGTGTGTGTGTGTCTGTTTACTATGAGTGTGTGCAAGCGTGTGCGTGTGCGTGTGTGTGTGTGTTTGTATAATGTTCTGTTGTACTTTCTATTTCCCCGCTACGCTGCTCCATAGGGATACCATGTGAGTCCTCGTTCTCTAGCCGTGGAAAAACCAACCTATCATTTTGCACCGAGCTGGCGCCACTGCTGCCCTGAGTGGGGTTGGGGAGGGGGCGGGGTGGTAGTGGGAGAAGGGGCAGCCCCCCCCCCCCCCCTAAAACAATTAACCTATGATCCTTTCCAAAACTCAGTATGGCAAAGGAGGATTAGGTAGGCCCTTTAGTTGGCATGAATGTGGCACCATCCTGCTGAGAAGATTTCGTCACGATCCTTCCAGGCTTTTAGCGGCTAGGAGCAATAGCAGAGCCCTATGGGTTGAGCAGCACTTTGAAGCAAGCGTCTCTTTGCTAACTGTTTTGTGATACGTCGGTAAGGGGTGGAGGAGGAGGAAATAAGGTGGAGGAGGAGGAACTGGAGGAGGAGGAGGGAATTTGTGCTAAAATGGAGCAGCTCCTTCAAGTCACCTTCACGAGCGTGCCAGAGGGCAATTTGTCGTTTTTTTTTTTACTCCCTTTCCTTATGCAATTTGTTATAGATCCATATTGTACCGAGTCCTTTTTAGCAGCTACGCCAAAGATTTGTCGAGGAGCAAAAGCTTCTTAGTTCCTTGTGTTCATACACATTATCATCCCATTATGTGTCTCCCTTCACGAATTTAATTGAACAACGTTGTAATGGTCTTCCACAGACTTTTGTTGCCTCAACCCCCTAGACGAATCATTTTGCTCCAGAAACGAAGACAGTATCTCTCCGGCAATACGTAGTCATACTGATAAAAACTGTGTCTGAGGTATGCAAGCAGAGGAGAAATGTCAAGTCATTTTGTGCAGTACACAATTGTTAATGTCAGATTTGATCTTGATGTGGGATGTGTTTTGCTATGCAGCACAGCATGATTTGTATTGCCAACTATATATAATCAGCGCTACACATTCCTATGCTAGGGAGGTGAGTGAGGATGTTGCTTTCCATTCTTGCACAGTTTCTAAAATGGAGACACTCTCGGAGGAGGAGTCTTTTTTGCGGCGAATGCAGTGTCTCCGGTTGTAGTTTACATCCATGGATTGAATGTTCTCATCCCCCTCGTCCCCCTCCGCTGGTAAACATCGAAACAGCATGGAGAGTTTTCATGTTTACTTCTCAATCCCATCACGCCAAGGAAAACGAAGAGGGAAAAAAAAAAAAGAGGCGCTTGTTTCCCAAAGTGCTGTGTGTGAGTTTTGTAAGTGTACCTGTTATATATATATGCGATGTTACACTGTCACATTGACCACACGCTCCTGAGCCAATCAGGGGGCAGTACGGTGTGAGATTGGACGAGCACGGAGTCTATCTGGAAAATGCCTAGATGGGGGGAATGAAAGATACACAACCAGGGAGACAGAGAGGGATGGAGGGGTGGAGTTGGTATCAACACTGGTCACTGTCCCCCTTTTCCTCCTCTCTTGAAACAGCCCATCTTCAGATCTAACCTACCTCATCTAAGCTCCTTAACTAAGCTCTTCTGGCTTCTCCCTCCCTCTCTCTCTTACTCCTGACTGATCCTTTGCAGATCTCCTACTACTGTACCCATCTAACGTGGCATGCTTTGCAGTTCTTCCTCATCTCTCCCCACTACTTATCCCCTGTCCCCTTATCCATAACAAGCAGGCCTCATCCAGCCAGAACTCAGTTACACACTTGCATGCACGCCTTGCCTGCCTCCCTGGTCCTCGCTCCTCTCTCTCTTTAACTGTTATCTAATTCTCTCTCTCTCTTACTCGATCTCTTGCTCTGAAACAAACACTCTTTTTCAAGGCGACGTGAGACTGCTGTTTCTCACCTCGTTCCTCCAGTGAGGACCTGTAGGCCACGTAACAGACAAGCTTTCGGAAAGTTTAGCAGACTTTCCCTCACTGCGGCACACGGGATTATCGGGCTTGAGTTACTAGTCGACTACACCTACTGCCGATGTCCGACATCCAGCGTGTGTCATTGCTTAGCCACCAGATACAAACAAAGCCGGCCAAGAGCATGCTGTTCGTATGCCGAATTCGAGATACGCACACCAGTGCAACTTGAACTTTCTCACACCAAAGATAAGTGTGTGGTTTACATGAAATATTCAGAGGATTTTACAACTTTGATGTTTCCAGGCACAGACAGTGAACTGGCTGTACAGTGTCTATGGGTGGAAACATTGAATTGTGCCATTACAAGACATTGAGAGAAGATGCTTAATCTGAAATGCCAATACGGCTACAAAATTATCTTTAAAGTTAAATTTACATGGATATATCTATATACTGACTGTGATTAAAACAACACTCTCAAGGAGCAGTGGATTGTCTGTGGTTTGATGACTTGATCTGACAACATCATGTGTTTTTAAACTACGTTTGCTCTCCATGCATAGTGATGATTGCAGTTTAATGGGCAAAAGTAGCACACGATGCCCACAGAGCATGTTTTGATAATAGGGGGAATGTATACCCAAGATATGATATGACATAAGCTGAACAAGTATTGCTCAGAAATGCACCTGACTCTTGCACCACATTCTGCTACTCAGTTTCAGCCATCATTTATTTTATTTTTTTGCCATTTTTTTGCCCATGGTAGAGTACACTGTTAAAAGAAAGCGTTCTGAAACCCAACAGTTGTGGCAACTTAAGGGCTACGAATTGAAGAGAATCATAACTTCTATATAGCTTGTGTTATGGAGGCAAACCTACCTATGATGTGCTCCCATCTCCCCAAAACGTCAGTCAGTGGGTAGGTGAGGACTAATGAATTACTCTTAGACATTTTTGTCAGGTTGTAAACAAGTCCCTCCTAAAGATGATACACCTGGCCATACCCCAAGTGTTCAATTGTCTTGCAGCAGTGTGATATGTGTTTGCGGAAGACACGTTGTCACAAATAAGTAAATAATTTACTAATTTTTGTCTGATTGTAGCTAAGAGAAAGCGTAGCTACATTACAGTACCTATGTCTGCTTTAGCCATCCTATTGGGGTTAGCTACATTAGCTACGACTCACATTAGCTACCATGTTTATTGAATGCCGCTTAACCTAACTTACATAGCCAATTAAACTTAATAATATTTAGTCATTCATCTAGTTTAGGTTATGTGGCATTCTGTTAACATGGGAGCTAACATGAGCATGGCTAAAGCCGACATAGCTAACGTAGCGGAGTTTGTTTTACCTACAATCTGTGAGAAAAGTAAGTCAATTATCTGCTTGTGACAAAGTATGATTTAACAGCTGGCAGTCTTTCCCAGTTCCAGTGTGAATCAACCAGCAGCCCTTGATTGCTCCACCCAGGCCTCTCTGTTTTTCTGCCTGCTCCGACTTTCCTGATGGAAACCGAAAGCATCCCAATCCGTTTTACCTCGAAAACCTCTGTTTGCACACCAAACACTTATTAGTCCTTTTGCGTGTTGACATATTGAGAACAAATGGTTAGAAATTAATTTATCCGCTGCTAGAAAGATATTAAAATTGTTTCCCTCTGTGAAGAAGAAAAATTAGGAGCGAAACACTTATGGGCAGGCATTTTGTAGGGCAGCTAAGGGTGGGCAGAGATTGACAAATGGCGGTCGATTTGGGGAGACAGTTGATGATCCTGTGGGATAGCGAGCACTACCTTAACGCCAGACTTGTTGTGGTCGAAGGCACAACGGATTGTATATTTTGTGAAGCGAGCGGTGCCATGGGAGGACGCGGTAGATGAGGCATATGAAAGGAAAATGCTTTAGGTGTAGTGAGTTGGCAGTAGGAAAGCTAGTGTGTGCCCCATGGCTGAAAGCAGGAAGTCAGGGCTATGTCTGAGGCAGCAGTGGGAACCAGTGAGAGGACAGTGTACTGACTTGGACACAAAGTGGCTAAAGTAGGTACCTTTGGGAATGTTTGCTGGCGTGTTGTTAGCATGTTGGTGAATTGGTGTGTTAGCTTTACCTTTTTTTGATAGTATGTTTGCTGGTACACATCGTTTTGTTAGCATGTTGATATTTGGTGGGCTAGCTATTTGTTGATACGGTTCAGTTTCTGAACTGCTGAGAGGGCCATGTCAAGGGTTAGCAACATTAGCCTGTTGTTGGGGAGACCAATAGTGTGTTTTAGACATTATTGAGTAATGTTGTGAGCTAGGTATCAGCCTAAGTATAAGTACAGAGTAATATAGGTGCCCACATTTTCGTTGGAGGCGGCTGGTTCTGGGCCTTCTGGAGGTTTCGTGGGCCTAAATCAATGAAACATCTGTGATGGGAGGAGACCACTTGATGACCCCAGTGACAGACCCGTGCTCACACACACACACACAGCCCTGTAGCAGATTAGGTGGCTAGTGAAGGGTGTTGTCTGTCTGATGGTCCTGTAGATTTATGACGGCGTAGCCTGATGCCCTCTGTCACCACTTGTGGGTTAGCACATCCTTCTTTGGGCTTCGTCTGAATACATCTGGATTATGGCACAAGGGATTAGTGGTAGTGGTGGCGGTAGTGTGTAGTGGTAAATGTTTCGTAATACAGACACAGAGGACTTTGATAAAGATTTCAGAAATCTGATATATCAAACAGGAGACACTTTTCCTTGTGATGTGTCTATATAATGCACTTACACTTAGTCCAGTGCACGTACAGCTCTTGGATACCCCTGAACAGGGCACAGAGACAGTATGTGGGAGGGCCTCGTTCATGACAATTTTATGATGTTGTGTACAAGTATGCCACCCAGGTACATCTGCACTGAACCTTCTTTCTAATGGATAGGATTTTCAACCAGTTTCCAGATGTTACAGGGAAACTACGGAAAGAAAGGACAGATGTAACAGCGTAGAACGAGCTAGATTCATATCCATGTAAGCGGAGTACACAGACATAGTTCCCAGGTATGATTGTGTTTGTCCATGTTTCTGAAAGACGGCAGTATCAATTATTATAATACTGAATTAATATCGATCATTTCAAATTCAATTTAAATTTAAAGGTTGTTTCTGGTGTGTCGATGGATCTTTGCCCGCTTTGCACTGAAAACACTGAAATTCAGATTTAACAAGTTTGCTGCTGTTTCAGAAAACGTGAAGGTATCAAAACAACTATAACTGGGTCTTCCTCCAGTCCTCCTTCAGGCAAACCTTTCATGGTTTCAACAGACAGACAAAGATACTCTCTTCTAACAGTGTAACAACTACAATATGTTTCTTTTATCAGAAGCGTAGCATTACATGCAGACATGATGGCTAGAATCCATTCGGAGTGTGCTGCTGCTGCTTGCTTGCTTTGCAATTTGACTGTGCAGTGAAAACAGTATTAGGTTTGCAGTTTTTTAATTAGGTCATCACCAGTTTGAGTTTAATCCTATCTGCTCATGTTTACTGCAACTAAAGCACTCCCCAAGGAGCATCCCAACATATTTGTCCCCAAGTAATCTCAGTCAATGCTCAAATTCATTTAAATCAACGAGACTTACGCTCGTCGAAAAATCGTTTTAATTTGTTTTTGTTGACGTGGAACCAAAATACGGGCAAAATAAGGGAAGTACTGTTTACGCTGTTATTGTACACAATAACAGCGTGCTAGAGCTACAGGATATTCAACACTATCTCTTTAATCTGACATCCTACATGTGGATGTAGAGGACCTTGTTTGCTATGCTATAGTGGTTGTCCTGAAGGTGGAAGTGGAAGCAAGGATGTGCAAGGATTACATGTATGAGTTTTTATTAGAAAGATACAAAGCAGTTATTTCTTTCTACTGGATATGTATGTTTTATGAACACACAAGCTCAGTTATCTGTGTGATATCTCCAACAACCCTCTCTTCTTTATAGAGTATATTAAAGTACTGTAGCCCCGTCATGTGGCTTGACAGGCTTTGAATAAATGAAGTGATTCTTTCCAAAACGAGATATACACCGTTTTTAAAAAGTGACACCTACTCTTGAAAAATGCTTGCTGACATGAAAGTAAAGCTTATTATGGAAAACCTTTTAAATTAGCAGCTATTTCAAGACTTTTGCCGACAACATACCGGCATTTCTGAGGCTGCATTCATCTATATTTCATCATCTATATGCATTCATCTATATTTTTGAAACATCGATTGTGACGATCGTGGGGTGACGTTTTTTTCTTGAAATGGAAATAGGTTTTTTTAAATAAACCCTTTAAATAGTTCTGATGGAGTTTGTGTGTGTGGGTGTGTGTGTGTGTGTGTGTGTGAGAGAGAAAGAAAGAAAGAGAGAGAGTGTTTTGATCTCCCACCCTTGTCCCTCTCTCCAGTCGTTCAGAGGATGTATTGTCAGCTATCGCCACTGTATGTCCTCAGGACCCACCATCTGTCTCTGGCATGAGCTCATCCCAACGCAACGGCAGAGGGAGATAAAAAATGCCAGAGGAGGTGGCCTGGGTTAAAACACCGGGATGAGTTTATGAGGGCAAATAAATAGAAACCCCCTCCAAAGTCATAGCGTCATGCCATTGGTTTTAACCTGGTCCTGCACGATGGGCAGGGTTGGCTAACCTAGAGGTCACTCCAAGCTGACTAGCTGATACATTGGTGATCATTTGAAGAAACCAATGGTGATGCACTCAGGCAAGCTGATATTATGATACCCCAGTCGCTGATGGTAGTTTGTACTGTTGTGTGTTGACTTGTGCTGCTTTAGTTAGCTGTATGAACCTTAGAGATTAATACCGTGTGACTCATGCTGTACTCCCTGCACTAACCCTCACCCTACTCTAAAGCATATACTAAAGTCCAAGGTGTCAGAGCTCATTGGGATGTAAGTTTGAGAACTCTTTCATACAATATCGGATAAATGATTTCTTTTTTGAAATATATGAGTAAGTGATCCCAGAAAAGTGCTTTCACTGTAGAGTATCTCTTAGGGAGAATTTAAAGGGGTGGGAGACAACTCTCTAGACACTATATCTCTTGTCCTGGAATAGGTTGAAAGTGGTGCCAGCTCTTCTCCATGCAAAACTTGACACAGTATATTGAGAGCTTCAAAATGGTATTGATTAGCTCCCCAGCCTCTGTCTCTGTTCCCCTATTGCTGTCTCCTGCTCCTTTCGGGAGGAATTCATGGAAATATTTGTGTTAAAAAGATATTGCCATATCCTCCTGTAGAAACTTTCTGTAGAAATGAACTGCTACTAAAAACACTTGTTATATACTGTAATTTTTTGTCATGCTTATTTACGGGTTATTGGTACAGAGGCCATTGTATTACACTGTAACATATTGTTCACCGCATTAAAAGGTACAGCACTTCTAGAAAACTTCTAGCCTGTCTGCAAGGCATGACTCACTTTCTGCCTGCTTTGATGACAAGTTGAATGAAAGTAACATATTAGTCACTTGTAATTACAATATTTAGCCAGCTGATCAAGTTTAGCCCCCTGGCAGCTATCAAAGGGCAGCTGGTGAAGTGTTGGGATGCAGGTAAAAGAGACAGGGGTGTCAAATTCAATGAGCTTCTCCCTTTGTTACTCATCCAATCCTACCCCACTGTTTACAAATGAAAGCCCGTCCGAGAAGATGTACGATCCCCTTCCACTTGGTAATACTGCAATATTTGTCAGAGATGGTTTTCATCTCTAAATGGACCCCAGATTTTCCCATTGCTCCCCTGCTCTCAATATACTGGCTTTTCAGCATGCAGGATGCAGACATCTTTTTTATTCCTGCATGGTATTGTACCGACTGCTTCTCTGCATGCCATTTAAGAGGCTTGAATCCCACAGGCCGCGCACCTTTTTGTCATTCTGAGGGAAAAAAAGTGTTAATAGTTATTTTTTCCCCCTGACTGTGAGCATGAGTTGAAACTTGAGAGTGGGAGTTTTTAAATGCAGAAGGCATGGTTAGTTAATTTATGACATTTGATAACAGTGAACTGTCTTGGAGGAGAAGGAGGAGTGGGCATTTCTACAAAACCAACTCTGCTTTTTGCCTTTTTGTGGAAAGAAAAACTTCAGAGGTTCATGGTCTGGCCCCAGGTGCTCCAAACTGTGCTTGTGCACTAATTAGAGGTGATAGTTCTGGCCATTTTGATCCCCCATGCTGGGTAGCTGCTGGATAGTTTTAAGTCATTAGCAATTCACCATTGGCCTAGCCAAGAATCCCCTTTAGAAAAGCCATTTACAGCTACATTGTCTTCTCGGTATGGATGTAAGTGAGATGTTGTCTCATAGTGTTGAATGGATATTTGATTTCAACTCCAAAAGTCTTCAAATGAAATCTGATCTCCTCCTAGACAGCCCATTGGGAATAATCAGGCAAGTAAAGTTGAATGAGGATGGGTGGACAAGGCAGGTTTGCCTCTGTGATCTTTGTAATGCTGCAAAAGGTATGGGAATATCATCATCAGTGGTGGATTTTATCAATGCTTTGATAGAAATATCTTTGCGTATGTGCTGTGGGGCTTTGGACTGACAATTCAAGCATGGTTGTCAGCTGCGTTCAGCAAACAACATGTTTGAAGGGATGATTTGTATTGTCAAACCTTTTTGGGCTGCATAAACTATTTGGAGGAAGATTTGCAGCAAAATGTGACCGACAGGCTAATTGATATTTGTATTTAACGCTGTATGCATTTCAATGCATTGATATTACATTTGTTGGGTGGTCATATTCACATCAAGTTGAACCCACAGTATTCTTTTTATCCAGTCACTTACAGCGACATAGCTCGTCTCTCTGTTATTCCAATCCAAGAGTAAGTGATTTGGCTTCACACACATTAAATGCTCCTTCATATCATTCATCTTCCCTAGTTGGTTGACTTTTATTGGCAGACACTGAAATTGACACACATGTTCAGTGTTTTGCTCTGGAGGTCTCTCCGTTCAGAATCTCTAAAAACTGAAACTATTTAAATGTCTTTTTTCTGCCAACATGTCATTTCAATTTCCAACCATTAAACATTAAGTATGTCCATTAAATTACCTCAGAGAGAATTGACTTCAAAGCGAAGAAAGATTGGAATGTATGACAGCATTCCTTGCAAATCCATTGAGTATATATTTTTGCCTCACCATTTCTGTTCCCCAGAATGGATTGGGCTGCTTTTTTTAGACTGCGTGCCATGTAGGCATGACGAAACAGGTCAAACACCCTGCACCATGTTTTCCTCCTCTTCTATCCTCACCAACTCCACCTCCACCACCTACCACCCCTGTTTGGTTCACACAGCACCACTCCATCCTCCAGCATGCTCATATTCCAGTAGCGGTGTCCAGTTTCACTGATTGGGTATCTCCCGCTTCTTCTTATCTTCATTACCTCAGGTATCATGACAAACAGGAAGTGACCAGTAACTTCCTGGGAGCCATGTGGCTCATCTCGATTACCTTCCTCTCCATTGGCTATGGGGACATGGTACCACACACGTACTGTGGGAAAGGCGTGTGTCTGCTTACAGGGATTATGGTAGGTTCACCCCTCCTTCACTCAGAGATCCTCTGACAACATTCTTACTGAACAAAGGGATTGATTTTGTGTTGTTTATAAAATTGATAGTTCCAGTCCTGAGCTGTGATTGGCTAAGTCATGTTCGAACCTGTTTTAATATACCTGATCAACATGTCCGTGATTATTGGCTCCCTTTAGAACAATTCAAATCAATTTTGTTGGAGGAAATAGATTCTCATTTGCAGTGTAATTCAACTCACCTGTGGCAGGTTGCAGGCGCCCACATGGTGCAAGTGAACCAATTATCTATCTTAAAGTGATAGGGTCAGGGTGACAGGGTCTGTTCTGCTTCCCTGGTCATCTGTGAAAATGGTGTTATTGAAAAAAACACCTCACATGACATCCAAAGATCTCAGGGCTGACCTGGGGAGGTCTAGGCTAATGGTTTCAGCCCGTACCATATGTTGGACACTGAACCAAGAAGGGCTTTACGGCCGGAAGCCCACGAAGACCCCGCTGCTGAAAGAAACACACAAGAAGGCCCAGATTGATCTTTGCCAAGACCCACCTGGACTAACCTAAATCCTTCTGGGGAAATGTTCTGTGGACCGATGAAACCAAACTACAGCTCTTTGTTTACAGACGACAAAATGTAGCTCTCATTAAGGGCATCAAGCTCAAATGCTGTTAAACGTACGGCAGCCTGACACTAACATTTTGTTAACATACACATCTATGGGCATGACTTACCCAGTTTACACAAGCTTCTTCACTACATCTCAATTATTTCATCATTTTTCCTGTAGTGTTGCCACCTCACAAGGTCAAAAACAAAATGACACAGTTCGGACGGGGGTATTTTGGGCCTGACCGTGTCTTTGTGCAACAGGGTGCCGGTTGCACTGCGCTGGTGGTTGCAGTGGTAGCCAGGAAACTGGAGCTGACCAAGGCTGAGAAGCATGTCCACAACTTCATGATGGACACGCAACTCTGCAAACGAGTGAGTCACTGTAAACCCGCCGTGTCTTACCGAGTAACCGCTCCAGTATACTGCTGTTGCTTTCAATGTGTTCTCATTACACTGTCACCGCAAATGTGCTCCTTCGATACTAATCTCATGAAACTTTCTTTTTTTTTTTTTTTCGTCAAGACTGTGAAATTGCTTCTGTTTCGAATCATGTTTTGCAGCATTCTTGTCAGATAATAATGATAATTGTGGATTGCTGAGTTTGTAATTACATATTGTAACGTGTCAAACCCTTTGAACGGTCGCCGTGCGGTCCTGACGTGCGCTATCCTTTCCCCGTCCTTGTTTCACAGGTGAAGAACACAGCTGCCAATGTACTCAGGGAAACATGGCTCATCTACAAACACACCAAGTTGGTTAAGAAGATAGATCATGCCAAGGTGCGGAAACACCAGCGCAAGTTTCTACAAGCCATTCACCAGTAAGTACTACGCCGCATTTGTTTTCATGAAATCTGCTTTATAACTATTGACTGAGATATTGCACACGGCCAACCATCAAGGGGTATCACTCAGTATAACTCTAGCTATGTAATGGAAAAGTACTTGCTATAAGATCGACTCACGTTATCGTTTTAATGTTATTTGTGGTAGAGAATATTTTGGTGGTATTGCTGTTAAACTACTGGAAACGGAGCTAAAGTTGCGAGTATTTGGTAGCATTGCCTCTAGTGTTCGTTACAATGTCCTCTCCTAGTGTACCATTTCATATGATTGTTATATGCTCTCACCCACACACACATGCACACAGGCGCGTGCAGGCACACACACACACACACACACACACACACACACACAATCTCTCCTCGCATTCCCAGTGCTCTTTTCTCCCACTCTTAATTCTCTTCTACTCTTCTGTCTCTGTCTCACACACACACACACACACACACACACACACACACACACACAAACACACACCTACACAGTGTTGTCAGTCTAAACTACAATGTACTGTAATGGTCCTTCCTATTCCCGTCCCCCTCCCCCTCTCCCTCCGACCCCGTTTACCCTGTGCTTACAGTGAGAAGTGTAATGGTTTCACTCGTTTCGTGAATGTCGTGGGGTTAAAACTCTGTACTGTGTTCTGTCTTTGTTTTGCTCTATCACTGCAGAGCTCAGAAGTAAGTTGAGTCTTCTATGTATCCTCCTTCTGTTTCCTCGACATCCTCCTCCTCCTCCTCTCCTCTCTTCATGTCTACGTTTGACATGCATGAAAAAAAAAAAAAAAAAAAAAAAAAAAATGGATGCTGAATGGTTTTTGGTTTTTCTTTACTTCAGTGTTCCATTTTCCCCCCATCCCCTCATCCCCTGAATGGAATGACACAAAAATAAGCATCAACATTTTGCCACCAATGTCGATAGTGGTGGGTTGTCTGGAGAGAGCGTGTGAGAGAAAGGCATCTTGCACAGAATGAGCTTGGAGCTTGTTGGCCTGGCCAGCGGTTCATAATCATCTATGAAGTTGCCATGCACTGTATAATGTTGCCCATGATTAATATAGCTGCTCTGGGGGCTATATTAACCTGCATCGACAGACCTCATCCTCTACTCCTGATGATGTTGTGATGATATGAACGCACACACACACACACTGTACTGTACTGTAGTTCTACAAAGGTTGAAATGTTTGCTGTGGTTTTTTTGTTTCTTTTATTTCTTTTTCTTTTGAAACGCCATCCTCTTCTTCTTACACGAGATCACATGACACAGCTCTCTCCCATGACACCGATGACACGACACAGCAAAACAAAACACGTTTTTTTTTTGTAAGGAAAGGATCATTAAAGCGGTATTGTTGTAATAAGGGGGTCACTTTAGAGCCGACGCTTTTAGCCGCCCCTTCCCTCGACAGCCATGAGGCATAACAAAGCCACGCCAGCAGACACATATGAGCTGAAACGGTTTCCCACAGCGATAGAGCCGTAAGCGAGCAGCCTCACTCTGCTCTGATCTGCTGATTTGCACATGAATAAATGCCCTTGAATGTCCTCCTGTCTCATAATTTGCCGAACAAGGAGATTCTTCCTCTCACACATCCAGACTTTGGCTGTGTGATGCCACCGCTAACAATGACACATTATGCACATCAAGGCTAACAATTCTTATGGTGCTGTAACATATTTGAGTATGAACAAAAACAAAAAAGGAGACACAACGTTGACGATACACGTCTGATGTAACTTTGCGGAGGTTATTTGAAATGTTCAGCATTCTCAATAGACAGTTTATTTGTGGCGAACCTCATCCTTTATCTGTGGCATCCACACACACACACACACACACACACACACACACACACACGTGCACAATCAGAGACTCACATTTCACTGCAGGTGCACAGTCACTCACAGTCACTGCACGCTGTGTGTAGCGCTGACAGAGGGCATGTGATCTTTTTCTAATTTGTTTTAATTTCTTCTTTTCTGTCCAGTTCGGGTGGGAGGGGGGGTTAGCAGCGTTTTGATTTCAAACGTAGGTTTGGAGTGGGGGTTTCTAAGGAAGCGTATTGCATTCTTGCTGGAAAAAAACAGCATGTTTTGTCGTAATAATGAGACATTTTTCACGTTGTGTTGAGATTTGTTTTGTCATAATATGGAGATTCTTTTTGTGTTGTAACAAGATCCTCTCTCAGTATCAAGATTGTTTCTTATTACAGTAAATAAGATCTCTTCATTACAAGAAAAAAGGATTTCATGATAACTCATAGTATCGCAATATTATGAGACAAAGATCTTGTTATAATGAGAAAAAGACCTTGATAAAACATGACAAATACAGTTGTTGTTTTTCTTCAGAATGAGCGTAGTATGCTTCTGTAATTTTGCATGTTTTGGTTGGTATCGCATTGACCAAGACTGGGAATGCTTGTATATATATACATATATATTTATTGTGCATGCAGGCTGCTCTCTCTCTCCTCAATGCTCTCCTGATAAAAACATGTGTCGCTCTTCCTCCTCCTCCTTCTCTCTTCCCAAATGGCCCTTTCTACCCCTTCACAACCCCGAACTACCTGCCTCCCTATGTCCCACTGTCCCAAACCATCCTCCTCCCCCCTTTTCCCTTATCCCTCTCTTCCCCTCTTCCCCCCCCCCCCCCCCCTCCTCCCCTCGTTCCTCTGCCCACGCCTCCTCTCCTCTTCCTCCCACTCCAACCTCCCTGTGCCTTCACCCAGACTGCGCAGTGTGAAGATGGAGCAGAGGAAACTCAACGATCAGGCCAACACCTTGGTGGACCTGGCGAAGGTAAGGCTCCCTTCTGATGTAGCTGCCAGGGGAAAAGATCTTACCTCTCACTAGACAAGACAATCAAGTAGTAAAATCAGTGAAGGTGACAGACAAGACATGAGTCTAAATAACTTAGTACAATATTAGTACAATATTTTACAGGATTCAATGTAGATTATGGCATGCATGAACTCTACATGGCATTTGTAGTATATTTTCATGAGCCTGGGTCCTAGGGCAAGACTAATTCTACCCAATTTGGGCCCTAGGCAGAAAAAAAGTCTTAAGAACACCCTGAAAATACAGGAGCAGTGCCTGATTGCGAGAGGGCATCTGCCGTCCACTGCCTCAATAGCTTTATCGAGGCCAACTGACCCACCGGAGCAGAGCAGAGAGGTGGTTCAAAGGGAGGTGGAAGGCTTGCAGCCTCATTTGATGTGGGTGGCATTTGCACTCCAGTTGTCTATTTGAAAAGGTCCTGAGGCCACTTCCTTTAATGTGTGTTTACCTGCCCTTCCTCTGCTGGCTGGTCAGATCCCTCTGTCTACATCCTACAGTAGGCTGCTCTGGATGTCTGTTTTTTGGCGCTCTATAGAGATGCAGTTGATTTCTGCCTGACACAAAGACACGTATGATTGATTTTTAAGATTGCCCATAAAGTGCACACATTTCTGAGAAAGAGCTGAAAGGGGCCTTCAGTAATCTAAGACCTTTACTGACCTCTATCAGTGACCAGTATGAAATTGTAACATTGGCCTTGCCTCACGCCTCCTGTCCCCTTGAGTTACGGTGGCCTGTAGTTGACACAAACGATAAAGTCACATTTTCACTATAGAAAGAGTAAGCTAGCTAATCATAGGAGAGATCCAACAGAAACAGAGTAATACATCACGATGCAAAATACTCTAGTGGCTTTGTTGTTTGCTTGTTTTGGCTTGAGGAGGAGGCTTTTGTTCCAAAACAGAGATTACAGTGAGTTTTTAACGCCAGACATTACAGCGCCTGGCAGAGTAATTGTTGAGATATTGGTATTGATCAACAACCCTATCAACCCCACACAGATATATTATGGTCATTTTGTGCTATTGAGCAGTAAAATCTTACTTATTGCCCCTTCAAATGTTTAATCCAGTGGGAAGGGAAGAAATTAAGAAAGTTTTTAAAAAAATAGTTTTAATGGTGGAATGAACATATACTATAAGAAATCTTTTAATTTAGGCACATTGAGCCTTAAAATCTTATTTTTCTTAAACCAGGTGAATAATTCTATAAATACAGTGAGATAATTCCACTTGTGTCCAATGCAGTTTCACCTGTTTCAGGAATTTATCTTAACATTGGGCAGCGTAAGGCAAATCACTCCACTAGTATCAAGAAATTAAACTTGATTCAAGAAAATTGTTAGAACCAGTTGATTTGGGGACAAGTGACAGTATTTCACCTCATTGGTAGGTTCTGTCACTTGTTTTAAGAAAAATAAATCAATACTGGATCAAATGACTTTTTAAGATGGACTTTTTTTCAGTGTGTTGTTAACATCAGATCCTAACTACATACTTTATGATTTTAGTTGATCAGTCTGATCAGTGATGTCATGCCACTGAGTGGAGCAGGTCTGCGAGGCCAGTTGTAGTTTACCCACCCAGTTTGAACAGCCTGAGATAATGACATGGCTCTTATTTGATGTTAATGTTGAAAAATGACCAATTAGGTTGAGTAAGTGGTCCGCCTGGTCATTTAGATATAAGGTCTTTAGGTAATTAATCACTGTCCTGACATGACATCATTCACATTTTGGTATTTCCATAACATTATCTCAGTCTTGGCCTGAAACACCGTTTCAATGATTTTTTTGCTAGTCCAATTTTTAATGTTAGTGTTTTAAGTTAATGTTAGTTCAAGTCAGGAGAGACTAGTTGTACGGAAAAGCAAGCTTTATTGGTGATAACAAAATCTGAGAATATTGGCGGTAGCTCCGGTTGGGATTGAATGGGTTAGAGGAGAAACCCGCGAATCTCTGAGGAGCGGGAACTCCCCCCCGTAGGCCGTTCTTCATGGCGGGGTAGATCCGCTGACGACCAACTGGAGCCTGGCACTGGTGGTGGTGGGGAGGCGGTGGGGTGCAGCAGCGAAGCACCTGAAATGACAGACAGATGGATGCGGCAGGTATCTGTATATATACGGGTATGGCGGCTTGCCATTGGTTCCTCTGAGGGAGGACTGGGAGTGCTTAAAGGGCTGATTGAATAACGAGTGAGGCCAATGCGGAAGAACGCCTGGAGTAGCGAAAATAAGTGATGGATAGATACGCTAGGTAGTAGATTGAACTTACGCTAAGCTTCATTTGATCATATACCATCAGATGAGATGAGAGTATGGTCATATGTGACATGTGGTTTATCTAATTACAAATTTCAGAGTGTTTTTTTTACAATGGTAACAGTCTGAATAGAAGAATTGCGTTCCTTTTTCAGATACTTTCCTCTCCAAAAACTCAAAGATAATTTCTTAATGTATGGCATAACATTGCTTCCATTATTGGATCCACTGTTCAGCACCTGAACAATAAAGGGAAAAAGATATTATCAGATTCTACAAAAGCATTTGACTACGTGAGTTAATTGTGTCAAACAACTAACTGAAGACACAAGACAAGAACTGCCATGTATTGAAAAAGCAGGACTTGGTTGTTCCAACCTCGGGGAGATAGAATCTATGCTGACTTGCTGAAAGTATACAACTCTCCCTCAGTCCACTTCCTGTCATTTTTCCTTCTTTTCAGACTGAACATGTCAGTTTCAGATTACAGTTGTTTTTTTTCTACACGTATATTTTCTACATGTATTCTATGGACTATTACATGAACAGCAAAGTAGACACCTTTTTCCTGAGGACGGGTATGACAGCTGCCACGGTTTTTGAGATGTTCCCTAAACAAACTAGTACTTTCATTTGATTGAGTTAACTTTTTTGCACTCTTTTACCAATCACTGCATAGGAATCAAGTGGATCCTAAAATGCATTCAAAACCCTTGAAACTCATATATTTCATGCTACCTTACATTTGATAATCTCATTTTTTTAGTATGTTTCTCCTGAAAATGTGCTTTGATGCACCTCCACTCATAGATAATAAGTTATAAACAGCTTCATTCATTCCCTTCTCTTGTCCTTTCCCACCTTTATCCTGCCCTCCTCTCCTCCCCTTCCCTCTCTGACCTCCTTCTTGCCCCTCCCCAAACACATTCACTTTCTCTCCTTCATTAGACCCAGAATGTGATGTATGACCTGGTGTCAGAGCTGCAGGAGCGAAGCGAGGAGCTGGACAAGCGCATCGGCACATTGGAGGACAAGCTGGACTCGGTGACGGGCAGCCTGCAGGCGCTGCCCTGCCTCATCTCCCAAGCCATAACCCAGCAGCAGCAGGACTTCCTGGACGGCTTTGTGCACCGCTTCCGGCCCGCCTCGCTAGCCTCAGAGCGCTCCGAACGCTCTGAGCGCTCCTGGACTTCCACCGCCCGCCGGAGGCGCTCACCCTCCACGGCACCACACACCTCCTCTGATAGTGGATAACCCTGGCAAACCCCCTTCAAACCCTTTCGAGCCCCACCTCTTCCAGACCAACTTGTCACCTCGCCCCGTTCCATCCAAAACCATCCCTATAACCGCTGGTGAGTCCATATTTGGGCTCATAATGAACCCATATCTTGACCCCTGACCTCTCACCTGATCCTTGCCCTTATTCTCTCCCTCCCTCCCATCCCCTCTCTCCTTCCTCCCCACCGGACGTCAAATCCAAAAACCAATTCCTCTGTGACTGAGTCTCTCAGCGCAGGGTTGGATCAGAGCTACTCCAAAAGAACAAAGACAGGCAAATGACTTAAATGAAGACGAAACACACACATACAAACACAAATGCATCCAAAAAAAACAAATTTAAAAAATGACTTTGAAAAACCGAGATAAAGTAGAGATATGGTTTATGTTTTAGCCATTGTATGGCTGTTCAAGTTAGCTTTTTTGTAAAAGCCCTTGTATAGTTAAAAAATGACTGAGTTCAGGGTCGCTGGGGTGAGAGCTGGCTATCACACCGGAGAGTCCTTAACCAAGAGGGGGGAAGTTGGTCTGTGGAGCTGAGGGTCTCAGCTCACCTGCTGGCCTACCGAGGCCATGGAGGACATCCGTCCATGCATCTGTCCGTCTATCTGTTTGTCCAGTGAGGGGAGCAAGTCAAAACATTGGACTTGTCATGGATTCTTCCCCATAGGCTAAGGTGACGGCTTAAGAGAGCCTACGAAAGCTCTGACATCAGTTCAGTGAAAACGCACTTAAGAGGGAGGGGAAAGTGTCACACAAGAGAAGAGCAAAGGGGATGCACATGGCGTTACTACTGAGTAGGAAAAATTTACACAATTGCCAACTTCAAGGTTTCAGTTTCCTTGTTCTTACCAAGGGAAAGTTGAGAGCGACTATCTTTTTTAGTTACATATTGACATGTGATTTTTCAGTGCCTGAATGTATAAATAGTAGAGGGTTATTTAATTACTAATTTCAGAGCTTTTTTACGATGTTAACAGTCTGAATACAAGCATTGCATTCCTTTTTCAGATACATTCCTCTCCAAAAACTCAAAGAAAATGTCTTAATGTATTGCATAACATTGCCTCCATTACACAGTAACTCTAAATGTTTTGAAGAATTTTTTTCTTTTTCTATTTATACTAACACCTTGAAAAACAAAAAAGGTTCAGTTCAGAGAGTAGGGGAGAGAGAGAGAGAGAGAGAGAGAGAGATTAAGAGAAAACTTGCGGGTGTGTTTGTCGGAGAGACGGGAGTTCACTTTTAGCTCAATGCTGCACACTCATACACGAGATCTGTAGTCTACCGTTTTCACCACCACAAATCAGAGCTTCCACTTGTCTTCAGATAATGGCATGGCTTGAGGTCTGCTGGGATATACGGCCACACAGGCGCACAATACTGGCCGAACTGAGAAACCAACCCCGCCCCTTTGCATGGTTCTGTGCAAAAATGACGATGGAGCAAAAAACGTGTTCGGATGGCTTGACGATTTACATGATTTTGGTTTTATTATGTTTTTACTTTTGTTGGTTTGTTTTCTTTTTTTTTGTTTTTTTTACTAACATTTCTTTTTTTATTAGGATACCTAGGATTTTTAGAGTTGCAGAATCTAGAGAGTTGCAGTAATGTGATACTGTATAACAATGCATTCCCTGTTTAAAATATGACGTGAAGAAAAATCAATATCTAAAAAGAATCCTGGAAGAATAAGAATAAAAGTGCTGAAGAAACTTTGATGGTTACAGAACAGTGAATTGGTCCCTCAGCAAGTTAAACATTACAGTATCAGGGTTTAGCTTTCCATTCCTCAGTTACATTGAAACAAAAACAGTAGGGTAGACAAAAAAATTAGAAAACCTGAATCCTAAAATAACAAAAGCATCTTGTATGACTCAACCCAGAGTTACGACGATTGAATTCGTATGCATTCGGAAATGCATTTGAAGTGTTGTGTTGCGGCGAGCGGATCAGGAAGTCAGCGGGTTAGTGGGTTAGCATGCTTTCCTAAAGTAGTTTGTGTGGTAGGCAGTCTGTCTGAGCTTGAATAAACCAAGGCCTGGTTTCTCAAAAGGATGTTAAGCGCTAAGATCATTTTTATTGCCCTTTAAGCCAACGGACAAATAGGATCTTAATTCTTTCTAAGATGCTTCCGGCTGAACCAGGTCCAAGCCAAGCCCTGGGAGAGAGTGAGCAAGCACGCACTCCCACAAGCTTAGTAGTGGCCGGAGAGAGCGCTTCATTTAAGAACATATTCAGTTTGCTGTGAATGGCACTTAATAAAGCATGAATCTTAGGGTTTTTTCCAACTTGAGTTGATGAAGCATGACTCTTTACTGCCCCTACCTCTACTCCTCCATCTCTCCTACAGTGCTACACTCCACCCTTCAGTATGAAGGGATCTATCATGGCATTACAGCCTCTGTTTCAATCAGTGTCCTTCAGTGAGTCAATACAGCCAGCGGAGGACTATCTGCTTCATCGCGACCTTACCTGCCTGTTCATATCCAAGGTTTCCACCTCTTCGTTTGCATCGGAGATTTAGCCTCTCGTTAGTCATCTGTCATCATTAAGAACATTAGTCCCCATACACAAGGAAGCTTCCCAGATGGCCCGCAGCAAAGACCCTTGAGTGGTTGAAATGAAAAAGAAACAGAACAGAAGCAGAGGAAGCCCCGGGTCATGTTCCATGTTGCGCCCACTGTGTTATATTCAGTTACACCAGGAAGGATCACAGATGCTGGAGTGTCTTCCCCAGAGAGAGAGAGAGGAGAGCGCTGTTATTAAGGACTTCATCCTTCATCCTTCATCTAGCAGTAGGAGAGAGAACGACAGAGAGGAAGAGAGAGAGAGAGTAGATTGAAAAAGAGGAAGATGGGAACCATAGCTCATTTACTGACAGACATCCGTTTTGGCCCATGGGGGTTGTGAACAGCAAGAGTGGGTGTCCCGTGAATATGACCTCATTGTAGATGTCGCAGAGCAAACGGGACAAATGGTATACCGCAGGGGTTTATCCAGCTGGTTGCAATGCCCAGCATGCTGCAGATATGCAGGAGAACAACACTATATGGGAAGGAGACGAAGGGTATGAAGTTAAATGCAAATCAAGAGACAACGTTTTATTCATTAAACACATTTTGCTTTCTACTGATGATCCAGGTGGTTGTTTTTTTTACCCTTATTGTGAGGGCTCTTCTCTCTTGCTTTTCATCTGTTCTTCTCCTATCGAAAACAAAGAACTGCCCAAACACCATTCCAATATTTGATAGTGACCAGATTTTCTCCACTAGAAAAGAAAAACAACCACTATCATAAACGAAGCGAGGGACATTCACGATGTTTATTCCGATGATGGTAGATAAAGTGAAAGTGATAAATGCATCCCAGACTCTTTAACTATCCAGAAACGTAGGCTTTCCTAGTAGAGCAGGCATCAGAATATACTTCTACTGAACAAAAACAGAATGAAAAACCCCAAAAAGTGAAAAAATGTAAACCATCATTGTTCTGTGTACACTGCCACATAATGCATAATGTACGTAGTAGCACTGGAATAAATCAACTTTTAATGGATGGCAAATGGGTTTTACATGGTATGTTCTCTGTATACTGTACGTTGTTCCTTCATTTTGCAGGTAAACTTTTGTCCTAGCAAGGAGAGACACCAAGGTCAAATCATTAAAAACTATCTTCAGCTATGATCAGAACTCTCTCTCTTCTTTGACAATTGTAGATTTACTCAAGTTTGAAATAATTCCTTGTGCATTATATTCATCACATCAACACATTCAGTTTCTTGTTGCAATTTCACTGAAACAACAGGAACTCCCACAGTACCGCCTTGCGTTTCCTCCAATCTGACACTCCTGTCTGCAGACTTACGCCAACTAAGAGACGGGAGAGTGGCCTGGCTCCCGCGTTGACAGCCACCGACATTTCTATAAAACAAACAGTGAGGCGGGAATGTCCGAAAACATGATTACAGGAGGACATGTTGATATAAACATAAACACAGAGGACACACAGCTGCTTAGGCTCTGGTCCAAGGTGAACTATGAGCTGTTATTCACACAACACTCACTCACATACACACGAACACAGGGCGGGGAGGGAATAGCAAGCTACCACTCATGTCCACATGCACAAACAAGGCTCAGCTTGGTTAATTACCCAGGGCCAAACCAGGAGGGACATGCAGCGGCCGATATCCCATGAGAGCTGTTGCTACACAACCCCAAAGACATGCAGGGAGCAGCTCGACTGTCTTCCTCATCTCCTCACACTGCTGCACTAGTGCATGAGATGTTGCATTTATCCTTTTATGTACGAAAGGTGGTATGCTAGATCAAAACTTTCCACACTGGCCAGAAATTGAAATTGAATTTGAAGAGTTTGGACTAGCGCCCAGAATCTTTCATCATGCATGTCAAATAAGAAAAGTGAATGACGGCGGCAGCTTATTTTTGTCTGTAGTCCCGTTTGCTTCTTAAACAAGGCATCAAGTGGATTCCCTCTGTAATCTAATGTAACGTAATGTAATATGATCCAGTCTCTTAATGTGCATAGTTAACATCCATTCATTCAGTGTTTAGGGTTGAGAGGCAAGAAATGTGGGAAGAAAACCGGTTTCAAAGTACCAAGGATCTCCCCTAGAGGGTACTGAAGACCACCTACGGTGAGAAAAGCATCTTGCAGAGCACTGAAGATTACCCTTGGAGTGGTAAAAGACAAGGGAAGGAGGCAACTTGCAGAGTATTGAGGATCACCCCTTACAGTGGTGAAAAGCCATGGGAAGGAATGGGATCGCAGTGTGAAAAGGTCCTTCGGGGACAGCTTGCAGCAGGCAGGGGGAAGTCATTTATTTACATGGCCGCTTCTTCTCCCTGTCTGCCCTGGGAGCTAATAGCTAGCAGCTGCATTATGCTAAACACCCTCCCTATCACTTTCTGCTAACATGGTTTGGCATACACTTCAGAGAGAATGCGAGTATTGATTGTGGTTTTTTTGGTCTTTTTTAATGCATGGTGGTGGAGTGGTAGAGAGTGGGCGTGAAGGGCCGTTTCAGTCCGGAGAATGAGGATGTTTTTTTGAGTGTCATTTATTTCAGCATCCATTATTTCCCTATTCCTCTCTCTCTCTCTCTTTCTGTCTCTCTCTCTCTCTCTCTCTCTCTCTCTCTGTCGTTCTTTTCTCTCTTTGAGGTCTGAGGGTAGCAGAATGAACTGATACAAATGAGCTTGTCTGTTGGAGGCTGCCATAGCTTCCCTGCTTCATTTAGCTGCGAAGGAAGAAAGGGGCCCATTTTAGAGCCCACAAGCCATGTGTCAGCAATGCGTGTGTGTGTGTGTGTGTGTGTGTGTGTTTCTGAGGGTGCGTGTGTCTTTCTACAGTATGTGTGGTTTCTCACTTTAGACATGTGTCCTCCACTTGACAGAATCACTTCAGCCAAGGCCAGAGATTCACATCTATGATCATATCTCACATCCCACGTGAATTTCTATCAGTTTTGCAGACTGGCTTTCTCTAGCCGTCCACCAATACTCCTATTGAACACTGACATCACTGCGTGACTCATCTGTTAGTATTTTGTCACCCAATACATCAACCTCTACTCCAGCAATCAAAGTCAGACATATTGATTGATAGGAGAACGTCACTGCAGAAAAGAATATAGCATCACATTCCTCATCATACAGAAATATACACTGGAAGGAACATATGTGATCTTGCATCATGAGCAAAAAAATCACATATCTAACACATATCACCTGAAGCCAGTTATTAGTGTAACTGACAGCTGATATCACCGCCCACATAAGGAAATATTCCATGACCTTGAGATAAAATAACACATTGTACATGCATTGTAAAATATCCAAAATGCATGTGTGTCAATATGACCCACGTTTTACTAAAGGAACATAGATAGAGGAAACTGATGTCTCCTTTTCTGTTTCTGCCACACAACTTCATCTCCACATTTCATCTCATACATTTCATAGATACTATGTTCTGCCTTCACCTATGCTAAAGTTATCAGAAAAAACACAGAGCAAACGTTTCAGTTACGACTTTGCACATTTGACCTAACGCATTTCCCAAACATATTCCACATGCTTGAGTTACACAGAGCAGAGAGACGTGTGAATCATACATCCTTTTTATTCAGCTTCAGCCCTGTATTCTGTTCTGTAGGCTACGTTATATATTTTCTAGACTGTACATCCACTCTGTGCATTAGGCCTGTATTGTGTACCATGTTACTCGCAGCAGAGCGGGCATTGCATTGTCAGTAGAGGACATGCAAGACAGGGCCAGATGCAATAGCTCCAGGGCAAGGCCACTGGTGGGATTCACTGCTCACTGGAGAGAGTAAGTTGCATTGTGTGTGTGTGTGTGTGTGTATGTTTACTGTACTGTATTGACTGTGTATGGGAGAGTGTGTTGGGGGTGGAAGAGTCACTACAGATGTCCTTGCCTTGAGCTTCCCCTACATGAAAATCAGCAGAGCTCTTCAGACGATATTCAGATGTTCAGTTAACATGCATTGTCCCAACTGCAGGTTTCAGAACAGATGTTGGGTTGGATCCTATTTGGAGAGAAATGATCTGCAAGTATAGTGTTAGTGTTGCAGTATAAACTGACTGGACACTGGTAATATCACATCAATAGCTTGCAGTTTGATCTTTGGAAAGGTTAGAAAATCACTCGTAAAATATCAGTCTATGAATTTAGCTGCCATGCTGCCATCTATTCTATTCTATTCTATTTCTAGTTCGATGCCTAGGGTCTTCTTTACACATGACTGAAGATACATGGTCAGGAGATACTGGAACATGGCAGCTGGTTGGTGTTCGCTGTGCCAGGTATGAGAATATGAAAGGCAGCGGAGACAAAAGGACATGAGAGAGAAAGAGGAGGATAGCAAATGGGACGAAGAGAGAGACAGAAAGAACTCAGAGAGAGAGAGAGAGAGAGAGAGAGAGGTGGAGATGGAGAGGAGGAAACCCAGGGAGAAGCGTAGGTGTTTGCTGCCCTCTAGTGCCCAACTCTCCTGCTCCTTCCACAGCACCGTTTCATGGTTCAGATGGAGATGAATTATTCATAGCCGATGGGATGATAAAGCAGTATTTCATAGATCTTAGATACGGGATGTAATTGATATCATAGGATTGATATCAAACACTCAGTTGTCACTAAAAATGACTGTAATCTCCTGGGCAAGCTACTATTGTTGATAGCCTGAAGTGATATCCATGATACGTTAAGTACTACTAGACAAAGCTGCAGTGTGTGTCTAATTTGAGACGTTCACTGTGTAGTACAACGATGGTGAGGAAGTTTACAGCTCACTACCCATTACTGATGAACGAACTCACATGAAAGTAGCCTCAACGGTCATCCGGTGACTTTTGAGGAACACTCGGCTCATTTCAGGGCTGCTCACCACCTCCTCTGCTCTGTGTTTTGAATGTCAGCACCCATGGCCTCCCTCTCTCTCTCTCCCACAGATTAACCCAGCGGTGCCAGCCTCCCCGCTGCACCGGCACACAGGCAGCTCGGGTTTAATGTTTAAGCTGTGACTCGCCCCTCATTGGCCGGTCAACCTGCGTGTGCGGAACAAGAGCATCTAATAACAGGAGTGAGTCACCTGAGGGAAGCGAGAGGGTTATAGCTGCGTGGGCCTGGTGGAGAGGGCAGCCATTTTATCTGCCAGTTCCTGTTCCGTTGCTGCAGGCAGCCACTCAAAAGCTCGACAAGAAAACAAAACATCGGCCTGAGTGACGCGGTGGGGTCAAAGAGGTAAGGAAAGCTGTTGGTGTGTGTGGATATTTCTGTTGTTTTAACAATAATTGTGCTGTGTTTTCAACTTTGACGTGCCATGATGACAGCTGCACATGACTATCAGTGGACATTCATGTGCTGGGGCTTGCTGCGAGCCACAGCTCAGCTTACACTCCACTGTAATTTGTGGTACTTGAGCACCACTGACGTGTGGGAGCGTCTGTGTGAGGCCATGTTGTGCTTCTCCCACTCTGTGTTAAACTGTCTCTGAGCGCACAATGTGATGAATGGGTTTATCTCAGATTCCCAGAAGAGAGGCTATCGTGTGCCACTACTGCATGTTGCCTTGTTAACTAGGAGAATAAAGGGAAAGCAGGGGTTCACAAACATGTCTCACTTATTTTCACCATTACAACTTTATGTGACAAAGTGCAAAGTTCACACTGAGTCATTTTGAGTCATGTTGCAAATCTTTACAAACAAGCTACTAATGACGTGTGCTACCCAGACACTATTGATTTCAAAGCGTATACGTACTATACATACAGTATGCATGTATACTCATTCTACAAAACTGATCATTAATCCTTTTCTCCCTTCCAGTTTCTCCTTCCCTGTGTCTTAAAATGACTTCTATGATTCCTCCCTTCTCGATGAATCACCAACATCAGCTCATAGCATGAAAAGCTGGAGGAAAACATTCAAGAGGCAAGATCCTGAGAGTATGGTTGGGCCCTCCTCTAGCGATGCACCACCGCCTGTATGGGTTACTCACACACCCACCTGCATCTCAGACGACGATGCCGGCTCCACCGGCCGCACATCCAGCACTCCACCTTATGCAGAAAGAGAGACTGGCGACACCAAAGGGAACATCAAGGACAGGCTGAAATCCCTCCTCCCCGAGTCATGGGGGAGCATCGTCCATAAATGGACAAAGGGAAATGACAGTATTAATGACTCTGAAGCCAGCTCCACTCAGCTCAAGATCCTTCCCAACGGGACCAGGGTGAGTCCTCCTGTTAGTCCCCTGCTGGAGCGCAGGCACTGGGACTCCCAGGATGGATCAGTGGTCACCTCCAGCCAGAGCTCCCGTAAGCCTTTACTAAGGGACAGCCCCGATGACGGTGATCTGTTCTATCAGGGCCCCCAAGAAGAATCGGTACTGACCAGCATCCACCCTGCAGAGTACTATGCCGAGAAGGTGGAAGTCTATAATCTGAAGTACTCCTATTTGAAATCGTGGCCTGGGTTGCTCAGACTCCTCGCCGGGCTTCAGCTCCTGTTTGGTGGCATGGTCATCGCCTGTGTCATCGCCTACGTCCAGAAAGACAGTGAGTGGTCCAACTCCTACGGACTCCATAGCGGGGTGTACAACAACGGGCTAGGCCTATCTGGGTACTCCTACAGAGGCCCTATGACTCCCTTTATCCTAGCCGTAGGTGGACTCTGCTGGATCATAACCCTGATGCTCTTGGTAATGGGAATGACTATGTATTATCGCACCATCCTCCTCGACTCCCCCTGGTGGCCTCTGACGGAGGCGTTCATCAACTTGGCGTTGTTCTTGCTCTACATGGCGGCGGGGATTGTGTACCTGAACGACCTGAACCGCGGGGGGTTATGCCACATGACAATAGGGGTTAATCCCATCATGGCCAATCTGTGTCGGGTCGATGGGGGCCAGATGGCGGGAACAGCTTTCATCTTCATCAACATGGCGATGTATCTAGTGAGCTTCCTGGTGTGTCTGAAGATGTGGAGGCATGAGACCACGCGCAGGGAGAGGGAGCACTTTAGGAACGAGGTAAATTCCACTTTCATAGAAATATGGGATCAATGAAGAGCTATCTCACCTCTTCTAATCTCAAAGTGAAATAATATTCATGAAAAATCAAGAGCCGCAAAGAGATTGAACTGAATATACTCACTGGTCTTCACATATACAGTATATGAGATATTTTAAGTGCAATACACTGTTAAACAGTTTTTAAAATGACATGGTTAAAATGCACCATGAATAGCCTGTAGAAAAAATGTGTGAAGTTCCACTTTAAAATGTTCCCCATCACTAGTACGGCGCCAGTCAGCTCTTTCTTCCTGTACAGCTTTAGACTTACTCCGTCTCCATTGCTCTGTCACTCATTCACAGTCTCTCCTAGGTCACATTACGCGTGAGACAGGAAGCTTAGTCATAATATGACTCAAGTTGCGAGTGCAGTTCTGGCATCCCTGTCTGCTTGTCGTCTTAAGGGTTATTTTAGGTATATGTGTCACATCAAACGGCACATTTAGGTCACAGTAAGGGATGCTATGACTGATTGCAAATGAGCCAACAACAGCCTCAAAACAACAGCAGAGCAGATTTCAGTCAAGAAGAGAAAGCTCTCTATGTGCTGTGTATGTTTATGCATTATGTTCACATTTTAAGTATTACCAATGTAAATCCACACATCAGCCCGAGATATATAAATAGTATATATGTTAATCTGTGCGCTCTGTGCAATTTGTTAGCGTGACTACATAAGACAGACATTGTCTCCTATATACCAAGCACTGGTGGTTGCTCCCTGCAGGAGCTACTGAGCTTGTTACTGCTTGCAAATAGAGACCATGTTATCAGCCATCACAGCCACCACCTACGGGTGAGAACCAACACTGTCAGCTAATGTATTTGATTTCAAATGAGAAAGGGTGAGAGGACAGGAGTGAACATAATAATTCCATCTCCCAGCTGAGGGAATGCAGCTTCACGAGCTTAGCTTGTCAAAGGAGAATAAAGGACCAGTTTTTTTGATGGTTGTGCTTTTTTTCCTATTATTCTATTTCTCCATGACGCTTAAATAAGCTTAACCTAAATTTCAGTTCTAGGCTTCTTAGAAAGCAGAAAGCAGTTTTTATATTAATGATGACACAGGCCTGCACATTTATCCAATAGTCATTAGAAAACGTCATTTGATAAATTGTCATTTTGCATTTTTCTGAATGATACTTTCTGAACTTTGACCTCAGGAAGAGCGTCATCCCTCCATCCCACTGGCCCGGACCAAACCAAAGAGGATATCGTTCAAGGATGAAATGGACGGGCCTCTGAGTAAAAAACCTATTAATCAGCACCCACTCATCACTGAGGTCCATAAGGATCCAATCACCCTGAACAGAGCCACAGCTCCAGCATACATCCCCAGAATACAAGTCGTCGCAGATTATATCATGTGAGTGATCATTTAACCCATAGGTACATTAAGGGGTTGCATAGACATTTTTAGTTTTGCTTGGATATTTTTATTCACCCAACTGTTCTTTTTCTACATTAGTCCTTCGCCTTCACTAGCTGAAGGTGATTGATAAGATAATATGTTAAGGAATTCCTTTAATAGTCATGCCGCTGTAGCTTATTTTATATTTGTTGCTAATACATTGACTAGATAACCATCAAACAACTCTATATCTCTATATAGTTTATAGTTCTCAGTCCACGCGGTCTAATGTCACCTTATCCCTATAGGAAGTATCCAGAGATCACCTCTGTGGAAGAAAGGGAAAGGTACAAAGCTGTTTTCAATGACCAATATCAGGAATACAAGGACCTTCACAGAGACATCAGCACTTCCCTCAATAAGTTCAACGAGTTGGATACCATGATGGCCAAGCTCCTCAGGGATGGAAAGAGCCAGGAGGTGAGATAGATGTGTAATGATACATTTGTAGATAAAAGATAAATGTCTTGTATGATACAGTGGAGGGTATCATTTATTCTGTTCACATACACACTTTCATTTTTAGCAGGTTGTAATTGTATCATTTCCTTGAGATACATACCATCACAAACATGGCCAATAGTTCAGACTTAGTGTAATCCACATTTCTTTGTTGAACGTCTCCATCCCTACATTTTGTAATTATAGTAGAGATTGCTCATATAAGTGTTACAATCCATTTAGCTGTTATTCTGTTTATCCCTTAGGAGCGGAAGAGAATTCAAAGCATGCTGAAGACGTATGAGCAGAAAAAGAGTGTAAGTGATGGAGTCAGTTGCAGAGCGAGGGCTTCACCATTCCCCTCACGTTCCCCATCCGCTCACTCTGAAACAATTCCAAAAATCATTCAGCAATCACTCTAACGTTTAACCGAGAAATGTATAAGAATTGTTACTGTTGTGTAAACACCCAGGTAATATTTGCTTTTTCAATAAAGCCGTCCACTGATGCAGATAATATTGCTGCCACTTTGAAATGTGGGCAACTCTGGAAATTCTCATTTAACACAACTGCATTATAGAAAGAATCGGGCTAGACGATAGCTAGCAGAGGAAGAGAGAAATAGAAAAGGAGAAAGACCGAGAGATTGAGTAATTGAGGTTGCAGTCGTCTCTCCATTGATTCTTTCTTTGTGGCTTCACAGGACCATGCCTTCCTGGAGAAAAAGGAACGCTATGACTATTTGAAAGCTAAATTAAGCCACATCAAAAACAGGATCCGCAATTTTGACCAGGACACCATGGAAGAATGGTCGGACATGAAGAAATAGCCGTGGCACACAATGACCAGACAAAAAAAGGGCCAGTTTCTTGTGCCAGTGTCTTGTTTTTTTCCCCCCCCGGGTCACAAAAGACCCAGTCTGAAAGTGTTTTGTCATGTCAGTACCAACAGCACTTTTAGAGTATATTGTATTTTGTATGAAAAGCATGTTTTCATTTTGGATTACAATAGACTACATGATTATGTGTTATTTTTGTATTGGTGACAACATGAGGTAAGACTTTACATGCACTCTGTTTTTTACACCAGAACAAGAGCTTCATAACAGCTACATGCACATTCATGAACAATGATTCAGTCCTTATGAGCTTTCATGTCATGTTATATTTTCTTACAATAAAATATGTCAGTTTTGCCATAGCTATGGAACGTGTCAATTGAGTGTAAGTTTCAAAATAAAAGTTTAAAAAAAAGTCAAGAATTGCTCGTTTTTTAACTGTAAAAATGCTGTGTTTACTGACGCTGTATGCTGTTTGTTATTTGCATCACCATTTTGTATTACTCACATTTTTCGTGTGCTTCTCATCCTCTTTTCTGGGCTTGTGTTTACTGTCTGGTCTACTTTGTTCCAAACCCAAGTACAGACGGGAAAGTAAGTTTTGAAAGCCAGAAATCTCAGCAGCTGGTGAAGTGTGATGGTCATTTTGTGCTGTGGGACAATAAAAATCTTACTTATTTCAACAATTAGTTGGATACATACAGTAGCTTGCTACGAACACCAGACATTTGGCTAATGCTAGCTTACTATCTCATTACAAAAGCACTAATATAGTGAACACAGTTAATTTCAATACTAGCTAACAAACTAGCTTACAAAGTAAGACATTTTGAAAATGATTAGCAAGCGAACAGTTAACAAACCAACCATTATCTGGTAAGCTAGCACCAGCTAAAAATAAAGGTTGAACTGTAACGTTAAACACGTCTGAAAATCAACTTCATCACATTTACTTTGGTAAAAATAATGTTTATAAGTTAAATAGCTTTCTGCTATTTACGTGCTAACCTACACTTAGCTAGGCCCACAGCATCACATTATATCCTCAAAAAAGGATCAGCCTCTGAGTCCGCTGCCTTGGGAAGTCCCACTGCCTCCCAGTCCACTGCCTGCTGAGGTGCTACTGCTTTCCAGTCCTGCTGAGGTCCCACTGCCTCCCAGTCCGGTGCCTGCTGAGGTCCTACTACCTCTCAGTCCGCTGCATGGGGAGGTCCCACTACCTCCAAGCCCACTGCGTGCTAAAGTTACAATTGCACAGACATCAGAGAAGAAATACCCAAATTTATCCAATATACGGTTTCCCTCTCTTGATGACATTTCCAGTGTGGCTTCCAAGCCTGTTAGCCTGCTGCCTTGGGAGGTCCTTCCACCTGTAGGACAAACAAAGATGTACCCCAATTTAGCTCTAATAATGTTTCCTTCTCTGGACTGAAAGATGAAATATCCCAGTCTACATACTTTTGTGTAGAATGAAGACTGTTGCCATTCATTGGGGAGAGTGAAGATCAATGTCTTTTTTATTTTTATAAATTGTTATTGTTCAGTAAAAATACTTGCATTCATTTAATTGTTTTGTGTTTGTGATTAATTCAGACATCTGAAGATGTATTTTCTCAACTAACCTCTTTAGTCATTGCGGCACTTGTATGCTCACGTAAGTGAGGGTGATTATACTGTATTGTTAAATCCCTTGTCACTGTTGATAGGTCCTAAAGCAACCTGGTATCAGTTTTTGTTCTGTGTTCAGTATGTCAGCACAGCCATTTGGCTCGCTCTCCGACATGCAACCATCTTCCTCTCTGTATACTGTGGTACTGTGGTGGTGTCCTGATTATCTGATTGGCCTCAGCTGCGCTTACCTTCACCATTGCCATATGAGGGCAGATCTGCATGATTCACGTGGGTCACATTTTCAGGTCGGAAAATCCGGAATTCCGGATTAATCCGGAAAAATCACATCCCTGTATACACACAACGTATCGCCCCACACACATGCACATGCATTTTCAGGTCAGGGGGCAGAGCTATAATATTACTTTAATTATTACTCTCTGAGAGCAGTCTCTTTACTCATTATATTATTTTTCTGTGCCAGTTGGAGACTGTGTGCATCTAGGTTAGTCTGTGCCCATGTCATCTGAGAATATGATGAATAAGTATGATGAAAGCAAATTAGGGAATGGGCATAGAATATCATTTTGGAATAATTCAACTTCAATATGATGTTTAGAGCGGGTAATACTGAAATAAAAGAAACTAATTCTTCTACTGGAACTGAAATAGCAATTCATTACATTACTTGACCCGAATGATACAACCACCTTATAAAAGCTTGCATAAGGAAGCAGCATCATCAATTCATCCATGTGTCATGAAGCTGTAGTCCAGGTGTTAGGAAGGTGTTATATAGAGTTTATGTTGTGTTATTAAATATGAGACCAGGAATATAATATGGATCCATAACTCATACAGCATGTTGAAAGACTTTGAACTCATCAACCACACAAAGTCCATCAGTCTGAGTGGCAGCATTAGCCTACATTTGCACTATAATAGGAGCCTGCTTGAAGTATTGCATTAACACTACCCAACATTATGGGACTGCCTGTAATGTGTGTAGGTCTGTCATTGTATTTATGTCCACCTTCACAAGAACAACTGTATGCATGTATTCAGTCATAGCTACACATGCTTTGTTGACCCCAGTTGTCCATGATGGCTTTCTGGCACTCAGTATTGATTGTAAAACAGTGCGTACCATAATGACTAATACCTAACTTTATGCTTTTGTAAAGTATTCCTAATCATTTTTATAGTTAAAAGAGCTTTGCGTGCATAAAGGCATGAAATTGGGTGGGTGAGACAATTTGCATCGCTGAATTGTAGCATGTAATGCAGTAGAAACTAGCAGAGTCGGGGAAAGAAGAAGACTTGCAACACTGCAGTCATGCGCGCGGCGACACACAACAGGTCAGCAGGGCCCACAGACAGACCGACCGACAGACAGACAGACCGACAGACAGACAGGCAGGCAGGCTCGTTTTGGAGAAGACAAGGTGTTTAATTGATGAAACAGCAATGGAAAATGGCGAATTTTACGAGCTGAGAGACTATAAAGCAGACACGGATGAATGAAGGAAAGATGACAGCAGGACTGGTGCACAGTTGAATAACATTTCCCCTTGACGCTTGGTAAGTTGTAAAATATCGAAAACTTGATTAATACTTACTTACTCTTAATACTTTGCGGTTATTATTCGTCGTTTGACTGTTGTATCTTGTTAGGACGCGTACATCTATTGTTAATTAACACTCTGTGTAGTTATGTGTTCTGTTGAGTCTTCAACGGTGTAAATAAAGGCCTTGTAAAGCATTAAATGACTTATACTTTTGAACGATGATACAATTCAATGAACGGCACGTTACATTGAACATGGAGTGTGGACCGAGGCCAAACATTTTTTGGGGTGAACTGGAAGCTCGAGCTCAGTGTGCTTTGATGTTTGGCAGAATTAATGAATTCATACACTTCAGGTTTTGAATTATTTACTGTACCCTGCCTTTTTTAGGTGAAAATATGCTGGGGTGTGTGTGTGTGTGTGTGTGTGTGAGTGAGTGAGAGAGAGAGAGAGAGAGAGAGAGAGAGAGAGAGCAGGAGAGATCAAGAGAGAGTACATTCGTTTTGTTGTATCACTTCTGTGTGCACAGTTACATCAACCATGGGATTGATTGAAGAACTCAAAACTCTTGGGGTACACATGACTGGGGTTTATTTAGTAGCCTCCCCCCTTTTACTTACATTCAGCCTATGGGCTTACGCCCAGCTGGTCCCCAGGTAACATAGCTGCAGTGTATGAGGGAACATGGTCCTTCTCCTTGCAGTAAACAACATGCATGGCTGCCCAGGCTCGCCTCTGATCTGCTGTCCGTCTGAATTATTGAAGCCAGTTGGGTTGAGTTCCACTACACTGATGAAGTGTGTGTCAGTGATATTGGAGAGAGGGTGTTGGTATGGGGTGAGGTGAGGTGAGACAAGGGGAGAGGGGTGCATGCTGTGGAACCAAGGGTGTACTTTAAATAAACACAAAGGCTCTTCAACTGAATAACAGAAAATGCAAAAAGCACCAAGGAAGTGGGGGTATGGAGTAGAGCCTAAGTTATTTTTTTTGTTTTCTTTTGTGTTTTTAATAAATTGCAAAGAGTGAGTAGACTCATCAAGGCATCACTCCAAGGTTCAGAGATTGACTTCTTCAAAATCTGTTTATTGAACAAATGGATCCAAATAAAAACGTATATAATATAAGTGATACAATATTTCATCATGCAACAAGGACATTCTTTTTTTCAAACGACCATGAATTCACTCCGTCTTATTTTTCCTCCCTCCTCCAGTTGGACGTGCAGTAATCACCACTAAATCATGTATGAGCCTCGGCAGTATGATAGCCCCCCTGTGTACAGCCCGCCTTACAGCACCACCTCCCACGGCTTCTATCCCCAGAGGAGCGTCCACTCCCCCCGGAGCCACTATGTCCCCTACTCCTATAATGTCCCTCCAGAGTCCTACTACATGGAGGAGAAGCCTCAGCACTTCTACCGCTGGTTCTCTCCCCCTGGCTTTGTCAAAACCTTCCAGGGAGCCACTGTGCTCATGTGCTTCCTCATCTTCGCCTGTGTGGCTTCAACCTTGATGTGGGACATGCACGGAGTCGGGTACGGGGGCTATGGGGTCGGGGTCACGGGGGGTGGCGTTGGAGGAATGGGGTCGGGCTACTACGGAGGCAGCTACGGCTACGCCAGCTCCTACATGACGCCGTACTCTGCCAAGTCGGCCATGATTTCGATGGCGGCCATCAACTTCCTTGTGTCCCTGGGGTTCCTGGTGGGGAGTTTCTCACGGTCGCACGTCATGCGGGGACGGAGGTTCTACCTCACCGTGTTCATCTGCGATATCATCTTAGCTGTCCTCCAGGTGAGTCCGCCTCACCAAAGCTATGTGTACCGTCATCACTCTCGTCTCTCTCACTACTAATAGCTTGGGTAGTACTTTCTATCAAGTGATCATTATTTTGAGTACTCTAAGACTTTGATCCTGAATGGGAAGCTTGGATATAGCGAGGCATAAAACACAACACATACTCACAACAGATGTGAAATGATGTAAGACACTTTAAATGAACACACAGGCATCAAATGAACAATGTAAAGTGCTGGAAACGACCAAGGATGGTGGTATGGAGTACCTATTTCATGTATTTTATTGTTATACTTCTGCACACGGGTGCTTTTGAAAGTATGGTTGAGCCTATATCTCTTTCATTTCAAGGGCATCATCGACATCGTCTTTGTGATTGGGGTGAACCCGATGTCTCAGAGCTCCCAGAGCATGCTGTACAACCCCATGCTGATGATGTGTCAAAACATCCAGGGCAGCCCCAGCCTCAGTGGCAGCGTGGGAGCGGGTTTCCCCGGGGGGTTCCCCATGTACAATCAATACCTACAGCACTACTGCTTCATGGACCCCGAGGAGGTTAGTATTCTATTCTATTCTATTCTATTCTGTTCTATTCATTGATACTTCATTCCCGCTCCTCTGTGCTCCAGGCGGTGGCGTTAGTGTTGGGCCTGATGGTGGTGGTAGCCCTGTCCCTGGCTGCTTACTACGCCTACAAGACCCGCAGCAAGATCTGGCGCCACGGCAAACCCAACATCTACTGGGACCAGCCCCTGGTCAGGCCCTCAGAGGGACAGGACGTACAGGACTGGGTGAGTCTGACATTTGTTTGGTAAGTTATTTGTTGATCAGAGAGAATGAGTGGGAGTGAATGAAGACGTGTGTGAGCAGGTGAGTGAATGACTGAGTGAGTGGGTATTCATTCATTTATTAATAGATGAAGTAAAAACTGTATTATTACTAATTTCCCACTAATTCAACACAACAAGATAAAGAAACAGGAGTGGCTTGTGATCTCTCACTTGTCTTGTCTACATGTCGTCTAGTATGAAGTCTCAGGATGGACCGACACATCATCATGAGTCTGGTGTCTTGTTACTGACCAGTGAGCATGGTAGTTTTCACAAAGTCACATTTCCTGCTGCTATTGACCCAGAGCATGTTTGTCTTCGGCACACCTCGGTTTCACTCTGACTGATCATTAACCAGCCTGGTGATAACAGCTACAGAGAGACCATGTAAAAACCGATCTATAATATCGCTGGATGTCCTCTTTTAGGTCTCTCACGTGGTAGGTTGGTTTCAAGTTCCTAGTTAACAGACATTATTACAATTCCTGTACACATTATTACACATTGGTTAAAGATGCATGGAAAAATTGGAAACACGGTTGAAATTGAGCTTTGAATGATTCGGTGCATCCTTGACTAAGAGACCAAGAGAAGAGAGTAGTTATTACATTTTGTTCTAAAATATCCACTATTTGATAAAACCCTCTTCCAAAATGAAAGTATGAATGAACTTAACCACATAGCTCTAGACATTTACTTAAGAAATTCCAAATAATGATATTTTTGAACACTGAATTATTATTACTTTGAAATACATCATAACAACTACAGTGATTAATAAACTTAAAAATACAATTACGCAAAGAGACCAGTTATTTTTTGACACTATTTCTCTTATATACTTGGCCTAATTCACCAAAACATCAGGGCTAAAAAAGTACAGCATCCACCTGAAAACCACAATGACTTTTCTGCTCTGAACCATTTCCTCCATTCAGTGATTTTCCACATAGTGCTCATTGAGGATTATGGCATAAAGGATATTTACACAGGATTCTCTATGTTTGAAGTTGTCCGGTATTTTGAAATGAGGTATAATTCCATACAGTACTAGCTTTACAACCTCTATGTGTCTGTTGTTGCTGCTGTCCTTAAGCAAGACACAGGGGTGATGTAGCGGACCCTGACCTCTGACCTCTGACGTCCCAGTGCAGAAAAAAGAAGATTTCTCCACAGGGATTAACAAAGTATTCGGTTATCATTATTATTATTTGTAATATAGTAGAAAAAGGTAGTTTAGTCATAATACTATGTAATGTATACTCCACTTTGTTTGCCAAAGCAGCAACTGTACTTCACTCTGATGCCCTCATGTGTACAGCAGTGATTCATCTACTTAGGGGGGTAGCAGTCTACTACCTTTTTCTGCTGGTTGAATGTTCACCATGGCTCACAACGGAAAGTTCATAATCAATTTATCCATTGAGGCCTTGCCCTAAATATATCATCACAACGCGTGTCGTGAGTTGGTGCATCGTGATGCAAGCCCTATTCTGGGGCACTCTTGTCTTGCAGAAGAAGAGGCTTGGCTTGCAGGGAGGCATATATAATGTATGTGACGTGTATAATGTATAAAAAGTGTTGAGTTGCCTCAGTGTTGCTGTGTGAATCCCTACAGAACGTGGTGGCGCTAAATGATTCAGTCTGCAAACTCTCTTCACACTGCTTCACACTGCTGCAGATTGGATCCCTGGCAGAGGAACTCATTTCCTAGTATTTTGTGCTACATTCTCTCTAAACAGAAGTGGAAACGTGTGGTAATTGAGAGGAGACTAAAAGGAGAATGTCGTATTAGTAGCTTAAAAGGAAACATCACTCAATTTAAGAGTTTGGATGATGTTCTTGTGGTCTGGGGCTGCTCGCTTAATATTTGTGAACACGAACAGTTCTCCCAAAGCCAGGATTCACAGAGCTAAGACTTAAATGTGATGTGATGGGGTGTCAAGTCTGTAGCTGCTCCACAGAGAATTAATTACGCAAGATGGTGTCGCAAAAGCACACAGAGGGATTTTGTGGGGATACGGGCACATTTTATGATGCAGTACTGACAATAAGTCACAAGACTAAAGGGGCATAAAGACTCAGTGGGTTCACAAAAGCGGCTCCAGTCTTAGTTCTCTGGTTTCTTGATCTGGGAGAGAGTTGTTCATGTTGACAAATATCGACTGGGCTGTCAGAGCATAAGAATAACATATAGGTGTGTGTTTCCCGTTAATTCCATGTCAACTTCAGAAAACGGAGGCTGTCACGGTGCCTTGCCGCTTGACTGTATCTGATTCTCACAGAGGGATTCACTTACAGTTTCTAGGAGGTTGTCAGTTGAGAGGAAAACCCACTGACTCAACAGTCATCAGATCCATATCACAGGCTGGTTATCCCAGACATTCCCATCAGATCCTCGTCCTTTGTTACTCGGCTCCAGTTCAGAAATAGGTCGAAGTCTAAAGGTCCTAAATGATGCATTATATGACAGATGATTACATGAGATATGATACAGTCTGTATATCTGTTATTCTCTGTGTCATTTGAGGCGATTTGCTTTCTCTCCCTCCCTTTCTTACTACACAATTTGTTTCTATTTGTTTATTTGTTTCACTGAGAACAATCCTTTCTGTGGTTGCTATAGATTGTAATTGTACTGTGTTAGACTGTAGGTGTGAAAAGTAAATCTTACTGTTGGATAAAGATTATTTGGAAAGGGAAGAAAAAAAAACAGTCCTCTGCTGCATGTCCTCTGTTTACCTGATGGTTTCGAAACATGGAAATGTTTTGTTTCACTAATTTCACTTATCTATTTTCCCTTTCTTCTTGTGCTTCTGGTGATACAGAAATACCCTCTCTCACACACACACACACACACACACACACACCTCCATTGGTCACGTGGCCCCTCATGCAGAAAGCAGTTCAGGGAATTGCTGTTGTGTGTGTTTCCTTCCCGCTCTGTGGCTCTGATGCTTTTCCTGCTCAGAAAAGGAGACGAGAGAAAGGGTGACACCGATGGAAACCTGGGGCAACGGGCCTTAGTTTGATGGATGTTAGAGATCCTTTCCGTTTTACTTCAGTGTGTCTCACTGTAGCTCAGGCTACTGCAGCGATGTGTGTTTCTGTGTGTGCATGCATGCATATGTGTCTGGCAGTGACACAGACATTTCCATTTAAGAGGGCTTTCGAGTGTAGTATGCTGAACGGTGTACAGGGCTCTCCAGTTTAGTCCATTTAGTACAGACTGAACCACACAAGAAACAAAAAGGATCTTTGTTTCCAGCATAAAAAAGCATTTGCCTTCCCAGAACTGTCTCAGATGATCTTCTTTGATTTTATGTCTGGTCCATGTCCATAATTTGCACGTTCTGATCAATCACTACTAATTTCCCAATGCTGTTTTAGGTCAACCATGTTGGAGAAGGGAGGAGCACCCAGCAGGCGCCGACTGTTGTCGTATCAGAGAGGGCGGCACCTGACCTGAGGGCGGAGAACAGCGTGGTTTCCTATGGCAATGGAACAGTCAGCATCTACAGCGAGGGCACTTACAATGGCAACGTGTGAGTGACGGTCAGATCCAGCCGTGAACAACATACATAGTTTGGTCCGCAAAGAAGTAGGATGCATGTTTCTTTTTACATTCTTAATTCACTGAGCAGAGAATAGAAGAACAGACAAACGTTTGAGTGATGTACCTTAAAAGGACACCGCTGACTTATGTGGAAGATGGCAAGCCATGAGAAATGTTTCTCTATTCTTCTGCTCTCACCTGAATGGTGAAATAACGTAAAAAAAAGGAACATGCATCCTCCTTTTTGAGTTTGGACCGTACTATCTGTCTTCCGTTTTTGGTCTTCACACCAGCTCTGAGTGCAAGTGACTTGTTAACCATAACACTTGAAGAAGCTTACCATTGGCTTGGCAGTGATCTAGTGAGCTTAGGCACAAACACCGTGTTCATGTCATATCAGAAGAAACGGGAGAACGGGATGACATCTTGACAGCATGTTGAGAGCATCTTGCTAAACCAATAGAATATCAGTTAGGGAGACTCAGGTTTTTTTATGGGAGGTGTGGAGCACATGCACTGCTTTCGTAAGTACGGTTGATTGTATTAGTGTGAATATAACTGATCATTTTGATTTTTATTAGCTTGGCATGGCAGTGGATTCGCTGCCATGTTTGTTGCCTTAGCTGACACACTTCTGCAGTATGTGATAACAAGGCGGCGATATCGGGGCCTACAAAAAGAGTGGTTTTTTTTTCCAGTCGGCAGCTCACATTTACAGTAAATAGACAAGCAATAGACACACACCAATAAAACATACATTAGCTCCCCTGACTGTTGTGTATGTTGCTTTACCATAGCTTCTCTGCCAACAACACCAATGGACGTGGTCCTGAACCTCTGTACCAGAACACCAGGGTCACAGGTCGCTCCAGCAGCTCCTCGGAGGAGGCTGACAGCATCAAGAAACCACCTCAACATGCAGAGAGACAACAGCGGCAGGACCAAGAGCTTCGCCCTCCTGCTCAGGAGGTGGTTGAGTTGCAGTATGAGACTGGTTATACTACTGGGGGAGACACTGGGAATGAACTTGACCGGGACCAGAGAGATTACCTTCACAGGTGGGCCACTATCCTTTGCAGCCAAATCATCCAAAATTGCTCCCAATAAGCATTCAATTTGATTCAAATGGGGACTCAAAATGGTGCAACTGAAATCGATCCTTAGTAAGCTGTATAATGTTATTGTACATGAATGAGATGAAGGATAAAGGATTATTCGCTGATATATTGGGCCTTTTATTGAAAAGTCTGTCGTCCACCTCCAATATGATGGAGGTTCCTCCTTAACTCCCCTTCCTCCAACCAGAGAAATGATTCCAGTGTGGTGTGGGAGTATTTTACTCATCCAGCTTCAGGGTTAGAGTTAAAACCTGAAATAAAATCTGCCTCACCCTGCCTTGAGGAGCTGCAACCCAGCTAAACCCCAACCATACTAATTTAATTTGTATGGGTTTCACTGGAGAGCTTTAGTATCCCATGGTCTACATACTGGTTCAGAATATTTGAGACTTTGCATTTATGGCATGATAATGGTCAAATTTAAAGATATTGAACGTTGGCACAGGCACAAAACGTTGGCTATCGGCACCTTTAATCCAAAAATAGTGGCGTCGGTATCGGGCTTCAAAACCTTTTAACTGAATGCCAATAGGAAGACTGATAAAAAGCTCATTCCCTTCTATCTTGCTCCTCAATAGCTTTAATTTAATAATCCGTTAATGTCTCTCACCCCAGGCTGTACCCAGAGATAACTTCGGACCAGCAGCGGCATCAGTACAAGAAGGAGTTTGACTCAGACCTGGCCCGCTACAAGAGCCTCTGTGCCGAAATGGATGACATCAGTGACCAGATGCACAAGCTGAGCCGAGAACTGGACACGTTGGGGGAGGACTCCATGAAATACCAGGTGGAGAAGAGAGGGAGGGCAGACCTGGGGAGAGGGCAGATTGAGGGCACATTGCCCTTAGAGTATTCAATTATAACTCCGCTTTCATAACACCTGACAGCTTGGTTCCTCTTCAGGATTAGTAATGGCTTATTGCTTTGCCATAGAAAAACTAAGGCGCAAAAGAGAACCAAACAAATGTACCACTTACGCCATTATTTTTTCATGATACACTTTATTGTTAGAGGAAAAACATCATTTATAAATTTACTTCGCTGCATTTTTTTTTTCTATTTTCTTTATGCTATAAATATGAGATGAACGTGATTTTTTTGTATCTAAAAGTATTTATTCAGTGCAATTCAGTGATGGAAGTTGTGTTACCATCCTAGGGTGTGGCGGATGAGTATAACAGACTGAAGGACCTAAAGAGGGTGAGTGGAAACTGATGTATGGCATACAAATAATAATAATAATAATATTAGTAATATTTATTTATTTGCTTGCTTTAATTTCTTCTTTTTCCCAGACGCCAGACTACCGAGCAAAGAAGAAGGACAGCAAAGAACTTAGGCACAAACTTTTCCACATCAAGCGCCTGGTGAAGAACTATGACCACGGCCTTTGTTAGTTGTGACTCCTCCTCCTTCCTCTGCTGAGCGACCCAGGCTGAAGAACCAGATCAGCTCAGTGTGCTGACCTGGAGCCAGCACTCCGCAGTAGTCCTTCACATGGGTGGTGCTTCCTTTCTTCTGCTGTTTGAGTCGTAACAGTTCAGCTCGTCCCAACACAACAAATCTCGAGAACCGGTTCCATTTTAGTGCCGGTTCCAAATTGCCCAATTCCTCAGAATTGATTAGCTGTACTATTGATTCCTCTTATCGATGCCAAGAGGGTCTTGCTCAGCTGGATGGTGTTTGTTCCGACAGCCTTTCGGTGTGCCATTGATTGCAAGCAATTACGTATTTTGACATTGGGGACTCCATTGTAGTATTTTCCCCCTAACAATTCATCTAATAGGAATCAATAAGGGAATTGATAAAGAATTGGATTGATAAGGAGAATCGAGAAGGGCATCGAAATCAGTAAAATCCTAACATTACCCAGCCCTACTCATGCTGGCCCCACCGTCATTGAACCTGTGTTTGACCTTATTTAATGTTTACACCTTGAGTATTACAGTTCCAGCTGTCAGAGTAGATTAGACTCATTACAAGGAAAGGACAAAATATCTGAGTCTGAGTCCAGTTTCTTGAGGCTCTCTGCAGTTGGGGTACCCCTAAATCAACCCCCTGCAGACCTGCTGATAGACGACACTACTCTGGCTGGCTCCGATATAAGCTGCTCTACAAGGTGCAAGTAAGAGGAAAACTTTTTTTTGCAATTTTGCAATATTGTCATGCTTGGCATGCAATATTGTCAACCTGGAAGAGTTCTCACAGCAGGTTGGCTAGAGGACCAAGCCCTTGTCGAAATACACATTCAAGCTGCCTTTTGTCATTTTGACAGAGAACAAAACTTCAGTTTCTTGAATACTTTGTTGTAGGTTTAATGTAATATTTATGTTCATATTGATCATAGTATCGACACTAACCATAAAGCATGGCATCAGGGTGTTTGAACCCGCCGGCACCATGGTACTGTTCTGAATTTGTTTGCCTGAACTGGTTTTACCTTTTCACCTTCGACGTCACAGATCATCTAAACGTATTACATGTTTTATTATGTGTTCCAGTACTAGTTAAGAACTAGTTCCAGTACTAGTTAAGAACTGGTTAAGAATGAATGTGTTAATTTTACATTACAGCCATGTGATGTTATCAGTGAATCAGTTTTCTGAGCAGCTTTTCAACATATTAATACACTGTTATACACTTCTGGTACGCGTTGCAGTGTTTATTTGGCATTCTTCATACAGATGTAATTACAATACCTTTTTTCAAATAGATTGAAAAAAGAAAACAACAAAAGACACACGGTGACCTTTTGATTCTTTTAATAATGCTTCCATACACATGAAATTCAAAAACTAGAGAACTCAGTAACACAAAGATAGAAAAACATTAATAGTATATTTAGATTTTTGTCTTTTCTTTCTATGATATGGTTGTGAGAGTTGAGTAAAAGAAGAATATCCAGACAACTTTCAAAAGGCCAGGGGTATTTCAAGAAGCAGAGTCACATCCTTTTACTCAGACATTGTGGTTAATTGGTGTTGTGGATAATTTAGCTAAATTTAGAAACCCGCCTCTTGAGATACCTCGGTGAGGTAAATCCTGGTGGACCAGAATATCGGGCCTATCCTCTTTTATCTCGTCACAGGTAGTGTGATGTTTTGGCATTGAATATCCTCCAAGTGCAGTCCATCTGCCAGAGTCACACCCGTTACAATACCCTCTCACATCGCTTCAGGATAGCATGATCATCCTCCCGTTCCATCAATGTAATATCAACCATATTGGCATGAAGACAGGCTTCTTTTTTTGACATCTCAACAGATGACAGAGGTATTTTGATGTAAAACATTAACATTTAGAAAAAAAAAACATTTAGGCGCTAACAGTAAAAGCAATGCTTAAATGTTTAAATGAACCTTTTTCTGAATTACATTATGTAAAGAATGAAACAATTTCAACTTAGTAGTGATCCAAAACAACATTTTAACATGCAGAAGGACAACTTGCCTCAATATATATATACATTTCAATACATTTTCAAGGGTTCAGTTCCCACACAAACAGCATCAACTAAATTAAACGTCTTGATAGATTTCCAGGTAATGTTGTTATGGACTTTTTGACCACCACCCATATTTGTTTGGCTACTTGTTTGTATCATTGAAATGTTTGTCATAGGAGAATCCGTGTTTAATGTACATATGTGTCTGCCCGCCATCAGACTTGGTTCAGACCATCAGCCGGTCAGACCTAGGACAGCCGCATTCATCATCCCAAGTCAGAGACAAACACGGGTGAAAACCACTGTTGGGGGCTGTTTTTAAAAGATACAAGACAAATGTTTGTGAAGCTCGTAAGACTCATTTCATATTTCATAAGTGTCCCAAATTCATACTGAATAACAAGGCAGTTGTCAAAAAAGAAGGCGGCTTGTGGTGAACAACAGTTACAGAGGTTTGTGTTTAGGAAATATCAGACTAAAGCATTCTGATGTCTAGTGAGGTATTAGTCCATCGTCTTGTAACTGTGGCATGTTCTTCTTCAACTACAGCGACAGTGAGCCCTGTGAATTCATCTAAATGCACTGTTCATGTCTGATGGCCAAGCGGTCTCGGAGTCCATCTCCTTTTTGCTTAGTCTACTTGAAGGATGCTGAACTGATCTGTGTACATACCATCTGTCAGGATGATATGATAGACTTTGGTGAATTTCCTTGGTCTTGTTTCGCTTCTGTTCCCCTTGAACAGTTCCCTGGCTTCTCCCTCGGTGTTGAATTGTGAGACTGGTGAATTCAGTGTGAACAAAGATTTTTTTTCCTCAAGAACGAGGCTCTTGAGACCACACAACACACAGTTTTCTGATGCTTCCAACCTTTTGTTGAGTTTCATCCATGATGATCGTGACAATGATGATATTGTAATCTTATTACCCATGTCGATAAAAAAGGTCAATGTATCACAAATGGTGAATCATGGAAAATGAGGCCAGTGTGGGAAAAAACGGTTTTGGTGACCTTCAGTGGCAGGACATTTCTGTCCTTTGTAGCAGGGCAGTGCTGCCCTCTGCATGTAACTGGTGTCTTCAGTCACTATGGCATGTGGGTGGTGACATAACTGGCTCTGGTGGCCATATCGGGGCCCAGCAGGACAGAGCTGATCTCTGGCCTGAGACCTGGCACCAGAACTACCGGGCTGGCAACAAGACAGAGCCAGTCTGGCACTGGCTCCTCTCTCCTCTGTAGGCCTACATGGAGATAGAGGGCTCAGTTCATGGGGGGGTGTAGAGCGGTTACAGTACATATGATGGCCAGCTGGCACTGCAGTTCGAGAACCACACAGATGGATGTTGATGAGTCAAGAGGGTTCCTGTGGGTCCTTGTCGTCACTAATCCCAGACGGAGACCTCGACCATCAGGGGGCTACTGTCCTGGGACATACGGCCAGCTGATTGAGCTTCCGGAGAGCTGCATGTCGCGGATCAGTGTCTCGATGGGTGTCTTCCCTACCAGGCGCATGAAAAAGAGCTGGGAGATGAGACTGGCAGGAACGGCGCGCAGGGCAGGGAGGCGTAGGAGCAGGCGGCCAAAGCGCTGAGGCTGATTAGGGTACTGCATCCTCTCATACTCTGTCAGAGCCACCTGGGCCTTCTCCTGCAGAGACTCCACGTGCACTGGGTCTGTCAGACCACAGGCGTCTGAGAGGGAGGGAGGGAGGGAGGGAGGAGGAGGGAGAGTTACTTAATAGTGTGGGCAGGTTACATAAAGAGTCGTGATCAGCAAAGAGCACGTTGAGATGCCAGCAGGTAACACCATTAAATGGCCCTGAAGGGCATAAATACAAATGTAATGCCTCATCATTTCTAAACCAGATGAAGAACTTCAACATACCTATGAACCTCAAACATAACAAAAGGCATTGCCAGGATTTTGTTATTAAACTTGAAAAATGTTTTAAATGCTTTTGGCGCTGCAACACACAATATGCTGTTTGTTTCAAATAGCTACTCTAAAAAGTCGTATGCACAGTCCTGCTTAATTGTCAATGGTTGCACCAATTGCTGCATAAGACGAGTCATGTATTTTCATTAATAAGCCAGGAGATGGTGCAATAGTACAGAAATCCCTTGATAAGTGTGGCAAACTTCACTGCTAATCTCCAGTGAACAACATGTCAACAGATTCAAAATGTTCAGTCTAAAGGCCTCGAGCTTATATAAGTTTTCAGCTCCCAGTCAGTTATTTTATGAAAGTGTCTGCCTTTGGTGGTTTTGGCATTGCAGTCTGCACAACAATGCATCTCCAACATCTTTACCAAAAAAAAAGATCACAAATCATAATAGTACAACAATAGATAGACCAGACAAACAAGGGGAAATGACCTGGTGAGAAGAGTGCGATGGCCTTGAGACAGCTGTACTCGGCGGAGTCCACCTGCAGCCTGGTCAGCTTGTCCACCTGGTCCTGGAACACCCGGACCTGGTCCATGAAGGACACCACGCGCTCCGCCGACATGGGCGAGGAGTGGAACCCGGCCGCGGCCAGCAGGGGGGCCATGTGGAGCGGCAGGGCCGACTGGGCCGCGTTGAGGATGAACAGTTCACTCCAGCTCAGCCTCAGCAGCGCCACCTGTGGATTTGTTAGTGTTTGTTAATCGTTAAAGGAAAAAAAATCCACCCTCGGATACTCCCACGCCGTTCGATACACTGCATCCCAGGTGTTGGAATTGACATTGTTGGTGTGCCCACTTTCCCTCTACCGGTCTACTTCTACTTCTGTTAGTGATTTCCTACGTTTCCCAGAATGCCTTTCGATAACATTTCTACATTCATCAATCAGACACACTACACTTTAAGAAAGCCTTTAAGAGAGTATGCATTGTGCGACACGCTGCACTTCAAACCATATGGTGTTTACATTTTATACAAAGTTTGATTTATTAACCTGGTCTGACACAGGCAACTCTGGGAAGTAGGGGATGTTCCTGGCCCACTCGATGGTGCTGAAGAGCAGCCTGGCCGCGAGCTCGCAGATGTTGTCGATGCCCATGGCGTTGTCGGGGCCGGCTTGTTGGCTGTACTGGTGGCCGAACCGACTGTTGGGGTACGGCTCAGCGCGGAGCAGCTGGGAAATGAGTTCAGACACCGGCTGACCTCCGCCACCTCCTCCATTGTTGTTGTAGAACTCACCACCTCCGAGCCCGCTGGCGCCCCCTATGGGTGTGATGGAGGGGCTGAGGCTGGGCTGAGGAGGGATGCGACCGCGTTGGACTGCTGAAGTAGGGTTGGGGGACAAAGGGGAGACGTGGCAGGAGGGGAGAGGAGGCGAGGAGGAGAGAGAAAGGAGACAAGAGCAAGGGAAGGAGAGGAGAGGGGAGTCATGGGGAAAGGGTGGTGATGGAAAACAGGAATAGGGGATAGGGGAAGTAAAGGAGGGTATTTGGAGGTGAAAAAAATGGAGAGGAACAAAAATTAAAAAATGAGTTGAACACGCTCTCCCAGTCGGGGATGTATGTCAGATTATCAACAGATGGTCTTGACCCGGTTAAAATGCTTTAATTCCAGATTAAAGGGAGCACAGTCGAGCCCCGGCTGACTCCCCCACAAAGACAGTGGAACCGAGGAGGCACATTGTTATGCTCTCCAGGCTGCATGGAGGTTATCTATGGGAATAGAACAAGAACTGAGGACTTTTCTGTCAATAGAATCTCAATTTCTGAAAGCTTAATTCTGGGGGAGAATTACAATACGCCAATGCGGTAATCACAGCACACGCTTTTCTGAAGACAAGTAGATTTTTTTTCCTGCACCCTAAACACGATTTATTTGAAACAGAGAACGTCACTTGGCCTAGAGAAAGAGGAGAGGTGCCATAGCCAGGGGGTGAGGGTGCTCCCAGGGGGTGGTCAACCGGGATTAATAAAGTATTACATCTGCCTGCTTTATTTTATTAACGGAGTATAAGAAAAAAATATCTCAGTCAATTCAGATCCCTATCTGCAACACAGAAGGGGAATATCTTTTATGGTTTCATCTGAGTGGAACCACACTTTGATACCACAGAGAGGAGAGGGAACACACTTAGTGATCTAGAGCCCAGGACTGTAGATGCTTACTCACTTCAATACTCTGTTCAATATCTGCCAGCGTGTCATTGAAGAAAAGCCCCCAGTTGGACCTCAGCACTTAAGGTGAAGCTCCTATTAGATTCTACCTGATCAAGCCAAAAAGGCAGAGGGCCTGTGTGGGTACAACCAAGAGGCTTAAGGCTGACAGATAGCCTCGGGGACGCAGGTGTCTTAGCGCTGTATCCCTCTCAGTCACTCTCTTACGCAGACACTAGATTAACCCACTTAGTACATGGCACTGAGCCGACACGCGCAGCTAGCTCAGCCACGATGGGGCCTAGACAGCCATGTGTGGCATTTACACCGGTCTACCGGGGCCCCGCGTCGTGGCAGAGGCGAGTTCAAGTTATCTACGATCGATTTTTTTTCCCTAAGAGCAGCTGGAAGTAAGGAGAGGACGTTTGAGGTCCTTCGGTAGATCACCGTTACACTCTTCATATGAATGCAGTATAAATGCAGACATAGAGCGCATGGATAGGAAGATACCTTCTTTGCGCATGCCCACGCGGAAGCACTTCTTCAGGCGACAGTACTGGCACTGGTTCCGGTGGTGCTGGTCTATCTGACACTCTCTGTTTGACCTGATGGCACAAAAACAAATACACGACACGAAACAATTAGTACGGCACCGACTTTCATTCAGCTCTTGTTTCTATGTGATCATTCTGCACTGACGCGACAACACAAGGTTGCACAATATGCCTTCACCTCAGTTTCCATCAAGGGGACTACCCTTGATGGAAACTGAGGTGAACTATCAGTCGGTGATTGTGTAACCGGTGCTACTTTAGGTCAAATGCAGAAAAGAAATGCAGCTGCAGTGATAAACATGATGCGAAACAAAGTAAGCCTCTTCCCATTCAGATACGTTTTTAATGTATGTAAAGCTGATTTCACAGATTATATAAGTGTCTCGAGCCCGCGAGCGGCTTTTCCTAAAACGATTCTCCTCAACATTAATATTGCATCATGAACATGGATTTTTCATATGGCTGAAGGCTACTGTGAGGAAGACGAGATAGCAGGTGAAATCGTTTTTTCAGTCACCTATGATATTTCAATTCGTACATGTACTTTACAAGACAGTTTCAATCACTTTTCACCTCATCCAAGAATGTATTTACTGCCCTGAGGTTGGATCCGGTGAGACAACCAACAGAAAACAAAAAAATCAGTCTATACTTTCGCATGTGGAGAATCATAATAGTGCATTAGGGCATACTTGTACATTTTAAGGACAACTATAAAAGAATGAATATTATGTTTGTGGATTTGTGCGTGACACAAACACACACACACATTATTAGATACATCGCTGTGGGCAATATTAACAAGTCAAATTAAATCCATTATAATAGAACAAATGAAATTCTTGAAACTGAAATGTCTTTTCATTACATGGAAACTGACACAAATTAACTCCACATGTTGGAAAGACAGCAGCTTCAAAATGTCTTTCTAGATCAGATGCTGACTTCCTGCTACCCTCCATCATCATCAGCTGTTTATGATCTTTATGTAATGATATTTGTGTCCGTTGTTAAGTGTCTTCATTTGTCGCTGTACTTGGTGTAACAACATTCAATATTTTGAATTTTCAGTATTTTGACTTGTCATTTGCAGCCGCCTATCAACCGATGACAACCAATTACCCATGATGCCCCTCTCACCTGCAAGTGTAGTTGAGGTTGCGTCTGATGCTCCTCTTGAAGAAGCTCTTGCACCCTTCACAGGTGAACACGCCGTAATGCTTCCCGCTGGACTTGTCGCCGCACACCCCGCAGTCCACCACGCAGGCCTTGTCGTCGTCGCCGGCCTCCATGTCGCTGCCCCCGGCCTGGGGCGAGCCGTCCTCCTCCTCCCCTCTCAGATAGGCCTTGTCCCCCAACCCATTGGTGCCCCCATTGGGATCTCCCCAGCCCCCACTCACCATGGCCATCGCTTGGTTACCAAACCACTGCTGAAGAAAATGGCAGCCAAGATTTCTGGTTGCTGTCAAGGTAACATAAATATCACAAGTCCAAGTCTGAGCGTTTCTCCTCACCTGAAGAGATTCAAGATTTTCTGGCTGTGTGTGTTCTCATTTGGTAATTTAGTTGTTGTTGTTTTTTTTTTTTGGCTTGCAATTTCCCTCTCACAAAACTACAGCGGGTAAATCAAGAAAAAAAAAAAGTCCTCTGTTTACACAAGCTGATATCAATGAGCGTAAAAAAACAGGGTTAAGAGAGGTGAGGCGAATGTTTGGCAGGAAAAACAAGAGCTGTTCAGTCTCCTCCCACTCCACTATGACCTGGAAACAGTCTCAGTCTGGCAACTTTTTTTTGTTTTGCATGCCTGTGGATTGCAATGCCCTTTTTTCCTTTCTTTCTCCCCTTATTCCGCCGTTCGTCACTCTTTGTGTCGTTTTTGTCCCCCTTCTTTGGCTCGATTCCTGAGACGTTGTGTCTTTTATGGAGCAGCCCTGCCGTGTGTCCGGTCGGTCGGTCGCACGGGTTTGCACGCCTCAGCCGAGGGATCTTTCACAGGAAACAATGAGTTCAAAACGCACACGTTCCCCCAAAAGAGAGCAAAGACAGATCATTTCCCAGCACTTGCAAATGACACGAGGTGAAAATCTCTCTCGGCCGTTACAGCCACTCTCCGTCCCTCTCTCTCTCTCTCTCTCTCTCTCTCTCTCTCTCACACACACACACACACTCCCAGCTCTGTCTCTGTAGCAACAGTAATGGCTGAAAAAGGACCTCGGTGTAGCTCGCCCTTAGCACATGCCTAGAGAGGCTATGACCACCCCTCTTAAAGTACCCCTTACACAGACCGTGTGGCCGTATTGTTCATATCAGTCACCTATATCTATAAGAAATCCTTCTAGAAATTATGTCACGCTTACCTCATGAACGCAGTGTGTCCACAGTTTCCCCCTCCTTCAAAATAACAAGTCCTTCTCCTCTCTAGATCCTCCTTCCATCCAGCGAGACCGGGAGCACAGGCACAGCGGGCAGAGATCTCCTATTCTCCGGTAATCCTCCGAGCCACGGCAGCATTCTGCACATCGCCGCGAGCAGAACAACTTGACGGCCACGGCAAAACAACAACAACATCACCTCAACATCTCTTCAAGGCACACCGGCTGCGGCGGCGGCGGCGGCGGCAGCAGCTACGTGGACGTAGTCTTTTACAAAAATACACCAGAGCCTCTGCTAGCCCTTCTCTCTCTCTCTCTCTCTCTCTCCCTCTCTCTCTCTCTCTCTCTCTCTCTCTGCGCCTCTCTTCGGACAGATCCCCAGCACAAGGAAGTGCCCTTTTCCTTGCTTGTTGTTTGCAAGAGTGCTCGGCTGTAGCGATATCCTCTCTGCTGCTAAGGTTTCCTCCTCCCAGAAACCAGAGAGGAAGCAGGGGAACGTGGAGCCCAGCGTCCGCTCAGACCTCCGTAGTTCCCGTGGCTGCTCTCCAAGCACTCATGCGGGCTTCTCCCTCCAGCCTTTTGTCATTGCTTGCCCACCAAGAACTAATGACTTGCGGCCTAGCCCTATGTGCTTCTTCCGTCCGTGTGTGTGTGTGTGTGTGTGTGTGAGTGAGTGTGTGTGTAGCCTTTCCCTGTAGCTCAGACGAATGTGTGTGTGTGTGTGTGGGGGGGGGAAGGGACGAGTGCTTCTCTTCCCCTCTCCAGAGTCCACAAATCAAATTAAGATTTAAAAAAAAAAAGGCCACAGCCCTAGACAGGCTGGGTTTCTTGAAGCCACCACACAACGTTTGCTCTTTCTCTCTCTCTCTCTCTCTCTCTCTCACTCTGTGCTTCTTGTTGTCCCTCTCCCTTATTTCCCTCAACCTATTTGTGTGAGAGAGCGAGAGGGAGCAAGCAAGGGGGAGCAGAGAGAGAGAGAGAGGGAGGGAGGGAGTGGGAGTGTGTGCAGAGGGGGAGGGGGCAGTCTCTGTGTGTGTGTGTGTGTGTGTGTGTGTGTGTGTGTGTGCTCTCAGGGATTTGACACTGCTATTCAAGCCCTGCGGTTACCATGGTGCCGGCTGCCATATATGGCCATTAGAGTCAAAGAGCAAAGAGAGTGGGCTGTGTGGGGCTGCACACACACACACACACACACACACACACACACACACACAGGAAGAATGCGGAGGATCTCTGTCCTCAGAGATGCAGAGAGCATGACCCCAAGGCCTAACTCAAAACCTCCAGCACATATAAGCAAGACAATCCCTCCTCTGCTCTTTGTCTCCGTCCACTTTTAGAAGACAGAAAATGATTGTGTGCATCTGAAAGTTCTTCCATCACCTCGTCTGTCTCAACAAATCACACACCTTGCGCTAAGCTAAGCGTGCAGCAAGTGGCGTGAAATGTATTTATCATTTCTCAAAGCGAGATTATTTCTTACCCCCCCCCCCCCCCCCCCCTGGTAATAATACACTTTGATCCTGCGTACGTGTGAATAGTCAGCTTGAGAACAGCTTATTTGGTGGTCATTGCCATTTCTCAAAAGGCCCTCTGTCTCGGGCGCTTTGTGGAGCCCCGTCGGGTGATTTGTGTCGGAGGGTTAGCCTGAGAGGTCAAACTGACTTTCACACCCCTGCCACGCTAAAACCCAGGGTCAAACCCAGATAAAGGAGCGAGGGGAGGAGCGGACGCACAACAACCCTGACTAAGAGCTTAACAGATGTATCATGAATCCGCTTGGTAATGAGTAGCTCCTCTGAGGGAATGCTTTCAGCGATGTGGGGGTGGGGTGGGGTGAGGGGGGACACCACAGTCACAGATACGGAGACATGAAAGTGTCAAGGCCTGAAAGATTCACTATATGCAGCTTGTTGTCTTATCTAAAGAATGTTTACAGAGATTCTTCACCCCCCAAATCCTTTCAAGACAAAACCCAGCTTCACCCCCCTGGCGAGTGGATGCATGACAGTGAAGCATTGTCCCGCCCATTGTGTGGCTAATGGGTCATCAGAAGGGTGTGTGTGTGTGTGCGCGTGTGTGTGTGTGCGTGTGCGTGTGCGTGTGTATTAAGTTGAATGAAAGTCCCTTTAATTAGGCTGGTGTGCCTGCTTATTGTCACTGTCACAAGATTAGTCAAATAAAGGGTAATTGTGAACGGCTGTGTGTGTGTGTGTGTGTGTGTGTGTGTGTATGCCATATCATTGCACTTTATTAACAGCAAATACCAGAAAAAGTGTCTGGGTAGAGAAAGTGAGCGACCTTCTCCGAACACTAGTGTAACAAGGACTTGACTCCCACTTGCTTCAGAGTTGCATGTTATTTATTTTATTTATCTTTTGACTTCCGGATACTGAAATACTTCTAAATGTTTTGTGCCAATGTGAGATGGGACGGCTACTCTGACAAAATGATTTACAGCACAAAATGAGCGATTAGCAGGGTCTAAGCCCTTGGTGCCCAACACACACACACACACACAGGAAGTCCAGATATGCTGCGTTCATGGAGAAAGTTTCATGGAGACTTGATCAACATTCTGGGAGAAATAGTGAAAAATAGGTTTTGCACAAAACTAAAAATATAATGGAAGAAATGAAAACCAGTGGATTTGTATCCATGTGCAAAGGATTTGTCTTCTGAGGGATTTTTAAAATTCTATTTATTCTATTATTTATTCTACGGCTCAGGGTTGATTGGCTAAAATGTTCACTGAATTGTTGTAGCGCCCCCATCCGGCTGATCTGTGTTTTTGTTTTTGGGCTGAATGGATGGGGAGATTTGAAACCTATCATCCAAATGCAGTGGCTCTGGCATTTAAGGTTCTCTGAGCTCCAGATCATTTTACGTTAAAGTAAGTTAAAGTAAAGTTAAGTAAGGCAGAAACTGGAGAAGCAGAAGAAAAACCCTAATAAAAACAATACAGTTCCAGCTGCGATGCTCAAACCTTATTATAGCAATTTTTGATATTAGATATGATTTTGCTATTGCTATCTCGACCTACACATACATACAACCCACAGCTGAATGGTCAGGCTTCCAAGGTATTTATATGCCCACACGACCCCATTTGATTGACAGCAACACGTTTCTCTGGGGGTTGTCGAAAGGCGTTCTGGGAAACGTAGTCCTTGATTGACAAGGACTGGATCCTCAATATATTAGAGAACTTCTATTATGAACTTCAGGTAAGTGTTTTCTGCTAGAAAGGATATATACATACCGTTTCGTTTCCATCCTCTGAATACTCTGTTTCCACTGTAATGTGTGTCTGTGTGTGAGAGAGAGACCGCAGGGGGCGGGGGTGACATGACCTTTGAACCACAAGTCAGGAATGTGGTTGCTCCTGGCAAGGAATCCAGAAATCCAAGACTGCAAATGACGTTTGTTAAGCTGCCACCCCCGGCAGCCGGCAGCCAGATCAAATACACACACACACACACACACACACACACACACACCACACACGCAGTAGTACAATGGCCTAATTACTATTTACAGTTCAGAGGCTGTCTCTTTACTACAAGGTAACACAGTTATCTTCATTATCATAAAGTCAGGCAGACGTCTGCAGCGCTCCTGGGTGTTTCTCTCTCTGCAAAACAGATCCATCAAGTCACTTCATCTGGTATTGCGTCTTAGAATCTATTTGATCTTAAAACAAGTGAGAACATCTACTAATGGGGTGAGATAACTTCACTTGAACAAAGCAAATCAAATTGTTTTAAGAACTTTCTTGAATCAAATGAGCTTGATAAATTGTCTCACTGTTTTCAGACACCCCCCTCTTGTTTAAAGGAAAACAAGATTTTATGGCTCCATATTACATTTTGTTGAGGTGGAAATTTTTTGGGATGAACTCTCCGTCACCTTAGAGCTCAAATGAGCAGAAAGAGGTTTATTGCATTGCTGCAGAAGATCAAACCAACTGCTCATCTTTGGTTGGCAGCAAACTGGAACAGGCTTCTGATGTGTAAAATAATCCTATTCCATTTGCTGTCATTTTAGTTTTGCTCTACTGGTACCAGAGAGGTATTCGACCCAGAAGAACTCAGCTTGGTGTCCTAAATATGCTTTGATGATTTGGCTACGGACTCTAAAGGCCAGTTTACTAGCTGCAGAAACGAATCCGGAAGGTTTTTTACAGACAAACGGACACCTTTGCAGGGGAAAACAAAGCGAGGCATCAGACTCCGCAGTGTGCACAGGCACACCGGTTCAATTCTTCACTCACCAGCCATCAGTGCACACATGACTGGTTGTGTTGCCTATATATCCTTTGGCGGTTCATTGCCTTTGCTTATCATGTCCGTGCGAACATGTCATGGTCAACTGTTTCAAAATGAATCGTTTGATGAGCTTGTTAGAGGACCTCTGCACCTTTTCGACCAATCAAACGTCTTCTAAATTTCTCGGTCGCTCTTTAACTGCAGCCATTGTTGTTGTTTTCTAAGGTCGCCTCTTTAATGTTCATGCGCCCCCACTGGTGCGAGCGTAAATAAACAAACATAAAGCCACAGTGTATACGCAAATGTGTACGCAGTGTCATGTTCAACTGTGTTCCCATTGCAGGAAAGATTGACTTGTTGTTAGTACCTCGGCCTTAATGGCGTTGCCTTATGGTTTTTATGCTTCGCTGAAATGATTTGTTACCGGCAGCTTGCGGCTGGAGCCCCACCAATACTGTAATGTATTATCAATATTGTAATGTGTTCAGAGCAGCCAGAGCACTCTGCACACTCTGTCTGATGAGCCCTCCATACACAATAGCTTGGCTTCTTGGCGTCCAAGCTGTGCTTTGGTGATCTATCTGTGTCTTGCCTTATTGGGGTGAAAGGTCTCCAGGGTTGTTGTGGATAGGAATAACTTAACAAGCCGTAGCTGCTGTGCAGACTTCAGTGAAAAAATACGGTTGTGAAATATTTGAGACCCTCCTCTGTGATTAATTGAGCTCTCATCATGAGCTACCTGAACTACCCTTCCACGCTACATCCATACCTTGTTGGAGGCTTGAACTAAATGCAGCTACCCCAGTACTCCAAGTGTGGAATTAGAGTCATACAAATGTGGGGCATCTTCATGTGCACAAGTGTTTGATTTGTGCTGCAATGAGGGATCATTTGCGTTTCATAATTCTGTCTTTTCAGAAATGTGTTAACCCATTGTAACTTAAAATGTAGGTCATGCAACCATCGCAATGGTAGCAGATATTTTACAGCTTCAAAATGTATTCAAAATCTTGTTTAGCTCCATCACTGAGTTAGAGCTGGTATAAAAAAACGTTTTATTTTGGTTGTAAATTTTAGCCATTTAATTTAACCTTTTATCTCTTTTTTTCTCTGTTACTGAGGACAAATGGAGTCACACCCCTTGCGTCAGAATGTGTAAAGTTAGGCCAGCCCTTCCCCCGAGGCAGCCCCAATAACCGATGGGCTGTAACTCAATCGCAGGGTGTTAGCATTGTGCTCTCAACCACATCAGCATATGGAAAGTAGGTCTTTACTTAAAGTAATCATGAGGGGACTGCGTAGCTTTTTTTTTTTCTCGCAGAGACAGCGTTTTCATCGCGCTCCGATGGCCGTCAAATGTTTTGACTTGCGGTGACAGCTTCTCCCCGAGACCAGAGTGACCTCTGACCTCAGAGGAATGGACGAGCCTGCAAACAAAAACAGGGCTCTTTTGTGTGGCTCAAAGGAAAAAAACATCTGCTGGGCTGAAGACACACAGAGAGAAAGAGGGGGGATTAGGTCCTAGGGATTCATTAGTCTTTTCACCCATGAAACACCTCTGCTGAGCAGTGCCTGATGGGAACTAGAAACCCACTGTACCTCACATCGTTATGACCCAGTGATTAATGCCCCAGCTGCCTCTTGGCTTAGAGGGAGAAATGGATTGAAATATGCAGATAAATACCATATGAAAAGGATATCTCTGAAGCTAGTGTGTGAAGACAGTAGTCCTTCTTATCACATCACCACAGGAGCCACCAGCCACAGCCCGTCATTTATTTTTAAATTAAATTTGAGTCTGAATAAATGGTCTGAGAGTATTGCACATCACACAAAAAACGCCCTGCCTATTCATTTTAATAATTCTGGCTTCGTTTATCATGATCGCTCATTGTCGTGATAAATGAACGTCTGATTATTTTCTTACCCCGCCGAAGCTGTAGAGTAAAAATTGAACCGTTGGGATGTTGGCCAATTATTTTTCTTAAAATCGCAGTTAGATTGTAGACAGAGAATGTGCGTCTAACATTAGTGGAATATTCTCTCTCTCTCTCTCTTTCTCTCTCTCTGTCCACTTAGCACAGACTACCCGTGCACATGCAGTTATTTAGCACCATATTGTTTATTTGTCCGGTAGTCATCGAAGGTATTTACCATTTCCCATGTGCCCCCTCTTTATGTCTCAGTAACAGAGACCTCTTTCTTCCAGCCAGCCACCTGATATAGCACGCTGTTGTGATGTGGGTAACCAGATCCTTCAGAGCAAGTTACCAATTAGCCAAACATCTCTGGAGGGAAATCTCCTGGTGTGTAAGAACAAAGGGTGCCCATATTGCTGTCTAGGTCTGACTCTATGTGCTGTTCAGGCATTCATTGTGTACATCGTGTGAATCATTTGGAAATTAAAGCTTGTTGTAGCTGTTTTGTAGGGGCAGGATAAAACAATATGGTGAGAGAGTGGGAAGAGAGAGTGTGTCTCCAACTGCTGGAGCAAAAAGGAAAAACAACTAGTTGATTCTTTCCAAATGTATTTTTTCTCAATGAAAAAAAATACTTTTTTGTCAGAATATATCACTAAGAACGTAATGATGTTCTTGATGGGTAAATATATTTTTGCTCAAATGTCTGATATGCACATCTGACTTTTCTACTGCTGCTGCTGAGTCATTTTAAAGCAGGTCTGCAAGTTGTTTGTAAATTGAAATTTTGATGGAGCAGAATTCTGAGTGCAGACCAACTTTAACATTAATATATTTTTAGTAATATATTACTGTACAATAATGCATGAGTAAAAGCTGCCACAATACATACACAATACACATTTCAGCCAGATTGTACATTTGTTTACATTTTTCATGTTTAGTTGTTAGTTGAATAATTCAGGACCATAGATTATATGAATGATTCAGTCCATCAATTATTGAATATAAATAATGTGATCTAAACAGGAAAAGCTATAAATAAGTAACTTTTATTTTAGCATGGAGGTAGCCTGTACGTCTATCTTGTCCCTCATGGACTGCTGTACTTTCATTGGCTTGTTTGGCTGTTTGACTGTTTTTACTGATTTTACATCTTAGAGATCATTTAACTCATTCAGATAAATACAGTATGTAGCTAAATCCAGCAGGAAGTCAGTTGCAGTTGTGCTCCTCCCCACTAAGTGGCAGTGTGTGCCATAACAATGCACAATGTAATGAGCACGCTACCTCAGAACCTCAAACGTTATTACCAGCAAACATCGGAAAAATGGACCAGTTGCAGAATACACCATATATGACTGCAGATCCATGTATGTTGCATTTTGGTGTTGAGAGTTTGTGTAATAATAATAATGTAATAAAATATCCCTCTATGGGTTGAAAGTGTGATAAAGTCTGTTACCATAATAAATTGTTGAATAATAACATCACACTATTACATTCACAAGGGGTGTAACATGTTTTTATGTAAGAATGTAACTCAAGTTATTACATTATTAGCCAGTATTATTATTACATCATCAGTTAAAATTGTTGCAGCCCTTATAAGGTAAATAATACAACGTGATGTTACTACCTTATTATCTGGCAAGTTATTACACAACAGGTTTTATTACACTTTTTTATTTAAAGTAACTTTTTTATTACACTTTGATAAGTCATTGCTTTATCAGTCGATACATTTGCCCAGAAACCACGAAAGACTGACAACATTTTTCACAAAATCTATATTTCAACAGAGCATTGCCATCTTAAATCCTTGGACTAGCTTGGCAAACGTGGGCAGGGGAAAGTGAATGAATCACACTCTTCCCACTCCACCCACTCACTGAAATGCTCAGGGGCCCACAGCAGAAGACTGTGGTTGTACTGGTAGGCTGCCAGGGGTGAAGGTTTGTAACCGTATGAACATGGAGGAAAAACATTAAAGTATCCCTACTGATGCAGATGGAAGAGGACATGGTCTTGGTGTGATGTGACGATCCACCAGGAAGGGTTTCTCTCTATTTATACTACTTCTGTGGGTATTGGTGCTCTATGTTCTAAATACAAGCACTGCATGGCTTGTAAACATACTGACCTCATTTTCAGAGCAAAATAGCATTTTACTATTCCAGCTCCCACTCACTGAGGCACACATATGCACTTGACAGTCCAGTCTCTGATTTCTACCAGTGCTGCAAGCTTCTGCACTCTATATCTCAATTTGCAGATTAACGCAGCATTCAGCAGAATTACTATGCTGCTCCCCTTTCTGCACAGGATATATTTACATCCTTGCTATAGAGGATATATCTGTTTCAGACCAACGTTTGAAATCCTATACATTTTTGGAGTATTAAAACTCGAATTCAATCCATGCTGCCTGATGAAAAAATGGTCAATAAAGACAAGTGATATCATATCAAAATGAAGTAGTTGACACTGTATACACATTGAGAAAGGACATCATTGTTCATAGCTTTATTTGTTTGACTGGATCTCAGTAGAGTGGTCCCTCTATGAGATGTTACCACAGTGATGTTATCCTCTGAGTAAAGATGCACTTGAATTAAAAGCAAGTGTTTTAAACGTAACCTAGTTAAGACGATAGGGACCAGACCTACCATGTTATCATTCATCATCAAGCCAGGAATATAGCGACACACACCTATGTTGTTAACCAAACTGCACATTATTTTTATTGCATGCCCAGCAATACTCAGGTGATTGAATCTGCTGGAATGTTCTCTCCTCTTGCCTCCCTCCTCTGCTTTCTAACTGTCTGAAGAAATAAAAAAGTACTCAAGGTGAACGAACTGCCCACTCTGCTTTTTTAAAATCTATATTTTTTGCATGAGAACGATCTGATTCAAGACATTAGAGAGGCGGATAAATTATGCAACAACCTTCCCCAACTAGTTTGAGTACAAAGTGTCAGCCAGGTTGGCAGCAACCCATGCATGGGTTGTACCTACTGTAACCCTTGGGTGTTTGGATTTCAAGGTAAACAACCCACTTCAGCCTCAATAAAATCAACATTGTGACTGTTTATGTCTCGTATTTGTCTCTGATATCCTGCGTTTGTTGGCGGCTTTTATCTAAGCCGTTGTCCAAAAGGTTGCCGCAGGATCGGCCATCCACAATTCCTCTATGAATTACTGCTTCCTGTCAAGATGAAGCCTGGCACGTCAACAGCGCCTGGCAGGAAAAACCTCTGTCTCTTGCTCTCAGACACTTATGTTTCATTTTAAACTGTGTGTGTGTGTGTTGTGTGTGTGTGTGTGTGTGTGTGTGTGTGTGTGTGTGTGTGTGTCTCCTATGAGAGACAGGACAGCTACCCACGTCATCAGGTTGGGCTGAGACGAACAGCATCAAAGAGCCGCTGAGCGAGAAGAAACAACGTGTGCCATTCTCCTCCTGGCCTGTCGTGCACCGGAAAACCCTGCTCACGATCCCATAAAGATTTTGCTGGGGACATTTTTGGGGAAGTTGAAAGTTAGTGTGTTAGTGTGTGAGGTCTTTACAAAAGCTATAGGTGTTAGAAATGAAAGGTGAGCAAAGAGTCGTCAATCTGAATGTCTTAGGATTTGTCACAAAGTGGAGGCTGTATTTCTATTTTGAATTCCCATCCCATTTCAAAACAGCTGCCCTCTTCCCAGGTCACTGTGAGCATGACAACACAGTCCAAACAGTCACATGGCTCAACGTGTTGTAATGTTATGTTAACCTCTGCCATCATGTCCCAGAGTAGGGAGGGTAAAATAGGGACTTATCTCTCAACGCTCTGAACGCTGACGCTGACTACCTCGGGCCAATCATCAGATGGTTGCTGCGTTGATCCGTTGATGCAAGTTTAGTTTAACAGCGCCATGGCCGCCTATGCACCATCTACTGGGTGAAAATGGGCAGTGAAAGCATTTAATTCACAGAATGCATTTTCGTCCACGAAATCCGAGCAGTGTTTCACGAAATGAATTTCGTACCGCGACGAAATGCGGAAGAAATCGACGAAATTGATTTGGTGCCGGACGAAATCCACAGGGTAACATTAGGCGCCCATATGCATTTCGTCGACGAAATGCGGAGCAAACAAGGTGTTTTCGGATTTCGTGTGACAACAAAATCATGTTGAGGAACATTTTAGCCTCCATATTACAGTTACAGATGTGGATTTTTTTCCTGTGGATACAAAATCCAGACATTACAGTGTCGGACCCACGCGTCACAACAACGGTGTTGTCCTTTAATACTGAAGAGAATAGTCTTATTGTCAAAACATATACAACAGAATATTTTAACTTAAATGAAACCTTGGCTGATGATTAAATGAATTACAAATAAAGTCATTTGGCCAGCTTCACATAAAGAGTGCTTACCATTGAGGAAAATGCCTAGTTTAGGAGTATTAATCATAAGAGACCAACGTCACTTCTTTCACTGATATGAACAGAATCAATGCAACATGGAGAGGATGAAGCTCTTACTAACTCTTACTGACAACGAAATCATGTTGAGGAACATTTTAGCCTCCATATTACAGTTACAGATGTGGATTTTTTTCCTGTGGATACAAAATCCAGACATGAGTAGAGATCGAATCTTTCAGAGCGTTGACAGTAAAGTCCCTATTTTACCTTCATAGGGCGTATGAGGGCAGGCAGGCAGGCAGGCAGGGAGGAGGGGTGGTAGCCAATGGAGTGAGGAGAGGGCTGACAGAGGGAGGGGCCAGGATGGAGTCCCAAACATGGGAAGTGTGTGTCAGGAGTTTATAAATTCCAAACCGTGTTTACACCTCACTCACAATCTTATCAAGTCTCACGATATCAACGATTCAGAGAGGAAACGCCCCGCTCACCTCAGTGTTTTGGGGCAGTTAGAAGAGGGGGTAGTTCAACCACTATCTCCAGGTTATTGGAAAAGGACGCTGAACTCTGGTGGCTCATCTGAAATAATTCAGCATTGTCTTATTTGTTCACCTGACGTCTGATTGAGGAAGGGAGACCTCTGAGACTTGCAGAGCGAGGAGGAAGCAGTTTGTTCTGATTAGAGTGAACCTTGTTCGAGCTTGGCTGGCCACTCAGACTATTTATATATTCAGGGTGAGGGGTTGCCTTTATTCCAGGGGGTTGCTGAGGGGTTTGGGTAGTGTACTACACTGTTAGTGCACTAACTTCCTTTGGCTGCCATCAGCCATGTACAACAGTGGGTACTCCCAGGTCTCCAAGTTCAGCCTGCAGGCCCAGAAGAAGATGCAGCACCGGTCAAAGGGAAAGAGCTGCGGCTACTACATGCGTCTCATCTTCTTCTTCTCTTCGCTCATCCAGTCTCTCATCATAGTTAGCCTTGTGCTTTTCCTGGTCTACGGTAAGAAGCAAGACTCGGCGTGCTCGGTGCGCATCGAGGACTTGGAGCAGAGCTTCAACCGGCTGTCCATGGAGAACGTCGCCCTCAGGCAGCAGAGGAAAAACCTCACCATGTTCCTCAACATCACCCTGACCGAGAAGGCACGTAACGACTGGGACCTGGCCCAGCTGCGTTCCTCGGCCAACGTCTCATACTACATTATCACCGAACTCAACAGCAAGCTGGTGAGACACCGACCTATTTGATTGTATATGACCACGTTTAGACTTGTAAGCTCCTTTCTTTTGAGTGTTTAAAGAGTTTACATGTGCAATTTGGCTTCTCCTTATGTATGTGTTTTAGTAGTATTGGTCTTATTGGCAGTTGAACCCCTAACCCTTCAACAACCATAGAAATGAAACAGTTTGTGTATTTGTGCCACAGAGACAAAGGAAACTGTGAGTGAACCATGTTGGTCACGTCATTTTTGCTTGCCAAATGGTTACAAACACTAGTTTAGTTTACACCATTGAGTCTGAACCACTATCTAAATATTCTTTCTTTTTTTCAATGAATAAAAATGTAAAAGGATTTGGTTCTGAGATGTAGTTTCTATAAAAAGAGGTTCTGTATATCACCAAAAGTGGTACCACTATTTGGTAACATTAAGCAGCTTTCTTTACAGTGTCGGACCCACGCGTCACAACAACGGTGTTGTCCTTTAATACTGAAGAGAATAGTCTTATTGTCAAAACATATACAACAGAATATTTTAACTTAAACAAAACCTTGGCTGATGATTAAATGAATTAAAAATAAAGTCATTTGGCCAGCTTCACATAAAGAGTGCTTACCATTGAGGAAAATGCCTAGTTTAGGAGTATTCATCATAAGAGACCAACGTCACTTCTTTCACTGATATGAACAGAATCAATGCAACTTGGAGAGGATGAAGCTCTTACTAACTGATGGAAATCCATGCATACCATACCAAATCAACCCGCGCTGTAAGTATGACATGACTTTAAAGTAAACCCACAATAAATCAAAACATGTTCATATTTCCTCTCAATCCTCACCATTATATGGGCATGCCTGCTTAGGAGAAAAGCATCCACCAAGTTTGTTTAGTCTGTCAACTCATAATATTATCAGAAATACAAAGGCTTACTTCCCTATTATTATTATTATTATTTTTTTTTTTTACAGTTCCGGGTTCCTGTGGGCTGCAGGCTGAGCAGATGAAAGCCATGATTATACTTGTGCAGACCAACTTCACCCAGACTACTCAGATGATGAGGATGGAAATGGAGCAGATTTCCAAAGACCGAGACAACATTAACCTGGAAGCCATCCGCCTGCGGAGGGAGAAATCAGTACTTGAGAGGGAGATGGCCGCCTATCGAATCAAGTGCAAAGAAGACTTTGCCAATTCCTTGGGTGGAATCACCAATGTCACCAAGGCGTTCCTGGAGAAGATTGACTCCATCTTCCCCGGGCACATCGCCTTCCAGCTAACCTGTCAGAAGCAGAGGGAAAACCTGGAGCAGATCCGCAGCAATTGCACCAGCCTGTCCCGAGAGATAGAGAACAGGTTCCAGCGTTACCTGGACAATGTGGGAGCCCAGGTGTTACAGATCCAGACTGAGAGCAGCCACTTGAAGGCGGAGAACTCGCGGCTGGTCGAGGACTACAGCTGGTGCAGCCAGAACCGAACGAGTCTGATCCTGGAACACAAGCAGAACCTGCAGAACGTCCAGCTGAAATACGATAGGGAGAAGGAGCAACTGCTGATGGACAAGAGGAAGCTGAGCGGAGAGAAAGACCTGCTGGGTATCAACCTCAACTTGAAAGATAAAGAGATCCTGTACTTCAAAGAGCAGCTCAGGCAGCTCAACATCTCCTGCAGTTACAAGGTAAGAAGAGGAAGCGCTGAGACTGATTATTAGTCAGTGTAGTGTTTATTTAATAAGGTTACTTAAAGTTACTTCTTAGTTTCAGATCGCTCAAGATAAAATATCTGAGAGAAATTTATAAGTGAGACCTGCAGAGAATAACTTTCTATGAGATGAGTTTTTCGTTTTATTGTCACATCAATTTACACAAGTAAAGAGAGCGAAATTGTTTGGTGCTGAACTCCTCAACAGTGCAGTTTAGAGCAATAAAATATGAAATATATAATAAAGAAATAAAAAGTGAGTGGTTTTGTGCAGCATTTTCACTCACTAACTAACTGGAACTAACTGGGAGCTGTGGAAAGTAACATCAGATATGAATTCCCAGTAAGCCTTTTGCCTCCACTAGTGTGAGGGAAAGCTGATTACATTATGTAGCGCATTTTATGTTGTTGACTTTAACCACAAATCCCCTAGTATACATAATATTCTATCAGATTGCATTTGTGGAGCAAACACTTCAAGTTCAAGTTTCAAGTTTATTGTCATACACCTGATAAGAATGAAAACATCATTACCAGTAATGAAATTCTTGGCCTATAAGATAATAAGACAAATAAGTGATTAAAGAAAAATAAAATAAAACAGTATTCAAATAGTAATAAAGTACAAAAGAAGCGGTGTCGTATAAGTAATATAAAAGTATTTACCTAAAGAAAAATAAAATATAATAAAAAGAATAATAATAGAGGTATTTGCAAGACAAACACTGCAATGTAATACTAGGAGGTAGACGAAATACTGATATGAATTAAAGTGACTAGTGGTAAACACTTAAAGTGGCCAAGTGTGTGGGGTAAGGGTCCAATCATTGTGTTACTGTAGTATGTGTGTATGGTGTGTGTACTAGTGTGAAGTATGTATACACTTCACTTTGGACACACTATTTTCTTTCGCTGTTGATGAAACTCTTTGTTGCTGCAGTGTCAAGAGACAGATTTGTTTATGTAACACCTGTAATACCGCAGTCCAAACAAAGCCCACATATCACTGCTTTGAGACCTAAAGGTCTTACATAACATGTGTGAGATCAAAGCAGCATGATAGGATACTGGAAATGGTCCAGCTGCGAGGGCAGAGGAGGAGGAAAAATGTCTGCCAGTAACAATGGCAGGAGAACAAGAGGGCAGAAAGGTGAGAACTGGGCAAATATCCCTGTCTGCTGCCGTAATGCTTGTGTAGAGTGTTGTGTTAGGACACTCAAAACTCAGCCATGAGTCAGAGCCCAAACCGAGAGGATGTTCCTTCATGTCTTTTAATATGTGGATCAGGTTTTTGTTTAGTCATTGTGATACACTAATTTTTGCTTTCTTTATGTGTAAAACTAAACAATGTGTATATTGAATTGAACTGAAGTGTGCTTTGCAGTAAAACTGAATTGAATTGAGAACCAAATACGTAATAATAAAGTTTGGTTGCATCATATCAATGTGATTTCCACGTTATATCAGATACAGATTTATACAATTTAATAATTAGCGCTCTCATTGTATTTCAGCCTGGGGTAAGGCCCGGCCTTGGAACAAGTGTACTGACTCAGCCTGGGTCACCATGGAACAGATTGAATTCGGGAGGATCCAGCTCATCTAGCTCCTCTGCTGGGAGTCAGTCTGGTAGGACTGGATCAAGTTCAAGCTCAAGCTCATTGAATAAGCCAGTTGTGAACTCGATAAGCTCAGGCTCAACTGGGGTAGCATCAAGTAAGCCAGGGTCCAACGGAGTTAGCTCATCAAGCTCTGGGTCTAGCAGATTCGGTTCCACTGGGCAGGGGTCAGTTTCAACAGGAGTGGGAGCAGCGAAGAAGCCAAGTACTGGGGGATTTGGCAGCAGCAGCAACAGCAACACTGGAGGTGGGATAGCCTCAGTGGGTAAAACTAGCTCAGGATCTACCGGATGGGGTAGCTGGTTTGGGACTGGGACTGGGACTGGAACTGGAGCAGGCAGCAGCAACACAGGTTTAAACAAGGTGGGAAGTGGATTGGGGAAAGGAACAGCAGGCGGGAGCAGCCTTGGTGGAGCTGGATCTTCAGTTGGTGCAGGAAGAACAGGCGGACAAGGAGGCACAGGCACAGGTATGAACGCCATCTATGATAAAGACATACTGTATAATGTAGGGAGCACTCAATAATGCTTCAATAGCCAGAATGGTGATGGTCTTCAGTACATTCAGGATGTTAGATGGAATAGATAGATCCAACCTCAAGCTTAACTATGTTTCCTTATGTTTTGCCAACAGTGAACATCCAACAACACCTTCAACAGCTGCAGCGGATTGCCAACCCCACCGTCTCAGGGTGAGTATGAAGTGCTGGGGCTGTGGGTTGCTGCTGTTTCACATTGTTCAGCCAGCAGCTGAAGTTTAAGTGGATAGTGATCCGTTCAGTTATCAACATCACTGGAAGAATTTGAAAGAATCTAGCCTTTTCCTGTTTCAACTCACATTCAATTCAACAATTCAATAATTTTCTGCTCTCTCTCTCTCTCTCTCTCTCTCTCTCTCTCTCCCTCTCTCTCTCTCTCTCTAGGGAGAAAAAAGACTCCAGACTGCTTGGTTAGTCCATCTTGATGACGACAACTAAAAATGAAAGGACAACTGATTTATCCTCCAATTCCATCTATTACGCACAGCTAAAAGCAAGCTCCTCATATTGAGTTCATATATATCAATAAATGTATTATATGATGTACACTTTATACCCCCGTCCACTTATAACACACCCTTATAAAGGGAGTCCTACTGCATTTGAATAACTTTTGCACTTTTGTTTGATAAGATGTGAAATGTGTAAGATGATAAGATGATGATAAGATGTGTTGGTTGATTAGAAACTATGTAATATGTTACATACCGTGAATAAGCTGAGTGTTACACTGTAAATACTAAAAAAAATAAAAGTGTATTGTTCATCCATCTTGGCTTTTCTTTGTTCTGTCTTTTCTTTATGCACACACCTATTTGTGATATTACCCGGACGCAATTGTTTGTCCCCATTTGCGTCACCTATTGTCTGGGTAATTGTCCTGCAAATGACCCCCTCCTGTAATATTTTAGACATGACTAACTGGCAAATGCATTTAATCCCTCCAGCATGTTTATGTTTATCTGTCAACCTGTCAACAGGCCAATGGAGGCGGATGGGAGGATAAATGCTCCTGTATACAAACTTAAAAACGAACAATGTCCCATCACTTGGCTACAGAGAGCACGGATATCCATGAACTAAATACAATCTCAGTATATTTCTCATGAAGAAACACATTGGAAGGAAAAGATGAAGTCCGTCTAGGTATCTGGTGTGTCTTTTCCGCCCGCTCACGCAAGATGCTCAAAAATAGCCCCAGCAACCAAACTGTGTCTTCTATTGTTGTGGATTGCATGGTTTATAATGTAAACAACTAGAAATAGTACCCCAGCAACCAGTATCGCTGGTCTGTGGGAAAAAACCATCCCCTGTTTGAATGGCACATTAATAAGATGTGAATGACACTTAGACATGTAAGATCATAGAAACTGTTCGATTAAGACTCAGTGGAATGTGAACTGATACAAACTTGGCATGGAGCTAAAATGGAGAGGTGAAACGACACGAGAACAAGCAAACATCCTGTTCAGTGGAAAGCAAAAGGATGGGAACACACTGTTAATTCAAGAACCAAGAGCATATTGTGTTGGTGACAATTAATAAATACTGGCACTTCAGCTCTTTCCCGTCTAAAGGATATCCTTTGTTTAACATCAAGTGTTTTCCCACATTTTGATTGTGCAGCTTACTGAAAGAGTAGCTGTGGGCTATTAAAGGTCACTGGATGGATGGTGTGAGGAACCACTGACTCAGACACAGGACAGTGAGCTCTAACTGCACTGGCCTTATACAGTGGGGAATCATCTGGGATTATATCAGTCTGTGCAAACATCTGAACTGAACTTCCTGTCATCTGGACTTCATTTCCTGTCCTATTTGTTAACTGCCATCGTGCTATACACAGAAAACACACAACACTTAACGGAGAATTGTTTTGTCGCCAACATTAGTTGCCAACTTTGTCAACACAGCACAACAATCAGTTGTGACTGGAAATAAAACTGGCATGGATGGTTGAAAATGTTGGACAATTTTGTAAAAACACTTATGCTACCTTATGGTACCTTATGCTACCTTTCATACAACAAGAATGGACATGTGCCTACTAGGCTCAAGAGGGTTGAGCAACCATGTGTTAGCCCCTCCAAACGTCCCTCCTGTCCTGATTTTAGGTTGGTCATTATCTAGACCACGTCCAGTCCTCCGTCAGTTTGGAGGCTGACTAGCTTCCATACATTGTTAGCCTCCATCACTGGCGTTACTCGGGGGGTCTTGGACGTCAGCGCTGAGGACAGCACTGAGCACCACAGAGGAAAAGTGTAGGGGCCATTACGTCTGCATCTCTCACACACACACCCTGCCTTGGCCACCTCCCTGAAGCAGGAAAGGGAACGGGTGCTTATGATTACGACCTCCTTCCTCACCTGGGGTTGCAGAACTCTGACCTCTTTTGTCTCCGGCTGCTAATGCTCCCTCTTGACTGTGACAGCTAATTGCGTTTCCTATTTGCCTGGCCCCCTTCAGTCCCCATGGCCTCCCAGGCTGGTAAAGACATCAGGGGGCAAAGTCCTTTCTGTTTCTGTCCTTTCTGTGGGTGTGTGTGTGGTGGTGTGTGTGGTGGTGGTGGTGGTGGTGGTGGTGGGGAGTTAAGCCCTGGAAGCAGCTGGGAGGGAAAAAGTGGCCCCCAACAATGGCTGTCCTTCTGCATTGAAGGCCTTCAGCACAACCCTGACTTTCACCTTGGCCTCTTTCCAACAGAAGAGTTGTGGAAGGGAAATGATGGGTAAGGTTAACTGCTTGAAGGGGGGGGGGGGGGGGGTCAGACGTAGAGCCGCCTGTGTCTGAGCTGCATGACTTCATGAGGCTTTGGTTTTATGGACAACCCAACAGTCCTAATAGTATCTGGAGTCACGATAAATAAACACCACAGAGACCTTGACCTTCAGCCGCACATCCGAAGTGTCCTGCAGGACCTTGCATCTGTATTATTACACTCTACAGCTGTAGGTGGTAGCTAGCATTGTCTCACATGTGTAGAGTGGCTTGAACCAAACCATTCAAATAAATGGTAAGACACTGACAATATCCAATGAACCATAGTTAAGACCCATATACCAACAGAGCTGACACTTCAGTATTAAATGCTATTAATTGTCACATTGTCATATAGTTCAATTTCAAAATATATCCATTTTTGGGGGGAAAAAAATCATTTGAAGTTCATTTCATATCTCTTAAATATACATAGACATATGGATACACGCTGACCCAGAATGAAACTATAAAGGAGGAGCAAGTGATATTGTAAACAATGTGGATGTCATCAGCTCAGCCGCTGTAGGCCTAGAAAAGCTGTAACAATGTCCTATTTATCAGCGCCATTGATTATCCATCACATACTGAGAGCTTCACTGGTGCTATAGAGGCAGGGACATAGAGGAGATTAATGGCCATCTAGTCGGCTAAGACAGTGAAACAGAGCTAGATCCACTGCCGTGATTTAGTTTTGATCCCTCAGACACACTGAAAGAGGTCAGTCGTTACAGACATTACTTGCACAGTGCTCAACAAATGTGTTGACAGCAGCTCGACTAGTGAGGTTAGGCTGTAGGTGATACGTGATAGAGGAAGCCTGGCCCCGCAGCAGGATGTCCAGTCACTTGCCCTAAGACACCTTTGTGTCATAGTCAGAAATGATTGAAAATAAATAACATGAGACCAAAACCTTTTCTGTTTCCTAGTAGCTAATAAATGGGCTCATGGTTATCTTGGCTGTCAGATTGGAAATATGACTTTCTTCTCCATTTCTATTGAGTTTTACAATAGAAGTTTTATTTTTTTAATCTGACTCCAGGCCTAAACCATATCAAGACACAGATTTGATCGAGGCGGGGAAGCCCAAAGTCCCTTCTGGTCCTTCAAAGAGGTCCAGATAGATAGATAGATAGATAGATAGATAGATAGATAGGTAGATAGATAGATAGATAGATAGATAGATAGATAGATAGATAGATAGATAGATAGATAGATAGGTAGGTAGGTAGGTAGGTAGGTAGGTAGATAGATAGATAGGTAGGTAGGTAGGTAGGTAGATAGATAGATAGATAGATAGATAGATAGATAGATAGATAGATAGATAGATAGATAGATAGATAGATAGATAGATAGATGTGTTTGCTACAGAGTGCAAGAGACTTAAAGTGACGTGGGTGTGGCTCTTACAGTTCCCTGAGGTTGAGGCATCCCCTAAGTACAGTCTGGATCAGCAGCCAACCTCAACCGTTTGTGTGGAAGCTAGAAAATTGACCTCAAACCAGCATCTTGGGCAGGCATTGGCAAACTGTTTAGCCAAGGGGCCTCATGTGGCCTTGGGAAGCAGATGCGGTGCCACAAAGAGGAGGATCTATACCAGTGCAATAATGTCAAAGTTTGAGGGCTAGAATAAAGTTATTTAAGGTTGGGATGTGGCCCTTGGGCCTCACTTTCCCCACAGTTGTTCTAGGCAGCAGCATCCTGTAGTTCACTGTGTACTGCCGCCATCTAGTGTCCATTACAGTGTATTGCCATATTGGAACTGGAAGAGAAGTAACGTGTCATGAAATTAGAGGCAGTTAGTAATGAAGTGTGGCTCCCTCTAGTTGGGTTCTTGGTCTGCAGGCTACTGTAACTTCCACACGGTGGCGATATGAACACCCCACATCTTGAAGCTGTAATTCTAGAGGATAGAGAAAGTGAATTCATCAGGTAAGGACAAAAGGCTTTGCTTGTACATCCAACTGATCTATCAGAATTTATCCTCACTAAAGTGAATGAATGCAAACTTTTAAACATTGAATTATGGTTTGTTTCTGTTTTCTCAATCAAACAGCATCTTTAAATAGTCAAAAACCAGGGCAGGAAAATTCATCGCCATTGAATAGTTAGAAGAACCTGCACCTCCATTCCCCCCCCAAACCTCAACCTACATATGGGTTTGAATCTAACGCTGCCACACCGACGTCTTCCTGTCTGTCGACACTGTTTACTGTGCTAAAAGCTTTGAAAGGCAGAGAGAGCACTCTGCTTTCAAACAGATAGAGCTTGATAACATGATTGCATGTCGGTGACCGTGAGAACCCGTGACAGTCAGACAGACATGCCTTTGGGTCATGACCCCAATAGAATTACTGGTGTGAATGAATAATTGATCCCAAGAAATCAAATTACTGATGCTCTAAAACTGTTAGGGGCTAATGCAGACCTGGCTCAATCCTAATGGTGTTAGGTTCCCCACATACCTGGCTGGTTGTTGTCACGTTTGTTTGAAAAGGATTATCATGCTTGTTGTTGATGGAAAGTTAAGACATTTAGATGCAGTTAGAAGTCATATGGTGTTATGAATAGGCTTTATAGACCTTTTAAACTGATTTATGATGCTCTCATGGAGTAGTTGACAGTCCATGTTCAGCTTCTTGACAGAATTATTTCAATAGACATCGGTCTTCATACAGGCCTAATATAAAACTACATAACTCCAACTGTCAAATTGTGTCTTTCTATGGACTATGGAGCTTCTAGTGTAAAACCTAAAAAAAAAAAAAATAATAAAATGTTCATTAAATATGCCAGTTAATAATTCCATTTCATTCTGTCTGTGAGTGATTAATAAATTACTGAATGTACAAATCGATTTGTAAATGATTCAATTCAAACAATGAATTAACATTTACATTTTACTTTATGTTATTCCATTTACTAATGTGTTCTATTCATTTTCCATCTACTGAAGCAGTAGATGGAAAATATTTCTGCTTGTGCCACGGATGCATGTGAAGCATGTGGTTACAAGCATTAGCCAACAATCTGAGAGCCACTGTCGGTAAATTCCTGTATACCCCAGAATATGTTTACAGATTTGTTTCAGAATATGCCAAATACATATTTTGGCCAATCTGACTAAATTTGGAAACGTCGTTCTGTTCCGGTGAAATGTTTTCAGTGTGGACAGATGCTGGCAGAACATTTATCCTGATCAATACATCGAGGGCATCGATCCACTAACAGATCTGCATCGATACAGAGAGGCAGGGTGAATGTTTGTAGACCTGTAGCCTGCTCGGTGTTCCCCTCTGTCGTCACTGCCCGGTCACGACTGGTGCGCGTAACGTGTAGATGCCATGATCATGTCCCTCCATCACCAGGCACACTGTTGGGTTTCCCCCCGCGCCTCTGCACGCAACGACCATGCAATAAAATAAACCAGTCCTCGCAGGACGGTCGTCCAGTCCCCCGGCCACAGGCTCTCCTCTGGGGTGTTTCTGCAGCACCATGCAGGCGGCGGGCACCGGAGCAGCTGATACCGACGCTACTGTAAACGGCAGCAGCAGCAGCAGCAGCAGCAGCAGCACCGCCGACGTCGTCGACAGCGAAGGGGCAGGGGAGAGGATGGAGAGGACGGCGCCAACCGAGGAGGACAGGACCAACCAGCGGCAAATGTCCGGGGTGCTCGGTGAGTTGAAATAAGCGGTAACATATCTGTCTTGCACGACGGAGATCAGAAGGAGCTGGGGTGTTGATGTTTATCTGCAACGAGCATGATGAGAAATAGAGGAGATTACTGTGCATGTGCGATGGCGCGGTCGTGGATTCGTGATACTTCACTCCGCACAATCCCACTGACCCGAAGAAGACACAGAGGTCAAAAACCCGACGTTAGGTTTTTATTTCGGTGTGTCTTTTTCTCACCCCCCGCTGCATAGTGCGCATTCCGGTTCAGAGAGGCCCGGGAAGTGTCACGGCTTTGTGGTCCACAGGTGCATGGTGGAGTCATATGCAGGGGTGAGGTGCATCCCTCCACTGGGCTGCTGCACTTCCTCCACAAAAGCTGCAGATTGCTATTGCGGGGTCGTCAGATAAGTTGTACCTGTTTTGCTCCAAGTCTTCAGCATTTAGTGAGAAAATAATTTAGTGGTGAGCAAATGATTGTCACAGAATTGTTGTCATGGTCATGGCTTGAATTATCACTGATGGAATTATAAATAAGTAGAAATTCAGTATACTTTATTACAGTAAACAATTATTGTACCATGAGGGAATTAGAGCATAACGTGAGAGACTAGGGAGACAGTCCTGGCCAGCTGGATTTGACCATAATAGCCCTTGTAGGCCTCAAGATGAAATGGGACCAGCGGCAAAACCTATAGGAGGATATCTTGACCACATGCCATGCTACATATGCTGCAATATGCAACTACAATATGCATGTTTTGGCCTTGAGGTAGCGAGGCCGTTTGCTTGTCCTGCCCTGCCTGCCCTCAGTTGGGCAAGTTCATGCCCCAACACTTCTTGATGATGTCAGGTGAGCTCTGCGGGACAGTCTAGCTCCGCTGGTTTGCCACGTAGAAAATGTAGCATCTGTGGAAGTAAAACGTAGTATATTGCACGACATGAACATATTAATGTATCTGATCAGGTACACGTCCACACCTCTTACCTGTCTAGCAGTGTGGAAAGGCAATCACTATGTTCACCTGTGTTTTTGAACGGGCCTTGTCTGCTGCACGTTTAGCTTTGCTGTGCTCTCTTTTCTTCTTGCTTTCCTCCAATGTTGTTGTTGCTATGACTTCCCTAGCCGCTAGCCTCACCTTGGTAGCCACAACCCAGCTCATTGCTAGCACATACGACACACACACCCATAGCAAATGGTGCATGCCCCAAAACATAATTGAAAAGGCAAATAGGGTTGGATTTAAGCATAAACACACAGACTGATGATGGATACTATACAGTACCTCATTTATCTATTGTGATTTATTGTACTCCTCTTGCTGCTTACGTTACGTGGTCAAGATTTCCTCCAACGTTTTGCATTGGTCACTTTCCGACTCAAGATGCAAGTAAATACAAATGAACGGCAACAACATCTTGAGGCCATTCAGGCCGATGCAGGCAGTGATAACCATTTCACCAGCTTTTGGCGAATCATCAACAGAATGTACCCATAATAGTCACACCTTCTTTAACAAGAATATATTCAGTATATATTTAGTCGGTCATTTAGTAGCTTTATGAACGGATAAATCGCTGATTCACTGGTTCATCAGTTATCAGGCCACCATAGATCGTTTCACCTTCCTTCTGCTTTTGCGGATTCTGTAACAGCCACCCAGATACCAGTAAGTCCTCTGTAGTTCACGGAGAGTCGCCTCAGAGCAATTATCGATGATCCGTTTGCAAGTTCTCCCCGTGTTCACGTTGGGTTTCTTCCTTGTGCTTCAGTTTCCTCCCACACTCTCAAGCCATGCAGGTCAGGTAGGTGCGAGACTCTATATCGCCCATAGGTGTGAATGTGTGTCTCTCTGTGTTTGCCCTGTGATGGACTGATGGACCTGTCCAGGGTGTCTTGCTGCTTTCCGCCCAGTGTATGCTGGGATAGGATCCGTCCCCCCTGCAGCTCTAAAAAGGATTAGAGAAAAATAATGACTGTTCTAAAATGAATATTTTAACAGTGAAAATGAAGATCCATGCAGAGACCTTGTGCCTTCCTCTGGTACAGATCGGCCTGTCGGCTTTAGTGTGATGAGCCCAGCGTGCATTGCCAAGCTCGGGGAATGAGGAGGTGCTCAGCTCTGGACCGCACTATGCAAAGACTTTTGTCTTACTCAGGACGCTTCAAAGATGACTGCCCATAGAAAGCCTATAGGTCTTCTCTTTGTGAGGGGGTGACGAATGGCTTTCATTTGAGAACCTAAATAACCAACTGCTCATACTGCGAGGAAGATATAATATGGGTTTTATCCTGGGCAATACTTATTTTAAGAGCACGGTTCTGCAGTGCACGTCAGCTCTGCTGCAGTCGGACATTAGATTCATCTCTCTGTGTATTTAAAGGGATCATAATGTTCTTGAATTGCTCTGAATGGATGAATTGCTGCTGCCTGGCCTTGGCATTTGCCTGTCAGAGATGCACGATGTTCTTGGAGTGTCTTGACGAAGGCCCAGCCATTACACGCAATGATGTGAGTGAAATAAATCAGTGGAGAGAGAGGCGGTAGCTCAGATTAGCTCTGATGCTCGAAGTCTTACAGTGTAGGCAGGACAAAGAGCCAAACAGTCAATGATTTGGCTTGGATTGCATCATCAATAGCCATATAACATATATATACTGACACCAGTACACCAACACGCACACACACACACACACACACACACACACAGACTGTCCAATTAACAAAATGGTCCAGTGATTTATACCTCCCATAAGGAACTGTTTTTAAATCATCCCCTCTCTCTCACCTCTCTCTCAGCAGTGCTGCTCTACTGTGGGAATGATGACAAAGGAACATTCACAGATGAATGTCTTCTGACATGCTGCTACTACATTAAAGATACATTGAGTGTTGGTTCCAGTCGCTGAACTGGCGTGCAGGTCTGTCATATATAATGCTGTAAGGCAATAATGGAGAGATGACAGCAGTGATGGCTTTAAATGGGAGGGATTTGGCTTTGTGCCGGAATTAATCAATGGGATAACACAGTTGATGCTGCAGAACATGAAATCCCGATAGTGTCGCCTGGATAAAGGGATTGAGACAGTGACATGGTATGATTCACTGTACTGTAGAGAGAGACAAAGAGACCTGAGGGCAAGAACCAGTGTGTGAAAGAGGGAGAAGAGGATGCAGCAAAAACGCTGACTTCAGGCCACAGCAATCATATTGCAATAGTAGTGGGATACCACTGCTGTGAAAACCAATGCCTCTTGCTTTTCCTACACTTAGTGGTTCTGAAGAGCCCTACTTGAGAAGCTAAAGCGGAATAAACTCAACCACAATTCCTGAGTGGTTACGCCTGCTTACAAATCCCCTAATGAAATGTTTTGAAGTAGGCCTGCATCCGCTCCGTACTGTGCACGGCGAAGAGCAGTCGGATGAGCATTGCAGCACAGTCAACCTTCACGCCGGGTTGAACAATTATTTCAGACATTGGTCTGATCTACGTCTTCCCTCTGTGCAAGTCTCTCTGAGAGGAGCAGAACATGAAAGAAAAGCAGGATGGAGAAAATAAACGCTTTGTGGCCAAATAGTGTCAGTATTGAGCGACAGAGTGACACTCATTGGCAGGTTGGCAGAGTTCTGCCACAGTAAGCTGTCATCTGTGTCCTTGATCACCCTGATGAGAAAATATCACCATCTGTCTCTCCCTCTCTCTCACACACTACTTCGTTCACTCACTCACTCACTCCTCTGTCATCTCTCGCTTGCTCTCACTTCTTCTCTTAAATCAATCCAAATGTTATTAACTGCAGTTTGATTTGATCTCCCCTTCTTCTCCTGTCGCCCTGTGTTCAATCCTTCCCTTTAGATAAATTGTTTG